>JAQQZY010000014.1:23983145-24000081 GCA_030068375.1 Ostorhinchus rueppellii
GAAGAGGAGGAGGCAGAGCCTTTGGAAGGAGGGGAGGGAGTGTATATTTTCAAAATCTCACTTGTGTTGAATTGCCGTAACTGTTTTTTCCAAGATCTCCCACCCCACCTTTAATGTACGCATGCAGGCATGTATGTATGTATTAATGTATTAATGCACGTATGTATGTATGTGTGTGTGTGTGTGTGTGTGTGTGTGTGTGTGTGTGTGTGTGTGTATGTATGTATTTTTTTTTTTACCACAACTAACCATCAAATTTATTCACATCTCATTTAGAAAGAAACACGTCCCATTAAACTTTTTCAGGAAATATTGATGTTTATTTCTCAAATCAGCATGAACAGAATATGAGCTGTAGCCATGATGTGTCCCAATACTTTTGTCCATGCAGATTATAAATGACAATAATAACATCAGTTGTCATTATTGTTTGGCAGCTCAGACCCCTTTTAGAAAACAAACAACTGGATTCAACATGTCTGAATACTTTTGTCCATATCGTTTATTTTCTTTTTCATTCATGCGGAACGTGTCTCACATATTTTACTTCTGGTAAAAGACATTTGTTGTTTGAAGTTTCCACCGTATGTATAAGTCAGAATACAAAGTGATTCACAAGTGCATCCTGTAAAGAAAATAAAAATGCATCACTTCACAATTGATATTCTGATTTGAAAGCTGAGAGCCAGGTGGAAAACATGGGTGGAAAAAACAAAGCATGTTAGATAAATCAAATAATCTCATTTATTTCATCCCTCTCAATATTCTCTTGATATTCGGATAAAGTCAGTTAAAAGGGATATTTTACCACTGAGACTTCAGCAGTGGTGTCTGTGCTGTATTCTATCAGTATGCAAATCTTCCAGTTCAGAGGACCTGTGGTGTTATGACTGTAACCTCTTTTGTAAAGAGTGTTACCCATGTGATGAATAGACAGTTGTTGCTTGATATTCCACCTTCTATGGAATAAATGAAGCTGGGTAATTACAGGAAATAGGTGTTGGTATAATATAATACATACTGTGCAAATCAGTCTCTTAAATTTCTGGATGAACTAATGCGGATACTTTCACATGTGCTTATTCCAGACACTGAGGGTCTTTCAAATATTTCATTCTAGAACAAATGATGCCAGACTCAGTGTAATTCTGAAATATCTCCATCCCTATGGAATGGACTATTGCTTTATTTGGCTTTAAACTAGATAGCCACAAGATAATAATAATAATAATAATGATAATAATAATAAAAATAATAACAATAATAATAATAATAATGATAATGATATATGGTTTCACAAATTCTAAGTAAATACATTTCAGAACCGAAATGATCTCTCATCCTAGGAACAATGTCCACTTTTGTTGCTGCCAGGCGTCTTCTTGATAGAACAAAAGTTTCCAAATGAATTTAAAAGCCAACTCATCAGCAGCAGACATGCAAAACAAGTCAAGAATCTTCATTTAGATCTTTTCAAATAAATAATTTCTAAAGTCATTGTGCAAAAAGGCAATGAAATCAAAAATAAAACTGATCTTCAGCAACACAAAGATCACAAAAAGAAACAAAATTGCTCCTTTGTCATGTCTTTGTACCTGCCTGCCACAATTGCCTCAAGTGCCTGTTTTCAACAGAGCATACAGACCTGAGAATCTCTCTCCATTCAGTTTCATATGATTTTGTAATTTTCCTGTCATTGATTGAGTTTGATTTGGAATTTCTTCCTTCTTAATAATTAGAATAAACTATGGAATGTCTATGTTATTGCCTATGCTAATATTGAAGGAAAACGACAAAATATTACAATGCATCATACAAAACTTCCCTGTGAATAAACTGAATACGACTTTACTTCTTGCTATGAAAACTGTCTGGCACATCACTGTTGTTTGTAAATGAATGATTTGTTGTTTTTTATTATCACTGTTTTTCATTTTGTTTCATTTAAAAAGTTGCTGATTTTTCTTGACCTGCAAAGGAGCTCTTAATCTTTCTTTATGTGTAAATACACAAAACCGGAAAAGCACTGCAGGCTATGCTGTCGGCCCAGGTTTTTGCATGTGGATTGACTGTTGCAGATCAGATATCCTTGAAGTTTGCTGCCTTTGCCTCATGCAGCTCCATGACCTCCAAAGTTGACTCAGAAATCTTGTAGACGCAAAAGGATTTTATGTTTATTTGAGGCAGATTTGATCCACTCCAAGGTCACATAGATCTTAATATAGTAATTATGCCAAGACGGTCTCCAACTGAAGGTTGGCTTAAAAAAGCCAGACCACAGTCAGTCCTCTGTGGAAGGTGACAGATTGGTTTAACAGGAGGAACCTGCTCCAACCGCAGGCATGGTGCTTCTGCAGCACCACCCCAACACCCTCTGTGATCTGAGGAGCCTTCCTCCAGTCCCACCCTCTGCTACTACATTGCCTTGTCTTTCCATCCATCGGATTGACAGGTTATGAGCCAATCCCTGCATAAATGACTTGACGCAGTAGGATTCCAGACCAGCTGGGTTCAATCAATCTCACTTAAACTATTCTCCATCGCAACCACGCTCTCTAATACCCAGACAGCAGAGAGGGAAGTTCCACAGTAATGTTATCAAATCTCTTTTGGAGGGATGGGGTGATCGCTCTCCTGCAGAATAAAGGGGAAGCGGAGGGGAAGAAGATTTGTATTTGACATGAGAAAAGAGAAAAAGGAAAAAGGTAAATGGTATTTTTATTTTGTGGTTGGATTTTGAAAACAATAATGGGACAAGTGAGAAAGGGCAGAAGAGCTTATGTGCGCTGTCAGACATCAGTTAGGTTTAAAGAAAAACTCATAAAAACAGCTGTGATTCTGTTAATAGGTGTGATAAAACTGAAAGGACAGAGCAATCTGTGCTTGGACCGCAGAACGTGGCACTGAGAAACCCCTACGGCTCATGTCATACCATCGTGAAGACAAACACTTGTGAAGAATCGCTGCGATAGTACGGGCTTTTTCTTCCTCTGTGGACGTTTCTCTCCCTTTGTTCCAGGTTTGGCGTCATGGGGAGAGTAAATTTATCCAAACCCTCAGTGGTGAACAAGTGAACTTTCATTATTGCCGATTCTGTCGACCCACAAATAACTTCACACGAGAGACAGAATGATTGATACTCTTCATCATCTCTGCCTCCCTCCCCAACCCCCCTAATTCAATTCCAAATAACTGCGAAGCTGTGTCACCCATACCAAGGAACTCACCAATGGAGCAACACTATTGATCCACAAACACTACAGAGCCTTATGCATTTTTCTACACGAAATGAAACACAGTGAAAAATAAACCTACAGACCTCCATGCTAGCAATGTTTTCTCTAACCTTAAAGAAGGAGAAGGGATGAGCTGGGAAATTCAATAATGAATGACTGTGTTGCACCTGAGAAGGGAAGATACGAACAAGAACACGCATTTTCATGATTCACTGAGGAAATCTCATGTCAGATAAATGCTCTTAATTTTAGTCCTTCATTGTAATCAATTTAACCCCCCCCCCCCATACACAGGACACACACAACTTCACAGCTTTCATTTTACTGTCCTTTTCCTGAGGTTACTACCAGTCAGCATCCTTCTCTGCTCCTGAATAGTCATCATTTTTCTAGCCACAGCGGTATAATCGGCCCCGATCAGGAAGCCCCCGGACTCTGAACGAAGCACTTTAATGCAGAAAAGCCCAACAGCTACAATCTCATCTTTCTGTTTTCAGGAGGGGTGGGGGGGTGTTACACCCATAAAGCACAACAGCATTGATGGTTGCTCACAGACCCTCTAGTCTGTGTACATTTCAGTAGGGCTTCAAATTTATCACATCAAAGACACGGCAAATTACTACATAATTCAGTTCAGAAAAATTCTGCCAAGACTGCATAAAAAAGGTGAAGAGAAAAAACACTGTCTTCATTTCACAAAAAAATGAAGCATTTATTGCAAAGATTATTCAAGATATTTTTGTTCGTAAGAAAAGTTTTCGTGCCTCATTTAGTCTGAGCTGTGTTTAAGAAAATTTCTGGTTTAGTTTTTCTTCCCTTCTGTGTGATGACCATCTGATTTCATCTGCTGCTCAGAGGAGGTGACAGTTCCCACGATGTTTTCCTCAAACAGCTTAGCTCAGCAACCAGAAAAAAAAAAAAAAAAACAAGCCAGGACTCCAAAGACACACCCAGGAATACAACATCTGGCTTAGTTTCGGCTTTCTTATCTGTCCCATTGTATTCATCGACACAGACACTCACCCTGCAATTTACACTTTGTTTTGGATTTCAATCTCCCCTGACATTAGGGTACAAACTTAGTTTATGATGGAGCCTTATGTGATTTAATATTACCGGATGACAAAATGCATTTAACAATGCGCCTGGGTAAATATTATCAGTGAAGAATGGCTCATAAAGTGTCATCAGTCTGCGGTAGGGATGCACAAGTGTGAGATTAGGTGACGTCAGAGATGAGTAACTGACCTGATTAGACCACTTTGATAAACACTGAGAGGATTGTCTCTCATACTCACCTCCTCTCTCTACCTCACATTGCCTGAGTCGTTAGTTGCGTGAATGGCACTGCATGAGAACATTTGCTTATATTTGAAATCATCTCCACCTTCAGACAGATTGAATTAGTGCCAAAAGAAGAAAATAGCCTGATACGAACAACAGATGCACTGCATTTTCATACACTCCCTCTGGAATCATCTAATTTCTAACCTCTATGCCGGTACATCCCACCATCTCTTAATGCCCCTAACATACTGTAGGATGAGGGTGAATGTAAATGAAAAATACATAATTCATATTCCCACAAAGCCTAACACTAACATTGTTGTGCCAGGAATTCTCAGTCATGCACGGAAAAGAAAAGAAAGACAAAGCTCGCCTACACAATTTATTATCAGTTCTATTGATTTTTTTTTTTTTTTCTTTTTAGGGTCTGGTGGGGATGTCTGCAACTATATTGCATCCAAAATCTATTTTTTCGCTTCTAAAATAAGTTATTTGAGGCAAGTCAAAAGCCTGACTTAGGCAGCCAATGTTTTTCCACATTTTCTTTAAAAGGCTGCACTTGAATATCAATGAGGAAGAAATGACGACAGCAAGGATTCAGATTTAAAAATGTTGTGCCGAGAAACAAAGAGAAAAAGAGACGTTACCTCCTCCTCCCATCCTAATATGATTTATGACTCAACGGGAGAATTACATGTAATGATTTAGCGAGTTGATCAAGGGTTTGTACATCAGCGCATGATCCAGAAATATTGCAGTGAAACTAAGAATAGACAGCAATGCAGATCAATTACCCCTGAGCTCCACCATGTGCATTCTGGCACTCTACCTGAGGCTGTGGCCTATACTCTGACTACATCACAGCGAAATCACTCCACCATTCTCTGAACATACGACAAAGAAATGTACTCCAGTCGGACACACAGACTGTATTAAAAATATAAAAGACAACAATTCTGTCCAATAAAAAAGGAAAAGGAGCATTTTCTTTAGCCCTCACTGTCATATATCAATATTGGTGAGTGATTCATAGGTAGGACCAACCGGGAAGACATGTAAATAATTAAGTACTGACTTGGTCACAAGGTGCTGTATCTACAAAATGAGCAATTACTTTCTTCCTCCTGGGATGGGAGGGCATTTATGACACTGGGTCAAAGGGGAAGACTAGCTCCACAGGGCAAACTAGTATCAAATCCCTTTATTACTGATTTATCATATACAGCAAGGGCTGATATGAGATGGGAAAACCTTTTTATAGTGTGATGCTATTACCCGTAGCCATGGGCATCCATCATATGAATATACAGACATGGAGAACTAATGTTCCACAAGTCCAAGATGTGTTTGCTGGTTGTGAAAGTGAAATATCACTAGTGGTTGATATCAAATAAACATTTTCTTTGTTTCTTTCTTTGTTTCTTTCTTTGTTTCTTTCTTTCTTTAATTCTTTCTTTCTTTCTTTCTTTCTTTCTTTCTTTCTTTTAAATGCGGTTAATCTTCTAAAATGGATGTGGTCAACAGGCTCATTTTCCTCCCTTATTATGTTTTAACCCTTGTTTTTCATTTTGACACTCACTACAGCTGATTACAGGTAGGAGCTGCAAAAGGTCATGCTTTTTCTCTTGAGAGCTGAGTTGATGGAGAGGAATGACATTTATATTTGGGCAGGTCAGAGGAATGAAGGTGAGGCTTATTTTAGAACACTAAAACCTTTGGTCATTCACAAGTGTTTGAAGGTTTGCAGAGGATAATTGTGGAGTCTTCCTCTCTGTACAGGACATGCAGGGTATATAGATACATTAAGGTTTTTACTTTGTGTGTGAATTAGTGTGAGAAACACTTAAAAAAAAAAACAGTTTAAAAGAGTTTAAAAAGCAAGTCTCTGTCAAAACAAGCCTGGGCAGTAAAGATAAATTTGAAGTGGAAACACTCATAATATCAAACGCTATCATAAATATGTGTGTAAATTCACTGCCTAAAAGGTGAGAAAAGTAATCCAGACATATAATGCTATTTAATCCATCTTGTTATAGCAACTCTTGTAAAATCTGGCATCTGTTTCTTTAATAGGCTTAAGGAGGAAAGACCTTGCCCCAGCTGTATCCACCCACCTCCCTCCACTAACCTCAGGTGTTTTGTGCATGTCAATGTGTCTGCAGCGACAACGATCTGCTCCCTTAATCAGACGCAAATCTTGTTTTCAATAATTAGCTGACAGACAAAAAAGGAGAGAAACCTCATTTTCCTACGAGACTCGACACTGCTGCACGATCAATATAATGAATGTTGAATAGCAAGCTTTACCGAGAAGATGTTAATGCAGAATTAAAAACATGTCAGGCCTAACGCATGTTCCTCTTCCCCTCTTCTTTTGAATCCATATCACCTGCTAGGATTCTCACTAATAAACAGTGCTAAATGATGCGTAAACATTTCAAGGAGGAAGTTTCAGATGCTATTCCTTGTAAATATTTTTTACAATATCTACAAAGAATGCTATTTGACCGAAGATGATGCCTTTGACAAGCCTGTTTTGCACACCATAAAATCTCCCAGTGACATTACTTGACATTCAGATCTTCTCCTATTCTCCTTCACTTTTTGACTGTTTTTCTTCTATTCAACTCCACTGCACTTTTTGCCCAAGATGACAATACCAAGTGCAGATAACCCACTGTGACACAAACCTCCAGAATCCAGTATGTGAGACAGATCATAAGTGCTTATGCATCTTTGGGGGATATCAGCTGCTGATTAATGCAGTCGTCTCGCAGCATGCTGACAGGAGTATATTGGGCCTGGAGTCGACATACAGTTGTGATAAAGAACTAATTAAAAATGGTAAAAGGTGACTATGATTTCAGGGATCTGTCAGTAATTGGGCACATGAAAGATACTAGCAGGGTGCAGAAGGCGCTGCTGCTCTTCCTTATTAGTCTCTAATGTGAAAGTTAATGTATTTCAAGCTGGTGCCCATGTGCTTGGAGGAGAGCTGAGGCGTGCCCTTCTGTGCCCCTCACAGGGTGGTAGTCCCACGGGGGCATCTGTAAGTGCTAGGAACTCTGTTTCCTCTCCACAGTTTTAATTCAACGACTCAGTGAGATCAAGATCGAGTTCACAGGAAATCGACTGAAGTGAAGTATTTTGAAACAAAGAAGTAGAAGCACTATAAGCTGAACAAGACCACGATAAAAACAGAACTGGGCAGAAAAATAACAGTATATTGATGCAGTTACAGGCCACCGCTATGTAATAATCTTGTCACGTCAACATGTTTTAAAGGAGTTTTATATAGTATTTCTACTTTAAAATATTCAAATATGACCTTAAAGTGTCATTAGAGTGTTGAGAATAAAGAATTCTGAAGTTATGGAAAAGATACCAACTGAATATATTCACCCAATGGATTTATGTGACCACCAGAGGGAGTAGTGAGTCACTGTGCCACTCTCCCATGGTGAAGAAAACTGACACCACAGGGCCTTTGACCAAAGTGTTAGAAAGTGATCAGTTGGGATGAAAACCCAGAATAAACAATGTTCAGACTCAAAGAAAGTGACAAACTGATAGAAGCTGGTGTTATTGCTTTCACCACTGGACACGGCTCTAAATGAAAAGAATAGAGTTTGATGTTGAAGTGGCAGAGTTTCTTCTATAGGGCGTAGTTTAATTACAAGGCTGATGAAGGTATAAAGTAAGTATGCACTGATACCACTTTTTTCCAGACTGAGTACAAGTACAAATACTTCCATCTGAGTACTTGCCGATACGGAGTACCGATACGAGAACTTAATAATCACATTACAGTTCTTAATTCCTTTTGAAAATGTGCTTTATTGTCTTTGTCATTAGTCTGACTGGAACTAAGTGCGTCTACTGACATTTAATGCATTGGAATGAGCATTTATCAATAAATCCACCAGGGGGCGCCGCTCTCAATTAACCATACTGGACAAATACCATGAAGAAGAGTAAAGTTTTTGAGAAGAAGAAGAATAAAGTCAGCAATAAACAACATGGAGGTGACAGGGAACACTAATGTGGATACTAATGCAGCGATTCAGGAGGTAGGGAAAAGAGAAATGAGTTTTAAGTTTAAGTATAAGGGGTAAGTGTCAGTAGTTTTTCTCAAACTCACACAGCCGCTCTTTGAACAGATCCTCTATCTCCACGATTCCTGGTGGTATTCTCTGTCTGGGTACACATCCGAGAGCACCTGGAAAATGGACAGAATTGTGAACGCAGAGGACGGACACCACACTCCGTCAGTATCCGTCTGTGTCTTTAATGTTACTTCCAGTCAGCGTTACTTTTGTCCCTGTCATTTATTTTGAAAAATCTCCACATTGCCAACATTACTCCTCCTTACCTGCTGCACTTAACTGTTAATGTCACGCTGCTGTAAGTGGTATCAGTGCGGTTGTATTGGAGTATTTTTATGAGTACGAGTACAAGTACTCGGTATCAGACCCGATACCTGATACTGGGATCGGTATCGATGCATCTCAAGTATAAAGTTATGATGTGAGGTTACTATCTTGGCTATTTTTTGATCTACGGTTCAAACTAAACTGTGAGTGTTCTGACCTTTAAGCAATTCCAATTCCTTTTCTGGATTTATTGACAACACAAACCATGCAGAAAATGGAGGTGATTTCTGATTTTACTGTTGCAATTTTCTGTCTAAAAATACAGCTAAGCTAACAGAGCTATAATGTAAACTATCAGCTGATGTGGCATCCTACTTGAAGATTACAGTTTCATTTTGCTTGGCTGTTAATATAACTGGCTGTGAGTTTTTTAATTAAAGGAGAAAAGTTGATAATACCACCGTTCATTTGTTTGTAGTCTAAAACAACAAGATGTATTCTTTATTCAGCAAGAGATACAGTCTATAAATGTACAAAGCATTGATTCCTTAGTGGCTCTGGTAGCCGTAGGTGCTTTCAGGAACACAATTCAGTAGTTTGGAATACCAATTCCACATATAAGCTATTTAACACTTGGAACTGCTTGAAAAGTTATAAAACCAGCTTCTTTTATAACTGGGTGTTACTCAGAAAAAGGTAAAATATCCTAACTGTAGCTTCCTTAATTATTTGAAGAAACACTCAGGTAACATAACCAGCTACCTTAAAATAAGTGGGAATGCACACCACGGTATACTAACAACCTCTGTTCCATCTCCCACATCTTCTAATATATTCCCTCAGGGAAAAATTGTATGTGGAGGTGCCATGAGGTGTGGTGTAAGGGTTCTGTAAACACTGCATACAATATGCTATAGCCTTACAGTTTGCCAATTGTATAAAAGCAGCTGCATTGTAGCTGATTAAAATTCACCACTGATAGCAGAATATTTGTGCATCATGCTGCAGCAGCACGAAAGTCTCTAATATAAAAATCTATTGCCTAATTAACTGTCGTGCTTGAATTAATGAAGAGAGCTGAAAAAATATCTTTAAAGAGCCAATGCAGCATTAACATTTGAAAGTCATATCACATGTTCTGTAACTTTTCTCTCTGTATCATTAGAAATATACCCTCCATGTTCCATTGGTTCAAGATATCTGTCAATCAGACAAACAGCATCATTAATGCTTTAACAGTGGGCAGCAACAATGAGCAAACCCTTTGCTCAGTACTAAGTGATTTATTAACATCTTCATTGGTAAACTCTGCAGGTTTGTACTCACGGTAAATGTTGTTCACATATTTTTTATTTTTTTTTTCAACAAACAGGACTGCCTTTGCTTTAATTGAAGCTCAGACTATTAAAGCTAATGGCAGCTTTTATGAGTTCCTAAAATGCCCTCAAGTCGTATTAGCTTTACAGTGCATCATCTTGTGGTTTATTTTTATTCTTCACTTACCAAGACACTGATAGCAAGTTTACAAAGTTTCAGAGAATTCATTTATTGTTTAATCGCTCCCTGAGGAGACAGGTGTCAGCCTGAATCTTATCGGCTCTTGCATAATGAGTAAAAATGATAGAGCTGGGTTGGATCCTGCAAAGGTCACACTATCTCACCCTTTTACAGAAACAAATGGAATTAATGAAAGCAGTTTGTCTGGACCCCCTCGACTCCTTCTTTCCGTGTTTAGTGTTGCACTCCCTCAGCCCCTCATTATTCTCTTCCCCTCTCTGTCTTTGTGACAGACTGCATTTACTGTCAATGTCTTTCCCTACCAGATCATCTAACTGCGTAAGTTTAAGATCACAGTGAGCACAATGCTATCCTCATAAGCTGTTTCAGCAGTGTCTCTGTCCCTTTTCCCAGCTGAGTTTCATAAAATCGTTTTAATAAAGCCAGACATCATCGTGGAAGGAGGGAAAAAAATGAAATTAATGGGTGTAGTATACACGGAAACAAAAGATAACAATAAAACGCACCACGGAAATGGAACATGATTGGATTATTTCCTGCAAATGTATTCTCAGAGTAGGGTAAGATATTGCAGCCTGTAATATAAACAAGAATTCAGCAAAGTTTGAACTACTGGGTGTTGCACTGCAGATGCAAAAGAACAAAGGTAGCAAACAGCTTTGAGGCATCAGAAAGGGCATGGCAGCACAAACATTGTATTTCCTCTCCAAAGTTTTTTATCTAATGTAGTGCATTCTTAAAGGTGTAGAAAACAAGGATCGGGGAAGTGTCTGACATGGATAGTGAGCACATCAGGGTCGGAATGGCACAGAGACTCACAATTCAGTGCTTATCGAATTTCCCTCTGGTCCAGCATGAAAAGAATGCACACCTAGCGTAGCATGAGTTTTTCTTAGCATGTGGTAGCCTCCCTCCACAGATCAAAAGATTGTCTCCAAACCCGGACAGAGGGACAGAGGGAAGCCTTGAGGCCATGCCACCCTCAAGCTGTTTGCTAGATGGGAATCAGATACGAAGGTTTTCTCAATGGACTCGGTGCTCTGTTATCATCCATGCACAATGACTATGTGCTGTCATAGGGAGGATTATTTCATCTGAGAGAGGGAGAATATCTGACTGAAGGTTTTTCACTGGGTGTTTACAAAAGATATGGGAAAAAAAAAAAAAAGAGAAAGCCTAACGACTCTAAAGAGTTGAATCATCCAGTCGATATTCTGAGATTTCACCTGGGGGGTCCTCCGCTGTTGTGCTTTGCACTACTGACTCACAGTGTGTGTATGGAACACTGCTAAGTTTAGACTTGTGTATGTTTTCTCCACAAACGAATCTAGTTCGTAATTGGCAGATGCAAGGGGTGAAATATTGACTGTGTGTGTGTCTCTGTGCGTGCCTGTGTTGTTTTTGTGTGTGAGCGTCTGTACACGTGTCTCTGTGTGTTTGTTTTTGGCTGCCATTCTGGTTTCATCTCAGTGTGCTACCAAGGAGACATAAGCCACTTCCATCTGCCTTGTGTTCCAAGTTTCTTTGTGTTCCTAATAAAAGACAGGAAGTCGAATTTAAATCAAATTTTTTTTTTTTTTTTTTTTTTTTTTTTTTATCACCACACAGGTCTTTAATTAAAGTCTAAGGACGGTAGAAGAGGGAACTTTTTCTCAACTTCACCAACTGATAAACAACATGCCAGAAGTGTAGAAAAGGTAAGTATACTATAAAGATAGACTGCACTACAAGAGACAGAATTTCGCTCAATAATTGGGCATGTTACAAACAATTTGTATTCTATGCAATATTGATGTGTTTTGTAATGCGATGCTCAAACTATTTGCCTAATACCTCAGTGTGGCAACAGCTTAAAATATTCAAATGATTAAAGGTGAATGAACTGACAATTAACTTGTGAGAAATATGTAAGCTGAGAAAGGATATGGTAAAATATTGGTGCCAGTTTCTGTAGAGAGAGCAGCTTATTATTATTACAGCCTAAGTACTGAGCAGTGGAGGAATGTGAATGAACCTTACTCAAGTATTATTTATATTTCTAGTTTTTACAAAACTTTATTCTCCTACTCTACTACATCTCACAAACAATTGTGCTTTACTCCTCTACATTTAATTCCTTCTTAAGCTGGAAAAAAAAAAAAAAAAGGTTAAAACCCCTCCTGGATTAACTGAAAAATGTGTTATCATAAAGCTGAAAAAATGGTTGTTTGGAGATAATATGCAGTTTTCATGAGACAGAGATGCTGCGCTCCTCCATTATGATGCACTGCTGCTTAAATCATCCAAGAATGTTCTTCTACTTTATACTTGTTTTTACATACTTTTACTTAAGCTATTTTTTTTTTTTTTGCTAAATATTCTACTTTCACTGTATAATATTATTACTTTTATTGAAGTAAGGGATATAAATATTGTCACAACTGATATATAATGTTGCTAAAACTAGAACTGTTCATATAGTGTCTACAGTACACTGCTTGTACTGTAGACACTAGGCATGATGGGAAATCACTTTATCTGACTCTCCTTTATACATCTTTATTTAACAAGGTGACTCCTCATTGATATTAAAATCTATTTTCCATAAGTGATCTGGCTGTTACAAGTCAAAACACAACTTTCATACCCTACAAAGAAATCAAATACAATGCCTGGTTAAGAAGAATAAGAAAAGAAAATGAATAACGTTCACATACAAGTTCAGCATGAAATTTAGACGCAATCACATTGACTGAGAGTGTTATTTTCCCTGTCCTTTTAAAATAGACTTGAATCCCCCCAAAGTAACAAGTTCTGTCAGGTCCAGGTCCTTCTGTAAATCGGCCAGTGAATTGAAAAGCTTTTTCTCCCCAACTCTGTTCTGATTCTGGGAAGCACCATTTGTAGGATGTACTGAGAGCACAGACCATATTGCTTTTGCGTTTTACAAATGTATGTACAAAGATAAGATGGAAGAAGCCCAGAACGAGATTTATAAATAAATACCAACCCATGTGAGAGTCTGCGAACATGCAGAGAAGTAGACTTTTCAACAGCATACACAGCACAGTGGTGAGCACCATTTCCACAGGCAGTAATAGAACACAACGTGCCGTGGTAAACTGAATCTAACATCTGTACAGATAGGTGCAGCTCAGGTGTGTTCATACAGAGACCCCACAAATCCAACAAAGGCAAGAAATTTGCAGAGATTGGATGTTTCCTTGCCAGGAAAGAGAAAGAGAATGTGTTCCTGAGGAAGATACCCAGTTTTAGTTTCAGTTTATGTCTGACTTAAATGCCAAGTATTAATCATTCATTCATTTTCTGAACCTGCTTCATCCTCACTGGGGTCACTGGAGCCTATCCCAGTCACTTATTGGTGAAGGCGGGGTACACCCTGGACATGTCGCCAGTTCATCGCAGGGCTGACATATAGAGACAATCACTCTCACACCGACGGGCAATTTAGATGAACCAATTAACCTGCATGTCTTTGGATGGTGCCAGAGAGAACCCACGTAGAGAACATGCAAACTCCACACAGAAAAGTCCCTCCCCCATCGACTGGTGTTGGAATCAAACCCAGGACCTTCTTGCTGTGAGGCACAAGTGTATGTGCCAACCACGTTAAATCCTACTCTTTCAGCAGTTTTGTCACCCTGATGCACGCTTCACTATGGAAAAGGGTCAAACTGGACTCATTAGACCAAATGGGCTTTTTCCACAGAAACACGGTCCAGGCTTTACACTGAAAAAAAAAAACCTCTAAAAACAATTAAAAAATAAATTAATACGAGACATTTTTGCTTGATTAAAGAAAAAAAAACAGTAATTGATCTTGGTAAGATTTTTGAAATAAGATTTTTAAGATCTATTGTCTAAAAATTCTTATATCTCACTGAAATGTTACTGTTTAGGTGATTATGTCTTATTACCACCACCGAGGAGGTTATGTTTTTTCCGGCGTTTATCTGTTTGTCTGTTTGTGCTCAAAATAACTTGAAAAGTTCTGAATGGATTTGGATGAAATTTTCAGGAACTGTAAGAAATGGGACGAGGAACAACTGATTACATTTTGGTGGTGATCCGGGTCACTGTTTGGATCCAGGAATTTTTTTTTAAAGGTTTCTTTATCATTGGGAGATAGGGCATGACAGCACTGATTTGCATATGAGGTCATTCAGCGCCATCTGGTGGAGGAAAGTACGAACACTACCTTGGGGGAGGTCTGCGCTTTCTGAGTGCTTATCTAGTTTTAAATGTGATGAGATAGTTTGAGTAGAAATGAGAAAAATACACTTGGTAAGAGTTTGATTTTTTTCCCCCCCGGTGTAGGTATGTGCAAAAACTCCAGAGTAAAATATTAAATACAGATATGCTATTAAAGTACAAATAGAAGTGTTGAAATATACAAAAGCTTACTCTATCCTACATATAAAAGATATGTACAACAAATAAGGAAATGCAACTAAGATGAGAAGCTACTTTCTGGATCAGTTACAGGGTTAAAGAACTAATTGGAGCTGAAACATATTAATCAGTGCAGTAATTACCCAATGGAAGGATCCAAACTATTTGCTTGGTTAAATCCAGGTGCTGATGGATGGGCATTGTACGTGCTATAATCGGTGACATCTGCACTGGATTTTTGTTAATTGCTTGTGTTGATGCCATTTTCTATGTTCTAATTTCAGTTCAGATTTGGACATTATTTGATTCATTTAAGTGACTGCTTATTATAGCATGAGTATGATTATATTATGATAGCATTCCTAGTTTGTAATACTGTATTAATCATTTGCATTTCAGTTTAATACATGTCAGTGTACATTGCATTGTGTAGAATGTGTCAGAGATGCATAGGAGATAAGAGCTGGTGCTATGACGCCTTTAGCTCGTGTCTTTATAGGAAGTAAAAACTGTGCGTTTGTGTCGTTTTGTATGAGAGTTCAGTAAAGGATGGAGCGAACACAATGTTTTCTGGCGACGTTAAACCTTAAACACGCGTAGCTACGTGTTCTTTCCGTCTTGGAGTGGTTAAGTACAAGAATATGTTAAGAAAAACTTACTAATCAGAAGAAGGGAATTTTAGCCACTACAGCTTGCACAAATAAAAATAATAGTGTAGAATAATGTTATACCAGTAAAAATATACTTTAGATTTTGTTGTCCTATATGGAATAAATGTGGAGAAAGGACAGCCGTCTACTCAAAACACTGCTGAAAAATAGTAAAGGGAGAAATCGAGCAGAGGCCATCACTGATCATGGAGTTATGGAGTTTAGCCATAAAAAATTCACCACTTTCAGAACATTTGAGATGATTTATCCTCAGTAGAAGGAGCTCTTCTCTGTCCACAAATATGTCCCAACAGCTGGATGTAACAACCCTCTGCTAGTTTACGGTCAGACACAGAAAAAGTGAGAAACACATCTCAGAAAATCCAGATCATCCCATTCTGACAAACAAAAAAAAAAAAGCGTCTGCAGTGGATGATCAACCTCATCCTTCATATTCACTTCCATTTCCTCTACAGCACCTTAGTCTGATGACTGTAGTTGAATGATGATTGGTTATGTATTAATTATTAATAATGTATTTTTCTTATTTTTTTCTTGTTTTTCTTGAGCAGGTGGAAAAATTAATTTACCCCTGCACATCATTAAAGTTCAACTGTATCTGTATCTGAATTATTATTCCTGAGGCTACATGGATGAGAAAAATATGGCTATCTATAAATATTTGTTGGACCAGACACTTTAAATGATAATGACTCTTTTAAAAATGATAATTTTCATATGCTAACGATAATTATTATCCAATGCAAGGCTAATTTTAAAAATAACTACTTGGCCACTAGCTGATACTGTTATTATTTTCAGTCGGTTTGTCTTATTTTTGTGCCAAGGAAACAAGTAAATCCTCATTACTAAATAGTTTAATGGTTTTAAAGTTTTTGAGACCTTCATCATCAGAGTATATTTGCATCATCCATAAAACACAGCAGATAAACATTCACTGATCCACTAATATTCACCGATATAATGTGTCTGTGCTGCTTTGAAGCTGAAAATCTCATATTTTCATCCAGCAGTTCAATCAAACTATATGGATGTTCGTTCCACTAATCAAATAAAGATTGCACTATTTTTAAAAGGCATTTCTATAAAATTAGGACTTCCCTGAAGAAGATATGTCAATGTATAAATAGTACAAATATTAACTCCTATTACAGAGTCATGTGTCATATTTCAGCATGTGAGACACTGATTACTATAAACACTCTATTATACAATGATTGTTGGTATCCACCGGGATACTGGGCTTAATGAAAATATTTTTTCTAGCAGTTACAGGCAACATCTGCAAAATCATTCAATACAAATTGCTAAAGATGCCCCAGTAAAAAGCAATAGTTTCAGTTTCAGTCCTGTTATATTATTACACTGCCCGACCAAAAAAAAAAAAAAAAAGTCACACATGCAATATTTGACTGCACCACCTTTGGTTTTGATTACAGAAGATGTTCACTGGATTTAA
>JAQQZY010000014.1:24000567-24013148 GCA_030068375.1 Ostorhinchus rueppellii
AGAATAAAGCATCATTTCCACACATGGATTAACCAACAGAAAGTCCAGACTCTAATTCAGGATGTGATGAAGACTTGCCTGCTTCTACATCATCAATAATCAGAAATGAATGCAACTATGGATGAAAAAAATACTTTGAACCTTATTGTGACACTACATAAGCATTACGAGGCAAAAAAAGTTGTGACAGTGAACGTCTCCTCTAATTAAAACCAAAGGTGGTGCAGTCAAATATTGCATGTGCGACTTTTTTTTTGGCCGTGTATAGTGTATATGGGGCTATTGATCTGACAGTGACAATATAAAGTAGATGATGGTAAAGTGTTACATGTCAGTGATAGTAACAGATCTGCAGCTGCACATGAAATGGTACCTGACATACTGACTTTTGAAAAATTGCCCATTTTTCTTGGTAGTGGTGTTATTCAGCGAGACTAAATGTGTTCTGACAGACTTTGAGGGCCAGGAGGACTTCAGTGGTCCATCTAAGGCCTGCAGAGATGTGACCTCTTACAGTGCAGGTAATCAGCTGTGTGAGATTTTGTACAACAACCTTATCACGAGTGATGAACACACTGTGCCATACAACGTTAGCTCTGAGCTGGTTTGCAACCTAATTTAGTTGCATTTTGAGGAAATTGTGCAGTGAGGTTTTGATGTTTTAACATCAAGCATGCAGATATTGCTGTGTTGTGCTTTGCATTTTTAGTATAGCCGATATCTAAAATGAAAAAAGGAACACAAAAACATTTCACTGTAATTACACAAATATGAAACTTAATATATAGTAAGGGACCATAAAATAATTAAAGGACATAGAAAAGACATTTTACCTTTTACTTCAGTATATTATGGTGACTAGCGTTATCACACATCCCTTAACACCACAGGGAGTGTTTCTATGTTTTAATTAGGTGCTAAGTGGCTTCAGCTCAACAGTGCATGCCTGTACCTGAAAAGAGGTTTGGCTGCTGTTTAATGAGGAATCATATTTAGCTCTGCCTCAGAGTGTGAATATCAAACACGTCTGAAAGAATCTCTTTTTTTTTTCTCCTTCCCATCTCTTGTTGAAGCCTGAAGGTTTAGTTCTGATGATGATGATGAGACAGACAGGGATGGTTACCAGTGATGGACAGTATGTGTATATGTGTGTGTGTGTGTGTGTGTGTGTGTGTGTGTGTGGGTGTGTGTGTGTGTGTGTGTGTGTTTTTATATGAACTTCAAGAACGTCTTTCCTCATCATACAAATGTTGCTATTAGTGCAAATATGTTTGCAGTTGTTTTGACAGTTTGAAAATGAGTGCAGAAACCAAATAATTATTCTATCTTGTGTTGGAAAAAATGAAATTAGATTGGTGTTAAAAGGGTTTTTCCCCTTCAGCAAGTACAGTATATAGCTCCTAACATTAATCATCATTAATCATGGGTCTCAACACAGCCCCTTTTTGTGTTAGACTCCACATTTGAAACTGTGAACCAGGGAACATACAGTATAGAAACTGTGAACGCTGAGAACAATCAACAGTTAGAATTCTGTTTGGAGTAGTGTGATGAGACATTTCAAGTTGACAAAACAAATACCAACTCATGGAGGGAAAATCAAAGTTAAAAAAAGAAGACATAGTTTGCTAAAGCAATAAGCTAAATTCAGTAGATTTTTATTCCAGCCAAGTATATGGCCATGACTCAAAAATAATTTGTATTAGCAAACTCTCTGACCGGTTAAATACTGAAATAAAATGTAAAGATACACGTCATACTGAACTCAGTAATATAGGATTTATTCTCACAGCTGTTCCTAAATAGCATCTGGTGATAACTGGGCACTTTTCTAAATTGATATCTCAATTTCAGCGGCATGTTTTTCTACATGTGTTGCAACAGATAATTGTGCAGATTCCGGATAACCTTTGCTAAACAGCAATGTGTTCAGTAATGATGATGTCGACACAATAACCTCTGCTGATATACAGGCCAGATGGCCAGCCACGTTGCCCTTTCAGAACCCTGCTATGCTCAGTGAGGGATGGTGACAGCCCACGTGTGTGTGTATGTATGTGTGTGTGGACATATTTATGTTTTTGCTTGTGCATGTGTGTGTGTGCGTGTGCACGCACTGCTGTGACACATGTAGAGGGGCATATTTTAACCTTAAGTAGCATTATACAATGCCACACTGCATCTTTATTCCAAAGATAGGACCAGTATTATGCATTTTTACTGACGTCAACAAGATGGAAATGGAGTCTTTGATACTTCCAGAGTTTGCTGTGGATGTGTTATTCAGTTCCAAATCCATTAATTCATATTCAAGACTAAATCAGGTCATAAATAGAATATTTCACCAGGCTTGGAATTTGCCAAAAGTGTCAGGTGGTGTCACTTTTGGTAAACTGATCAGTACATATACAGAGACTATTACAATTTTTCATCAGTGTAGTTCTACTGATCATTTTTCACACATATACTGTACATTCTGTATATGTGTGGAAAAACTCACATTACCATATTTGTGGTAATGAGGGTTATCTTGTTCAACAATGTCACTTAAGTATTTTAATAGTCTTTAGGTAACAATTGTTTATATCACAGAGAAATAAGACGTATCAGCCTTTGGACACATGGGTAAGTATTATTATTCCATTTGTAGACAGAAGAATATCACACCAGCCATGACTCTTTCACATTTTGATGAGTCGGATTTCCTTCTTGATAGTTAATTAGGATATAATCGAGATATTCGTTTCAGGTGTAAATGCCCAGCATAAGAATTATAAAAGAAGAGGAAAAAGAAAAAGTAATAGAAATCCCCAATTTCTGAGGGATTCAGATAAAATGTTCAAGCTGTGTGAGCAGGTGACAAACGCTCTGGAAAGCTCATTGGGTTCTTAACTTGTCAGAGTAATCCAGGTCCACCCCTAAGGGGGAGCTGGCTACTGGCATTTTCCTTGCAATTTGTTATAAGAGTGAGTTTACATTTTGATTTAATAAGGCCCATAGGCATGGCCCCAAACAAGAATCAATCATCAGGCTGAAGCAAACGAGGCTCTGGCCATAGGGGAAGAAGTTGACTGGCTGGGATCAGTACAGCCAGGACTGACTGACTGACTGACTGACTGGCTCACTCACTCACTCACTCACTCACTCACTCACTCACTCACTCACTCACTCACTCACTCACTCACTCACTCACTCACTCCTTGGCTCTTTTTTCTTTCTCTTCCACCTACACACACACACACACACACACACACACACACACACCCACACACACACACACACTCTCACTCACTCAACTAACCTGTGATACAATTGCTCCAGTCCATATTGTCATAAAAGAGACGGTTTTCATCTAACCAAGAATCAAAGGCTTTGTCTACCCACATGATTGTTAGAGGCACATGAAGGAAGCCGTGTCACTTTAATAAAATATGGCCTTCTTCTGAACTGAATGAATGCAAATGTATTTAAACCACTGAATTGCATGCTGCCTGGAGACATCAGAGCCTGCGGGGCCATACTTCTCTGTGTTCCATTTCTCATTACTGCCTAATACCTGGCTCCCTTGATATGGCCCCAAAGCCTCCTGATGGAACATTCATAATTGATTCTGATTTGAGTCCCTCATTACCAACAAGTGACTCTGTATTGGTCTGTGCACATTCAGCTCCAGAGGGCGAGTCCTTTAGAGTGTGATTGTTAGCTTCACTTCCACCCTCATCTGTCTGTGTGTGTGTGTGTGTGTGTGTGTTGTTGTCACTTTCTCCGTGCAAAAGAGAATCTAGGAAAGTGAAGAAGGGCTGATGTCCTTTGGAGTGTGAATTTCAGTTTGTTGTCTACCCTCTGCTCAGTCTGATTTCCTTTGTTGCACAAGCACACACACATACCCGCATACACACTGACTCCTGTCTTTATTTTGTTCTCTTTGTGCATGTCTTTTTTCTGCATCTCACATAAAACCGAAACAGCGGGATGGTCTGTTTTGCAGATGGAGGCAAAACGGTAATGATATCAAAACTGCCAGGGTGACATTCACAGAGGCAAAGTATTTGCACTCTTTTACAAAAAGCTCAATGGATAAACTGGAGCCATAAAAAAAGAGCATCGGTACAATACAAGGTTTTCACTGGAATAGTCTCTGAAAGTGTACATGATTAAGACTGAATATCTCCTCAGTAATGGGCCATCTTGAGAATAAATTGTTATCATTCTTTTAGTAGGTGAGGGGCCAGGGACTTGTGTGCTTGACACTGAAAACACTCCACCCACGTGATGGGATAACAAGCTTAGTAGCCCTGACCTTGTCTAATGGCACCTCCGTCATATTTACCAAATGGTATTTGGAGCAATCACTGCCGTGGCGAAGAGATGGATAGATTGACAACAAAGCAATCAGATCCACAAGGGTGTGTGCTCCTACAGCGGCTTATCCTGACTACAACCTGTTCATAATGCAGGGCAAACAAGAAGGATTTCATCACTGACACACCAAGCTCCCTCTCTCCTTTGTCAGGGCAAGGGCACCATCAGCTCTTTGTTCTACACTCTGATTTCATCACACGTGATCAAGTCATAGAGTGAATGTTTAAACAACAGGTTGTACCCTCTCCTCCTCTTTCTCTTTCCTCCTCTTCTTTTCTCCTCCCCTCCCCAGCTTTTGTTAAATACATGAATACCTGAATGTGAATGAAGTCTGTGAGCAAAATTTTCATCTCCATTTCTGATGTTTCCCCCTCCCACTCTGGGGAGGACAGGAGAGTGAGCAGCAGCTGCAATAGCAGCAAGGAGAGCCCATCAAAATTCTGCAGGAATAATCCAGGACAGTCCCTCATGGACTGTCCTCCTTGGAGGACGGCTTGGAAATGGCTCCTAGTCTTGTCAGCCATGGTAATACAGTGCAAGACACAGCAGGGATAAATACCTGGGTGACAAATAAATGTGTTGTAAAAGGAGCATTAATCGCCAGCTTTGTGAGACGTGTGTCCTTATGACAAAGGAGGGAGACATTTGTCAGTCTGTTCCACAGATGGCCCCACAGAGCCCTTGATGAATCACCTCCACCTTGTTTTAACTGGCCACAGAGGCAACAGCAACACAGCCGCTCAATCTGCAGCCACTCGGCACCCACTATTACAGAGGTTACTTAAAAATACACACTTCCCACATATATCCCTTATCCAATCCAGTTACCAGATTCAAATTATGTCATTATATATTTCTGCCAACCACAGATATGCACCTTCTCAGTGTTTTGGAGGAAAAACTAAATGCATACATCTTTATGGTCTTTGAACAGCTCCTGGCAGTGATTAATTACATCCATAAGCAAATAACTTTTATGGTTAAGTTTAGACGCCGACAACCCTTTGTTTGGGTCAGGGGAAGACAACCACAGCTAATTTAATACGAAACAAGACCAGAACAATATAGTAATGACTCATAATGTGTTTAATAATACTTTACGTTTTTTCCTAACGTTTACCAAAGCACTTTTATTGCCTAAACCTGAAACTGTGCTATGGTTAGAATTCAAACCACAGGCTCTAGTTGCACAGTATTTTCTCTATACACCCTAACTACCCCCTATCCATTAAAGAATAGCAAAAAGCTAGCAGGTCATTCAGTAAAAATGACATTGAATTTATACCTGTGGTTTGCAGAAATGGATAATGTCAGTATTTTTATGACTGAATTACTTTCTATTGTCATAAAAGAATTAGTTATATAGTATGTTCACTTTAACCTATTGATACTTTTACAGAATCTGTGACTGCTTATAAAACACACCTTTCATGTCATTTTACATTTTTTTCTTCTTTTTACCCTTTCATACTGTTCTTTGTAATGCTTTTGAGATTTTTTATTTTTATTTTTGTTAGTGTTCCCATTCTATTTTCTTGTGGTTGCTTTTATTTTTTCTGATTTGATATTGTTTCTTTTTATGCTCCTCTCATTTTGTCATTTTCTTTGCTGTATTTATTGCTTCTGTTGTTTCAGTTGTGCAGTCTATGTAATGCTTTCATTCATTTACCTCTACTGTTATTTTACACTTCCTCTGTCACACCTCTTGTTTCAAGACCTTATTTTTGATGATGTGGGGCTGTTGGCCTTCTGTTATTGTATCCTCTCTGAGTTTTTAGTTTTTGGTTTATCTGTCAACACACTTGCTTCTGTTAAATGAATAAATGAATCAATTAATAATAATAAAATGACACAAAAATATTATAATACTTGAATCTTCTCAGAAGTACGTTGAGTCAAATCTAAAGCAGGAGTCTTTGTGGGGGCTTTTTGTTTTGTTTTTTTCATTTATTTTCAGGAAGTTGGTTGATCATCACACGGAGCAATTATCTTAGTGACTATAATCATTACTGGTTGGATCAATAGCTAAAACTACAAAAATGAGACCCAAGTTGTGATAAACTGAAATTATGCTTTAATCACCCTCAGGAAATATGGTCTATTATTCATATCCAGTTGCAATTGTTTTGGCTCTAATAACTAATTAAGCCTTAAGTGGCTTCCCATTGGTTTACTGAAGTCTGAATATTTAATGTTCAGCAAAAACAGCCAAACTGTTTTGCGTTGTTCAAAAAAAATCCTTGGATAGTTTGATGTGCCAATAGGTTATGTTCTCTGTGTAAATCATTTCTCAAACTGCTTTGCACAAATTGTTTTGTACTTCTGATGGAGTCACAATTTGCTGCGACCCCACCTGATGTTCATTGTGGTCTGAGACCTTTTCCGTGATAGACCTGGGAAGTGAACCGCACTCGCACGTACCGAGCAGAGAGACCTGAGCTCCCTTAATTGGTCATGCACTTCACTGTGGATGTGATTAATCACTGGCCAATTAGCCACTGGCACCTGTGCCAACCGTGGGAGAGGCAGGGTATGCATGCAACTCAAGTGAGAGTCAGTTCCACTCCACTCACTACTTCTCTAAAACTGTTTTAATGACTTTCTAACTTCATGTTTTATTTTTATGTCTCCAGTGCTCAGCGTATACTGCAAAGGACTCCCTGCGAGCAAAAACGATCAATTATGCATGCCATTAAAAATGTATATCTGTGCCTTTGTTTATTCGATTGGAGTACACTGATATTTCTTTTTCCCCTCCCAATGATTTACAAAAAAAATTTAAACATCCTTTTCCTTACTTGAACCGACGCCTTTGAGCATTGACAATGTTGACAAATCTGACCCACAGATGACTTCCTGTATGACATCACAGCAAATCTCCTTACCGCCTCAGCCTGTCAGTACTGTCTGTCTCCTCCTACCCAGCCTACAGGGACATATCCGTTGGCACCTTGGAGTAGCTAAATCCTTTTATAGTGAAGCCTTCTGGCCGTCTCACAGCTGACTGATGATCCTGTATTACATGTTGAACTGAAACTGGTGGAAATCCTCAATCCAGAGAGAGGTAGTAGGAGAGAGAAGGAGCAAAAAGAGGGGAGACTCTAAACACTGGCTTGGGATGGACGCCTCGTCTACTCATGACTCAAAGACATGCGCTGGGGCTGGAGGTTGGAGGGATTAGAGTGCATAATAGATTTCGGAGTGAGGGAGCACTGATGCAGCCCCAATTCAAACACTGCCTGAGGCCCTTAAGCTTTCCTTACCAAAGATTGCAGGAGAAATAATGGTAAGTTCTCTTTTGCTGGTAGGGAGGCACTAATAGCCTCTTAAGAAAATCCCAGACTAGTGTCAGACAGCCCAGCTCCAGCTTCGTTGCAGTGGCAAAACTACCCTGAAACATTCAAAGGGTTCTCCTCAACCATCTTAGCCTTACCAGCGTCTCATTTTTCAGATCCCCCGGAGTTCCCTCTCGAGGATAAGTGAGGAAGTGTCAAACATTTCTCTTCTAGTCATGTGTACGATTACAAAAAGGCCCCCGTCACTTTTCAGCTTGTACATACACGAAGGTCACAGATAAAAGGCCTAGTCCTACTTTTTAATGATGTAAATTAAAGTGAAACAATGTTGTTGCTGCACTTGTTGTTTAACAGAGTTTTGTTTATCTTAATGTCGAGGATCTGTGGTGCGTTAATGCAATCTGAGCAGGAAGACTTGGCCCTGACCACTGACCCTAAACACTACTAAGCCACATGGAGACAGATAGGGCTATTAAAGTACGATAATGGAGGGAGAAAGTGACACCAATTAGATTAAATGTGCTAGATATTCACCAGGCCTTTTCCCTTCTAATTTCTCTTGGCAGAGAACCAGAGAGCAACTCAGACTGGATAACAGAAGATAATGATCTCATTACTGTACACAGTTTTTCTAGTCCATGTAAAGCAGGAGAAAGGGGGGCATTGGCCATGACTGACACACAACGTATTGGTCAAACCGAACACTCATCGGACGTAACAAAGAATTCTTCCTCCACTGCTTGCATGATATCTGAGTGAATATTTAATCCAAGGCCAGACAGGCTATCTGAGGGAAACCAGAACAAGCTACAGCTTGTACTCTGTGAATTATTAAGCATTTTAAAATCTTACCCATCCCCCAAAGTTCCCACTGCATTAATTAAAGTACTTCAGTTGGAGAAGCTATGTAACATTCCCCTTGATGAAGGTAGACAAGGTACAACCATTACATTGCACTCTGGAGAGCATTTATACTTGCCAGAGCTTTGCTGGGTTGTGTTGCCTTGTCTATACACTTGAAAATGAGAGTTAAAAGAAGAAGGTTTTAAGCAGAAGTAAAGAGGTGTCTGTGCTTCCACACACCCTGACATTACACTGAGAGGCATGAATGTGGAAGTTTTTTAAGTGACAGTTTGTATAAAACTTATTCTGCAGACTTATGCTCAGAACCTGACTGAAATGCAAGGGGAATTCAGTGGATATACTCATAATTACTTGGAAAAAAGAAAAAAAAAAAAGTCCGCTATCTTGTGTTGCATTATTGTCAGTTCATCTTAAAAGAAGATGAAGGATGAACAATTTGTCAGTAGCCATTTGGTCTGGCATGATGTGATGACTACTCAGATCCAGACTTTCATGCTTCCTGGGTCAGAAGCAGGATGAGGACCTTTGTGTTGACAATCCAGCAAAGTTTGAATAGTTTAGCCTTTGAAACAGATGCCACAAGTTGAAAGGCAGAAGTCATGTGAGTCACATTTGGTCTGAAGCAGTTACAGGGGCACAGTGGTCCATCTGCTCTCATAAGAAACTGGCACTCCAACTGCCAGCCTCCCACCAGTCTGACCAGTCTGTTATGCTGTTGTTCAGTGTTCACTCTTTTTATATGAGTGCAAAACATTATTTGAGATAATCTCAAGCAATTAAATCGATTCTGTCTGGTCCAAATGACTCGATTTGGTCATGGCCATGGGATATGTACTTTCCTATCCCAGTGAGAAAAAAGAGATTCTGAACATTTGCAGTAAACAATCAGCATAGGAGACAAGAAAAAAAGAGAGTTCTCATAATAAGTGGTTCCAAGGGGTTATGTCTTACAGCAGCAAAGATAAATAGATTTAACAAAAATCCTGACTTGGCTTTTTCTTTGTGTTTCTTGCAGAGTATGGGTTTAATAAGGAGTGTTCTATCAAATTTGTAATACTTGGGTCAATAAGTGCTGGTTGGAATATTACATTAACTTAGAATGCTGACGAACAATTGGCAAAATTTTAATGCCACATAAAGTGACGGCGAAAACATTAAAATTCTGCGCTACAGCATAAAGGATGTGTGGATACTGGTTTCGGTAGTGTCCTAAAATTTGCTGAAGTCTCGCTCAAATACTGACTGTCTCCTGAGATTAATGTTTTTATTTGGTTCATACAAGATGACTTTGTATTCACATTTTATCTGAGAGTAATAACAGGAATTAACCATTAATTAATGTTTCTAAGCACATGGAGAGTGTAAGATTTCAGGGTTTACATCTCATATCTGGAGACAAAACTTCTACCATTGCATTATGTTATGTCCTATTGCACCAAAATTATTAAGTAGTTTATTCTGAACATATTTTGTGTCATTGCAGGTGCTTATTTTTGCATATAAAGATATTATCATTTAGAGACTTTTTACTTCTGCCAAATGTCAAATGAGGAAAAATGTGACTGTGTACAAACCAAAATCACTAGCTTTTTCTCAACGCACACCAAAATCCACAACACAAACCAAAAAAGGAAATTATTCTTCCATCGGTTCTTCCACAATCTTTACAGCATCAGTATTTGATTTTTTTTTTTTTTTTTACTCATATGTGGCCTGTATCTGATCTGTTAAAGACAGTTCGAACAGCACAAATCAGATTTTTTCAAATCCGACCCAGGCCACTTTCATATGTGGTCCTAATTCTGATATGTATCTGATATTTATGATTTTTTATTTATTTTTTTTTTTTTACCGGTGTTTATCTGTTTGTCTGTTTGTGTTCCAAATGACTTGAAAAGTTCTGTATGGATGTGGATGAAATTTTCAGGAATTGTTAGAAATGGGATGAGGGACATGTGATTACAGTTTGGTGCTGATCCAGATCACTGTCTGGATCCAGGAATTTTTTTTAAAGGTGTCTTTGTCATTGGGAGATAGGGCATGACAGCGCTGAGCTGCATATGTCATTCAGTGCCATCTAGTGGAGGAAAGTACAAACACTACCTTGGCGGAGGTCTGTGCTCTCCGAGTGCTTTTCTAGTTTGCAAGCGATTTCAGTCTGAACAGCCAGGTCGCATTTATCCGTCCTCAAGTCAGTAAAATGCGTCAAACATTGTAATTCTGCGTCCCAGGAGTGTTACTTCCGTAAACACAGTGCGTGCCTGCGTCGTCACATATTACACCAGGACCTCTTTTGCACATGCAGGTCACTTTACAGTCGCATTCAGTTCGTTCTCAGAACAAATAGAAGTCGCATTTAATGTGTAAGCACACAAAAAAATCGGATTTCACCAAAAAAAATAAAAAAATCTAAGTTGTGTATTAACTGCTGTTTGAATATAGCCTTAGTTTCCTATGTGGAGTAAAAATTATGCAATATTAAATAAGAACCAATTACATAAATATTTCATTTATATAGACCCATGTGTTTAGGGTCATATAAAATATTGACCAAACCATTTAAGTAATATAAAACTCTGTTCATACTCACATGGATATTTTTCTAGGAGGAAAGAATTCTATCCACATGACGTTCCTCTTAAAAGAATATCTCTTTCCACATGATAGCACAAAAATGACAGCTAATGCTCAGACGTACCATTGTGGTAAACTTCAAACTGTGGACACTGTGGATAATACTGGATGAAGCAGACGCAGAGGCTTTAATCTGTCATGACAGTGAGCAGCAACACCAAGTTAAGTCATAAACTTTACCTTTGCTTCAGGTCGTTGGAGGGTATTCTTTACTTGCTGTGGATTTGTCCATAACACCCGTCCGATCTGTGCTGACCTCTATCTACTGCAGGTCATACACTGGATTATATACCTGGATTTGATGTTTTAGGTGGATGTGCATTAGACAAAGCAACAACAGATATGAGCAAAATGGGGTTTGACGCCTTCTTTTTCCAGTCTGTTTTCCATGTTCACACAGATATACACAAACCAGTTTTATCAAATCTTTATTTTTGAAAAGAAACTTCAAAAATGTATAACAGCATTTATGAGTGTATGAGAGGCCCAAATGTGGACGAAAATAGCTTTTTTTTTGGCAAATATTTCTGCATTAGTTCATACAGGTGATGTAAGTTGTGATGATGTAAGATTTATTTATTTTATTTTTTTAACCTAAGCTCAAAACCGAATCTTTTGTGTTTCAGTGATTATAGTAGCTGAACACATTGGACTGTAATGAGGATATTTCTGTTAAATTCTGTATTTTGTAATATATATATATTTTTTTACCTGAAACAATGGAGATGCTACTGTTTTCTTACCATGTATGGGTTAGGGTTACAATTTTGTATCAAATTTGATACATCAGGTCTCAGTGCTCAAACAAAAACTTAATAAACATCAGTGTTGAGAACCTGGGCCTTGGATTTGTAACTAAGGGCGGCATAGTTTCAAAGACCTAGTCACATATCAACAATTTTCACCACACTGCTATAAGTTATAAGTTATATTCGCCTGCAAAGATCGACATAATTCATAGGCAGTAATGTATTCTTAAAAATGAAGCCAATGTTTAACCCTCCTGTTGTCCTCAGGTCAAAATGACCCATCACTGTGTTAAAAACCAAAAAAAAAAAAAAAATCCCCTAAATTATGTTTTTCAACTTGAAATGTGATGACTTTTCCTAGATTGATCCTAAAATTAGAAAAAGTGAACTGTTGCCTTTATTCACATTTTCATGTAAGCTGTACAAAAAAAGGTAGAAAGATCAGCTTCGGGTCAAAATGACCTGACAGTCACATGGAGTTGAAATCACAGTCACAGAGTTAGTTCCACACTGCATTATGTGACAATGTTTTAGTTTTGTCTCAGATCAATCAAAATCAGATGTAAACAACACAAGACAGGAGGTCTTCTCGCAGACTACACTGCCTTTGATCTGACCCAAATGTAAAAATATTGGCCCTTTGTGGGTTCCCAGAGGCCACAAAGGTGCTGTAGAT
>JAQQZY010000014.1:24022613-24049022 GCA_030068375.1 Ostorhinchus rueppellii
AGTCGCCAGTTCATCACAGGGCTGACATATAGAGACAGACAATCACTCTCACATTCACACCTATGGGCAATTTAGATCTGTCTACACCTGTAGCTCAAAATCCACAGCACATTTTAATTCAACACAAGGCAGGTCTCTACCATATCTAGGTCCTCCTTGATGACCCAGATTTTGATGTTTACTTCAGATTTTTCACATTTTATTGAACTCTGACATGTTCTCAATAATAAAGAAAACTATTACTGTGAAAAAAAATAATAATAGAAAAATGAAATTACACATATGCTGCAGTTTGTGTCACTATGATCCATTTCAAGCTGATATGGAAGAAGATCCAAATTTTCTTTTAAATATCTGTATTTTTTGTGGATGGGTGTTCATACTCATACCCTATCCATAGTAGAGGGGATGTTTTTTCTCTGTGTTTGAGCCTCTGGGCTAAACCTCGGGTTACTGTGTATCTGTGTGAACAGGGAAAACAGAGAGACTGCAAAACAATGGCATCACAGTCCATTTTGTACATGTCTGCTATTGCTTCATGAAATGAACCTGCACCTGAAACATCAAATCCAGGTGTATAAATCAGTGACCTGCAGTAGATCGAGGTCAGCACAAATACCTTTGGGAGACATATCGGACCGGTGTTATAGACAAACCCAATAATATAAAGTATACAGTTGGACAACCTGAAACAACACTTAAGTTAGAACTTAACTTGCTATTGCACCTTCATGACAGACAAAGGCACCTGTGTCTGTCCAAATGTGTATTCCAGTCTGTAGATGTGTTTGCACTGTAGCATGGACAGAAATATTGTGTAAAAGGAAGGTTGTGTGGGCAGAATTTCAAAATAAAGGGAGGTATTTATTATATTTGGAGAAATATCTCTTAGTGAGGACAGGACATCAGTCTCTTATTTCTACTGACTACAAAACTGTATTCACTTCATCTCAAGTAACCTGAAAATAACTGATGATAGAAACACCCAAATCCTGAGGGTATGTTTTAAGAGTCGAGGAATTGATTTATAACATATAGAAGGCTTCCTTTAGTGGAATTACTTACAGTGGTCGATAGAAGGTGAGGGTCTGCAAACTAAGATCATTGTGTTCTTTTACTGGAAACAAACAAGCAAAAACACAACCGATTTTTTTGACCAAACCATAATGTAGATATGTTTGTGTTGGGGACGTTACTTTTAAAAGTAACTTTTGCTTGTTAGGCATTACTTCTTTGAAAAGTAATCCATTACTTTACATTGTTGCCCTCTATGGAAAGTAACTTTTTTACGCCACTAAGTTACTTTAATGTTGCTCGACTTTGTGCAGAACCACTATCTGTTCCTAAGTGTGTAGGGCTACATACAATTCTACTATGCACTGTAAAAAGTAAAAGATTGAACCAACTTAAAAAATTTTCTTCAATAGATCACACTTAAATTCAATTGAATTACATTTAATGTAATTTAATTTGGTTCACTCAACAATTTTTTTTTATATGCGACCTACTGAAGAAAAATTTTTAAGTTGATTCAATGTTTTACTTTTTACAGTGAGGAAGATGTAACATGGATTCCTTTTGTTCTCTTTATTAGAAAAAATGCCACAAACAGAGCACGTGACAAGAAAACACTGGACTACTGTAGGCTTCAGCATCACCACTAAGAATGATCAAACATTGTAAAATAACATAGCCTCTATACATCTTATGGGCATATAGGTGAACGCAAAATACATAAGGGCTTATCATCTTTGTCCAACTCTTGTTTAGTAACCTATGAAACGAGGTAAAATGAGACTGCACAGGTGTTTCACTATCGGACTATGTGACTCCTGGATATACGTCGAAAAGAATGCATTTGGGCATGCCCAATGGGGTGGAGCATGCCCATAATTCTTAGGGCGTAAAAAATCGTAGGGAAAAACATTGTACGTGGCACTTGTCAAATCTGTCCTTAAGAAAAGTAGCGTTGTACTGAATCGAAAAAGGAACTCTGTTTCATTACCAAATTTTCAGTAGCAATGCATTACACTTCTTTTTACCTGAAAAAAGTAGTTACGTTACTGTAATGGGTTATTTTGTAAGTCATTACACCAGAGCCGGCCCAAGCCTCCATTGGGCCCAAAGCTATTTCATTTTTTTATTTTATTTGTGTTTTTTCTCTTCCTCTTTCCTCCTCATCCTTTTTTCAGCCCCAGAAGGGTACGTCCTTTTTTGTGACATTGTTTTGATTGGAAGTACTCGTGAGTTGGGTATGTAGTGCACACTACACAGCAGGAGGAACACATTATGGTGCAGCAGAGTTTTCATTTTGAAACAGAAGCAGGAAGAATTACTGGGTCTACATCAACAGCACTACAGAAAAGCATGCTCTTGTACAATAGTATGATTTTGATTGGGTATAAATTCTCAGTCATGCATGCAAAAACTAAATTTTTTTCCTTAATTGCTCTTGGGGGCCCCCTAGTGGCTGCGAGGCCCTAAGCAGGCGCTTCGTTCGCTTGTGCCTTGGGCCGGCTCTGCGTTACACACAACACTGATAGGTTCCCACTTCAAAATTCCTTCATAGTACATTGCACAGTTGCCCGTCTTCAGATGGTGCAAAATGCTGCTGCTCGTCTTTTAATCAACACATGTAAACACGAGCACATTTCCCCAATTTCAGCCTCACTCCACTGGCTGCCCTTATGTTTTAGGATTGGTTTTAAAATTCTTTCATTTACTTTTAAATCCCTCCATGGCCTGGCCCCGCCCTACATGTAACTTTCCGAGCTGCTGCAGCCTCATACACCACCCCGCTCTCTCAGGTCAGCTGACTAACTGCTCCTGAGGGTGTAGTACCTAAAACTAAGCACAAGTTCAGGGGTGAGCGTGCCTTTGCTGCAGCTGCTCCTAAACTATGGAACAACCTCCCTCTCCATATCGGACAGGCCTCCTCTGTCTGCTTTTAAATCTCTTCTTAAAACCTGTTCTTTCTCTTTGGCTTTTGAAACCATGTGAGATGTTTTAAGTGTATCCTTCTTATTCAGTTGTTTTATTTGGCATTGGTTTTATTGTTCTTGTTTTTAATTTGTTCTTGTTTTATAATTGTACATATTTTATTTATTTACTTATTTATTATCTATTCTTGTATTTTATTCTGTTATTTATTTGTTTTCCTGTGCAGCACTTTGGTCCACTGTGGTTGTTTCAAACTGCTTTACAAATAAAGTTGGATTGGATACATTAGTCAGTTAATCCAGCCACTGGTCCCAGTTGGAGGCCTAGTCCTGTTTGGTTTGTAGGGCTGGTCCCAAGTGGTGAGGGTTACATCTGGAAGTATCCAGTGCTAGATTAACAATGCAAATCGTGGACATGACTTCCACAGCTTCACAATGACTGCCACCAGTGTTGCTGATGAACACGGTGCTGGAACTATGGTCACTGTGGGTCGAAGAAAGTCAGAAGATTGACCTACAGTGGAGAGGGTCAGATGGAAGCAGATGATCTGCTTTGGGGACTCCTAAACACAACAGCCAGTTCTTGTTAATAGGAGTTGAGTTGGGTCATAATACAGTTTAACTTCATATTAAATAGTTAAATCAAATCAAAAGGGGGGAAAAAAAAGTCATATAAATAGACTTTTAATGGCTTAACACAGCTCAAATATAGCTATTTATTGAAAGTAACTCTAAATTTACAGGCAGCTGGGTCGCATATGAGCGTTTGTTGTTTCTCTTTTTTCTTTTTCTGTAGTAAAGAGACTATTTATTCACAAGTGTGGCAGTCCTTGTTTGCCTGCGTCTTACTCATAATTGGAACTGTAAAGGTGAGGTGTCATTTATCAAAGCCAAGTGGAATTTGTGAAATCAAAGTAGAACGAGAGTAACAGTATTTGTCAAACGGTGGCTGTATAATTGACTGCTAAACCGTTTCTCTCAGACAAATACAGTGATCTACATGGCCTATAGCTGAAATGTATGCTAATAAAGCTCCCTTCCAATGTTGTTAAAGGTGTATTCTCTCCCCTGATGGCCTCTAATCAGCTCCGCTCAGCCAAGCTTACTCCACCTGGAGGACTGGCTACTGATTTTCTGTCAAAAGGAAAAGCACACCATAATTATGCTGCCATTTGAAATTCCATCACTCTCGTTTTCGCAACAGAAATAAGATGCATCTCATTGAAATGTATGTGGAATGCTGCAGGGATATATTCTGGGGTAAACCTTGTCTTTTTAATTAAACACACGGTGGCCTTGGCGGATTGCTTGTGACACAGGAAATGATCGGGGCACTTAGAGGGCTGTAGTTCAGGTAAATATGCCTTTAATGTCCCAGAGGGCAGCTGGAGGGGCATGGCTTGGCATGTTTATAGAACTCAGCAGTTGCAGAGGACTATTTAAAACATAGAGAAAACAATAAAAATCATCACCTTTTCACCCTGATGTTGAACCACAAAATACAACTTAATGAAAAATAAGCATGGTTAAAAGCCTTTGAGACAGTTCATTGTGTGGCACATATCATCAGAACATGTTGTCTAAACAGACTGCGTGAGGCTGCTCTCTTATATCCATCACATATTAAACCTGTGGGTAGATGATGAGACCCAAGCCTTGTGATATGTGAAGATTATGAAGAATGATACAGGATCAGATTCTCCCAGGCCCCATTACTGGCATCCCACTAGCATTTACAAATCCTAAACAAAGCCAGTTTCCAAAAACTCTGCTCCCAGACATGACTCTCGCTGTTTCTCTATCTGCCTCAAAGTCACTCTGACTAGTGTGGGAACAATGCATGCATTTTCATCAGCATTGTCTCATTAATCTTTAGTTTTTATGATTAAAATAAAAATAATATGTGCAGCATCTTAACATCCGGAGTGAAAAGATGACACCCAGATCAGTAATTCTAGAAAGATGAAGTTGAATGACCTTGACATTTCACTTTGCAGAAATGCCAGTAGATTATTCAGTCAACTGAAGAACGAGAGAGACCGACAGGAGCAGTGAGGAAAAACAAAAATAGAATTATTCTGAGGGGAAACCGACATTTGAATTCCCAGTGATATGCCAAATATATTTTGAGCTGGATTTACTTACCATACCTAGGAGAAGCTGCCGATTGTGATTTGCATTACAATTAGTTGTCATTACAGATCTTCAGGAGTGATGAGCTATCATCTCTAGGTTTAATATCTGGGTCATCTTTTAAAAAAAGAAACTTACTGTTTTCATGTGTGTGTAAATACAGTATATGTGTGCATTTGCTAGAAGGGTAATGGAGGAGGGCGTGTGCCGTGGGCTTTCTGAGTCAGCCGTTACACCCTTACTCTGCTCCTGCTCCACTGCCTCTCACCTCTCACCTGCCCTGTGGCCTGCTGCCTGCAGACAGGCGCTGGATAATCTTACCCTCCTCCCTGTTCTCCTCTGTTTTTCCCCTCTCTCCTTCAGCCTCTCCTCAGTAGCTTCTCACACTCAACAACCTCTGACTATAAAACTCAGTGTCTGAGCAGATCATTCATCCTTTAGAACCTTCTAAAACAAGTGTAGTCCACTCAGGCATTTGCTGTGAATGTAGTTAAAAAAAAAGCTTGAAATATAGAGTTTTCTTAATTATAAAGGAAGCAGTAAATGAGATAGAACATAAGCTGTTCACTTGTTTATTTTATGCACAGTATACAGAGTATAAACTCATTTTATATAGTATGGTACATTCCAGTGTTGTGGGTGTTGTAGTGCCATGTTAAACTGCTCCCCACTCATTGTGGTCTATGTTCCTGTCTTGTTTAATAAATGCAGTGCGCGGCCCTGCTTGCCTCCTGTCCGCATTGTTTTGCCAGCAGTGCTGTGTCGCTCCAGCTCGTCTCTCTGAAATGTGCATCTGCATCACCTGTCACTCATAGGAAGGCATGCCATGTGCTGTTTGATTGACGCCTGGATCTGCTTGAGGAGAAGGGACCGTCTCTCACACGGTTCAGTGCGCCAAAATATGTGTGAACAGAAATGAGGACATTTAAGGAGAATGAGAAACTGTGAAGACGAAGAAAAAATAATCATAAAATTATATGAGCGTGTTTTAGACAGATTCTGGTCCCCTGTGTGTGTTGTGTGTTTACTTGACAGAGCGTGAGAGATTCCATGTGTGTGTCTTTGCGTGTATTCCTGAGTGTATTCCTGTATGCATACAAGTGTGTGGAGGCAAGACTGTGAGATCTTTCTCTTTTGTGCCTCATCTGATGTTTCCCAGCCAAGCCAAGCACCCCGGCAGAAAATGACAGGTACACAGGTGTGGTTTGACAGGGCTCATCTGCAGGCTGTGCAGCCTGTACAGGACCATAGGGTGCATTTACACCCTAAGGTCAGTATGAGGAGCACTGAGACATGCATCTCTTGTCTCTACAGAAGGCAAGTATGTGTTTGGCTTTGATGTTCCTCAATACTTCGGTCCTCTTTGTGTCGCATCTAACTTGTTGCAGGGCAATGGCTTACACAAATCAAAGCACTGCATGCCCTACTAATGTCAGAGAAGGTCAGCACAGCAATCTCTTCCTTAAAATCAAATTTATGGATGATGTGGTAGATCTTATTCTGTATCAGTAATGAATAAGACAAGGATGTTTCTTCTGTTTGATAAAAGGAATTGCTCTGATACTCTTCATTAACACAAGGTACTGATGTGTTAATTCTTATGAAAATTTCATTCAGAGGATCATTTAACAGCCACAGTCACAGAATAAGTCACAGAAAGCTTTCCAAAGAGCAAACCGACAAGTTAACAACAGCTCAGCCGTTTATGTGAGGTATTTATTCAACAGCCTGTGTGTTCACATTCTTCGACACAGTCAGGGTGTGTGTTTTGATAAAAGGACTCACAAACTGGCTGAATTCACCAAAACTGAAAGGTTCACCTTTGAAAGAAACAATGTGCTGTTTGAAAATGTGTCTCTGACAGTTGCAGAACACCCCCCCACAAGATTTTTGAAAGAGTAGAAACTTGACAGTTTTGTGACTGTCTCCATGGAAACGGTGAGAGGGTCTCATTAGGGTAGTACCAGAAAAATCTGTTTTGGAGGAACAAAACCCCTGACAAAAAAAGCTGAGACCGGCATGATTTTAAAAAGAACCTAAATGACTAAAACAACAAAGAAATGATACATTTTGCTTGAAAATATGAAAAGAGTCAAACTTCAAAAAGCAGAGGACAGCAGAAGACTACGATTATTAAACACATTTGCAGAGCTGTGGATTCAAAATGGCTCTTGACATAGACTATGAGTTTGCTGTTGCATCAGACAAAGCTAGTTTTCAAGGGCAGTCTCTCTTGCATATTTGTCGGGGTTTGCCAACTATTTCCCTCGCATCACCAGCGTCTACAGTATTTTGCATGTAGCATTCCTTCAGCTTCACAATGTATTTTCTCACATTTAAATTTTACACTTCGTAATATTTTCACGCCCACATACAGATGTAACTGGCATAGACATTTTTACATGACACTTCTTTCTCCGTGCAGGGTAACTAATAGAGCATTATCTCTGCTCCACGCTGTTCCTAGGAGAAATTGTTTGGGTATCCATATTCCTTTTAGCTGCCACATATTAAGTCTAACATATTTTACTTTAACATTCAAGAGATTCAATAATGACATGATATAAGCTGCTCGAGCATGTCAAATAAATGTATTCATTGTTAATCATTTTGCATTTAAGGCATGTCATTGATTTGAAGACAGTAGTAAGACAAAATCAGAGGAAATAAATGCTTGCAATTCCTTTAGCATTTAGCATCTAATGAATAATTTCCTATGATGTTTGTATCTGAAATGCAGTCTTATGCAGATCATGTCATGTTATTTTTTTATGTATACCCTTATTACGGTAGAATGTGAAATAATATGTATTTTACTTCAGGAGTCAGTGTTACTAAATAATGAACTAACATTCAAATTGCATTGCATATTTCTTTTTTATCTGCACAAAACGCCCCGAGGATGTAGCATAATGTAAAATAATGACAAAGCTTTGCCAGTAGAGGTGTGGTGCCTCATAGAACAACTAAGACTGAACATTAGATGTGAAATATTTCATTTATTTCATGTATGGATGTCAGAGACAACTTTTTAATCAGTTTGATTGTTCATTAAAGCAGATGGTCCTAATGACTCGAAAAAAATAATGTATTCAGTGTAATTTGTGGAAGTCACTGCGCTCTAATAAAGCATTTATAGTAAAAAAGCAATCCCATTAAACTTAAAGGAATGCATGAGACTGCAATATATTTGTGAATAAGATGCATTTAGAGAAAAATAAAACTCCTGAGACTGTTATGTTTTTAATTCTTCAAAGTGAGCATAAAAACAGAGGCAGGATGCTGAGATGTTTCCTGTGTGTCTTTGGAGGTCCTCAGCCTTGTATGCAAATGACCTCCGTGTTTGCATTTTGAGCCGGCACCACTTTTATTTGCTAATGAAGATATAAACAGAGATAATATTTATATCCATTCCTATGTTTATCACATATCATAAAATTGTGATTATCAATAATATGAAAGTGACTGCATTATTATTGCCTTTTCTCAAATATTTTTAATGAACACACAAAGGGCATTTATGAGCACTCATTAAAGACTACTCTCAAACATCTTTCATCTTCATGCCTCCATGCAGAACAACATCATTAATGTTAAATTGAAAATAAGTGGAAAGGTGAAACGTTTGCATTTTTGCATCCGGCTCAGGAAGCTTACTACAGCTAAGCGCAGAGCCGGTGAAAGGGCCATAGCAATGCCTTGTGGAAAGCTGGGAATTAAGATGTATTATGCCAGGAAGAGAGGACTTTTATTTATGGGAGCATCCGGAATAAGCAGAAGGAAATATGGTAGCGTTACCTGGGGACAGTGCTAAATAGTATGAGACCATTCCCAGGACAGGGATAGGGCAGAAAAAACAGGGGAAGAGCTGGATGTGGCTAATGAGAGCGGAGCTGGATGCAAGGGACATTATGCAAAGGCTGCAAAACAACTGACTACAGTAAATGTAAAGTTGATCACTATAGTAAGCATCACCAAATCATAGCAAACCTTTAAGCTGCGTGTTTACATGATAGATGGCAGCATGTGTATGTTTCTATACATTTTTTCCCCTCACAGATTATATTAATTACAGTTAACACAAAACCAGTCAAGCTTGCATCTGATTATCAGCACACTACACACACCACGACTCACTGCAGGAGATCAAGCATCAAACTGTGCATCTGCATGCCTCTTATGGATATCTGCATGCGCATGATTTTTGTTGTTGTGTGTCGCAGCTTTAAAAGTGTGTGTATTTATCACATGTGATTATTTCTGGATGGGAATGATTCAGTGAGAGTGTTTGGCAGGTATCCACTCATTTAACAGAGAAAAGAGAGGAAACACTGAATGTTTGCAGCCAACAGAAGGAGAGAGGGAGGACGACTGGAGGGATCTGCACAGTACTCTAACGGCACAGGCAGGAAAAGGCAATTGTGAGACGAGTCCAAGAAAGAAACAGCCCTACCCCAATTTGGCAACTGATCCTGTCATCTTTTTTTCTTTGTCTTTTGACATGGCCTTCACCCTCCTATGTTGGCCCTGATGGCCTGCAGTGTGTAAGGAGAGGAGAGCTTGTTCTTCCACCCAGCCTCAGCCTCTGCTACTGGGAACACATGACAAAGAACATCGAACAGTCTGCAAAGCAACGAGCTTTACTGAGCCAAAGTCAGCCTGCCAGGGTCCCAACTTCCCTTTCCACTGTCTGCTCGAGAGTATTTACAATCAGCAGAGAGACAGACAAAATATTTACTAATCTTCACAGCTGAACTAAGGGGGAGGAAAAATAGTGAAGCTTGACAGCAAATTAGTGCCCTGCCATGACATATGCGGTGGTGTGGCTCGACAGGTCCCCTCTTTTTCCATTTTTATTATCATCCACGCTTGAATTATTCAGTGGCAGCCATTAGCATAACAGCAGCCATTTTATATTTAGCTCCCCCTATGTTGACTGCGTCAACATTTCACTCTAAATATTCTACTAACATCTCTGACAAGAGGAAAGAGGCAACGACTCAGAACCAAGTGCAATTAGTGACCAAGGAATAAGAAAAAGGGATGATTTCCATTCCTTTTTTGGTCTTCCAATTCTGAAATCAAAAGACTAATGTCTTTTCAGTTCCTAATGGGGGAAAAAGAAAAAGTCCATAATTTTGATTAGCATGGCAAACTGGAGGATTCTAATGGCATTTGCCAAAAAGAAACTGACACACATTTATAGATGTGCTGCAGCTATCACCCAATCTCATTTGTCACTATTAGCTGTAATATGAAAGATCCCTCATCTCATCTTGGAGGTCTAATTTGTTGGCTTGCAATGGGAGCCGGACTGAGAAGACTGGAGCTACAATGATGAAAGCGCTCAATGCTCTTCTCCCTTACCAAGTGTGAAATTAAAACCTTTGCATAGCAGTTAAGGTTGATCTGTATGAGTCACTCTGCACTGACATTTTTCAAGTGTATTAAATGGAATAGCATTTCATTTTTCGGTAAGATATATGTGCAGTCGGAGAGTCTTAAAGAGACACATTAAGTGTGTGTGTAAGATGGATGTTGAAAAGGAAGTGGCTAGGTGTGACTGTGTGTCCGCAATATGCTTGTGACTGGCATTTGATTCCATCTCACTGCTGCATTTTGTGCTCTCCTCATCCCCACCAGCTGTACACTTTGACCTCCCACTCATCTTTGATCCACTGTCAAAGAGCTCGCTCTCTGCTGTCGCTCAGCTTCACTCTGCAAACCTCCACGTCTTGCTCCAGATTTGGGCCTGAAGTCACTCAGTGTGAGCTTCTGACAGTCTGTTTGAGGCAGCTCCCTGGTTAAGCCCTTAGAAGAGAGAAGATCCATTTGTAATTCACTCAAACCAGAAACCAAGTAATACAGCCAAAGCATCACAATATATGCAGTTTGTAAAGTTAATTAAACTGCAAAATGTTATGGAATCATAGAGAGTAAAGCTATTATTCATGCAAACAGCTGGTTTGACAGAAGAAAAGCCTGAGACAGTGATTTCCCTTAATTCTTTTCATACAGTATGATATAGCACATAAAAAACAACATATTGACTCACATTTCTTCAGAAATTATGGGCTATTTCTGATTGCTTTTGAATGAAAGCTGTTTGATGAAAAGCTTTTTGCCTTTATATATAAATTACAGCATTCAACTCTGACCACTGAGCAAGAATAAATAAATGCACTATGCATGTTATTTATGTGATGTTCAAATGCAGCTCATAATTTAGCACTCATGTTGACCCTGTTGATTTCACATTAATCATAATGAGATGAAGTGAGCAGCTGGCTCACTCTCACCCTGCAACAGGATTAATAAGAGGACAAAATAACTGAAAATGTGCCTGTCTTTTGTTATAAAGAAATCAGAGAAAATAAGGCTAATAGATGCATTAACAGATTTTAAACAATATTCTGAGTGGTAAACTACAGACTCAGACAGGACGGTGTATCACCAGAACCGAGACACAAGAGATCTTGAATCCCCTTTTCATGTTTTCGCCTGTGGGGTTTTTTAGGCTTGGCTTTCTCTCTTTAAACCTTTCAATTTTAATGGGCAGTTTCCCATTAGCTCAACACAATGTAACTCTTTCATAAATAATTATTGTTTAAAAAAAAAAACCCCTGTAATTATCAAGGGCTGCTACATTTGAACTGAAACACTCCCTGACGTGTTGCTTGATTTAAGGTGGTGTGTGGAGGGGCTGTTCAAGTCCATTACTGTTAATGTTTGATGTGTCAAAATGTTGTCTTGAAACCCATCGTAGTTAAATATTCAAAAAAGCCCACCATGAGGCACATTCGCTCCGTTTTGTTGTATTACACATTAGACACATGAGAAATGAGCTTAAATTAAGAGTATTATGCAGTGCAATGCGTAAATGGATGACTTCTGATAATAAATACACCATTTAGATGCTAACAGTATATTTAAAAAATGTCTGTCTGTACAATAACTGTACATGAATGCAAGCAGGAATTCACCAGCGATTGTCAAACGCGGCCTTGACAGCACCGATACCCACTCGATGGCACACTGATCCCCTTGTGTATGACTGAATATTTTCCCTTCCCTGCAGGAAAAGACTAGATTTTTTCGATCTGTCTTTCAACTTTCAGAATTCGATTTACAGTGCACTCAATGCTGGTTCAGGACCCGCTTTTCACTCTATTGCCTCCTTCCTTTGTCTCTTTATTAGCATAGGAGACTGTTACATATGGATTCTTCAGCTGCAGTCACTTTTGTAACTCCTGCCCTCGCAATGCAATATATCACTGAAAAGTTTCACAAAGAGCAAATGCCTTAAACTTTTTAACACCTGTGTCACAGTGTAGGGTTCTCCAAGAATCTGACATACTATAAAATTCTTGCTACATATTGTAAGCAGTGTTCATATTTGTGTATCGCAAAATAAACACGCAGCTCAATATTGACAGTCACAGAGTGAATGTAGTCTGATGAAACTTCATCCGTGGTGGAGATTGAGTAGATGCGTGTCACTGTTTCTCAGGCTGTGACACATGTCTTGTTGGGCCTGCAAAGCTCCTCTCTGTCTCCCTCTCCTGCTTTATCTCACTGTGCAGGAGAGGAACATGCTCCCTTTCTATGCGCTCCACAGCTTCCTTGTTCTTTCCTTTCACTGTAACACTGCAGTATTTCAGCATACCAATAACTGGGACTGTGGGGGATCCTCTCCTCCTCACTGTGTTGTCAGCCACCCAGGTGTGACTACATGTCAGGGAACAGTCTCACTATAGCCACAATTACACTCTTCCACTGACTTTGCTGCCAGCCCTTCCCCCTAATCCATGACCCACAGAAACTCCTGTTACACAACAACAATTTGCTATTATGTAAATGTAACGAGCGTGGATGTTCCTCCATGTGCAGGTGGTGTAATGTCGTAATATAATGTGGTTTATTTGAGAAATTGGGCCTGATAATTGCTGTTGCTGCGAACCCAGGATTAGGAGTGGGTGTGAAGATTAATGAAGAGAAAATAATAGGTTTAAGTAAGACTATTGGTGTCATTTACAGTTGTAGCCCATTTAGTACTGCTGCATCTTATTTACACTTCAGACATTTTGCCGCGCATTCAGCTTGTGATTGAACATTTTCAGTGTTTTCTTCCTTCTTTTAATAAACACAAATTACACTGACAAATCTATCCTGATACGACACACTAACAAAGTCATCCAAAATAAACAAACGTCAACAAAAATGTTTGCAATGCAAAGTGTTTTTTTATGGGATTATTTCCTGGAAGAGGCTTCCAGAGTCTTCCTTTGGGCGTCAGGTGATTGACAGTAAGTAGAGTGTAATGCAATGTGTGCACTGCCATGAAAACGCTCGAAATAACAATAAAAGAGAGATAAAATAAAATTATGACTTCACATCGACTGTGATGGATTATCTCACTTGGGTAATTTAAAATTCATCAGCTTTTTTTTTTTTCCCCCTCCCCCAAATGTATAAAAATGACTGGCAGCAAATGACAGGTTGTAATTCTAAAGAGATGAGTAAGAGGTGACATCCTCGACTAGACTTGGTAATCTTTGTGACATCTATGTTTTGTATCATGGAATCATTCAATCATTCAAGTAATATTATAATACATATGCGAAGAAATAGTGTAAAAAAAAAAATAGAACTGCTATTTTTAATCATCACTACCGTCAGCTCAAACCTCCCTTTATCCACTACCCGACTTTGTCAGGCCAGAACTGTTGTCATTTTCCAACTGTGAGCATGATCAGCCAACTGGGTGGCACAGGTCAGGGCAGCTCTACAGGTCAAAACTGTGTAAAATGTGCAGTGTAGACAAGATTTGTTTACTGTTTACACAATGTTTTTATGCGTTTGTGAGATGAAACCTTGTTAAAGTTAGAAATCAATGAAAAATTTGAGTCACGTTAATTAAAAAAAAATCAGATTAGATTAATTTTTACAGAAACAGCAGCAAAAAATAATATGGGATCGACTACTTCTCTGGGAAAATCCCCTGGAGGAAGGGCTGGTATGAGCGTTCACCGAATCTGTTTACAGACTGAGTATCCAAAAGAAGGGGAGAGTGCCTCTTAATGAAACCTTTAGGATACTTCACCCATATTATTTGAGAATAATGTGGTAAAAGGTGAGAGAGTAAAAGCCGACGGAGCACTTGGCAGAAGTTAAAATGTAAATGAGGTGGGAGAGAGCACAGACGTTAAGGTAAATTGGAAACACAGGGAGGGAGAGAGGTAGAGGTAGAAGGGGGGTGGGCAAGACGGGTGGGGTGTTGTGGTGTCGTAGTAGTGAGGGTGGGGAGAGGGGTGGGGTTGTCTGACATCGCCCCCACGGTCATAACAGCAAGGTCTGCATATGGGAGCAGCTGCTGTGCCCTCTGCTTCCTCCCTGGGAAATATGGCTGGAATATTAATTGTGCTGCTAATTCTGCTTATCAAAGCTTTTTGTGATGCTCAGAGGGTTCAGTGAGCCCTGTTACACTGCCCCCCTTAGCAATGATGACTGTCTCTCCCAAGCTTAGGTTAGAGGAAATGATCAAATCCCAATGTAAATAGACTACAGAGCGTAAGGAGCGAGAAAAAAGACAGCTTCATGTTTACACAAGTATTGACTATTGAGTCCTCTCAGTGCTGGAATGAATTCGATAATAACTGCAAACCATTCGCCACACGTGACTTTGATGCAGTCTGTTTCACTTTCTACCTTTGGCATCACCTCCGTTGGTGTCTCACGTCGTCAGTTTATTGTCTGACACGAGATCAAGTTGATTGGCTGCGATGTACTTATACAAGAGTTGGGCTAATTTGAAGTAAACTCTGCGCAAGTGGCTGAGTCGTTGTTTTGTGACCCTGTTTGTGTTGGATGAGCGCACCGTGCATCTCTTGGGAGCAGCCTACAGGCATCCCACAGATCTGACACGCAGCTTCGCACGCTCACACAGAAAGAGAGAGTAAGGGGAAAAAATACAGTTCCCCAAGAATCCTGGCTGAATACATTACAGAGAAATAAAAACTAACTTTATGAAGTTTTTTTTTTCTCCAAAGCTAGGGTCAAAATAAGTAAAGATAAAACATGTAATACACTCAAGAGCGTGGCAAAAGAACTACAAGCTTTCCGAGATGGTAAATTCACACTTTATGTGTTTCAGATATTCTTCGCACCCTGTTGCATGTGGATACATAATCTTACCAAGAGAGAAAACCTGACAAGGAACCTAAAATTCAGCATATTGTGAGAGTCACACAGAAGCAAAACTTAAACTCCCTTTCTCAGTGACTACACGGAGGTACCTTTGTATGATTAGAAAATATTCGGGACCTTTGTGAATGTAAACATAAGGGGCCGGCAGGGATTTGCGGGCTCCCCCCTTGTGCCACAGAAACACCTCAACACTCAGCAGGACGTCAAAGATGACAGAAGGAGCTGAAATGTCAAAAGAAGGATAGAAGGAGGAGTGTTGGTGAAGAGAGGGGAGGGTGTGGACCCTAGGGATCCTAGCGTGGGGTGGTGTACGCGGGGAGGGGCAGGGAGGTCAGAGTCAGTGAGTGCCAGTTTAATCTGATAGGAGTTCATCCATGCAGAGGAGCTGGAGAGCCATGCAGAGAAGCAACAGTGATCTGCACAAATTATACACTGGTGAGAGGAGAAGACAGACAGGGGAAAATATATGGATGTGTGCGTGGAATGTAGATTATTTGTGACAGAGGAGGGAAGATGGAAAAGAGAGGGATCATGGGGTGCTTTGAAAACATGACTGCTGGAGTCACACACAGGTAATTGTGCAAAGAGTCTCAGCTGCTTAACAAACCCTCTTGACGTATGTAACGGCAGCGTTTGAAGGAACGGGGCATCATGACAGTAATACAAAGTCCATGTTGTGATTCATACAGGTGAGCCTCAGTTTCACTCCTTCCTTCCTCTTTCCTCACTGAACAGCGAGGGTCACCCCTACTTTCCTCTCTCCTTCCGCTTCGTTGCATCCTTCGTCATACACTGTAATTAAAACCACAGGTGGGACCCGTAACACTGCCTGGCTGCTCCCAGCATGCAACAGGCACCATCTGGTTCAGAGGAGGGGCATTTTTTTCTTACCTCCAAACAGCCAGGGGTTAAAACATCAAAGACTCAGATCTTTGATCGGACCTCAGCGGGATCAAGAGCAGTGGGAATAATATCCAGTGTCTCTTGAATCTTTCTGCAACAGAAAGCATGAAATGGGAATGCGAGCTTGAGCTTGTACCACCAGGTCAGCTACCTGCCATTCCTACAGGGACCTTTGGCATCACCTATATCTTCTTTCCTTGTATCATGTCCTCTTAAAATGTCTGCCTGCAAACCCGTTAGAGAGTATTCTCCAAAGACTCCTGCAGTGCTGATTACTTTTGCTTCAGTGCATGCTTCGCTAAAGCGAACATGCTCACTACACCTTGAAACATGGCAGAAGTCATGAGTAAAGATGCACTGTTTAGGTCACAGCACATCACAAATCTTTGAAAATGACGAAATCTCTGGTGTATTTGTACATTTTGCAGTGTTTGTTTTTCCAAGCCTTTTTTCTGCAACTGAGAAATTTAATATTCATTTTTGAGGGAAGTAAGACTGCATAGTAAGCTGTTGTTAAATGAATTTTGCTCTGCAAGTAGGAAATAAAGTCTTTCAAATCAATATCTGAAATGAAAAGTTATGACAAAATCATCTCCCGGAGCTTTCACCCTCCCTGCCACTGTAATAGAGCCTTTAAACAAAGCATTACACAGCTGTCTCTAGACACAAGATGACAGACTAGTTTTGAATTATTTTCACTGACAGGAAAGTGTTACGGCACAGGATGGAAAAGCTCATTTGAGATCAGTACAGAGAGAAGGACAGAGTTTTACCTGGGGCGTTGGCAGATTGCAGATGTCTGCCTCTTCTCACTCCAGTATGCACAGTGCAGGCGTTGTTCATGGAACAGCCCCCCTGGTGGAGAAATTCACTTAAAGTTTGGTCTCTGTGGAACAATAAAGACCCCAAACAGCGTGCCTAAATTTAAGCTAGCATGAAATCCCTCCGCTGCTCCTGGGTGACTGGTTTGCCTCCTCCCACCCCTTTTCGGTGACACAACATTTAAAAAGTGGCAACGCAATTTGTATTTGCATGTTAGTTTTATGTACCGGGAGGTTTGGAGCAACAACAGCAGCAGCCGTGCATGTGTGTGCATGTTTGTAGCATATGTGTGACTTAACTGAATACACCCAAAGCATCTGTTGTAGAGAGAGGCCTAATAGAGGGAGTTTCACAGCCAGTTAAAACAAGGGGAGCTTTGATTCAACATACAGCATAATGAACCTTTACAACACTGCCTTCTGATGACACGTTATTGCATAATACATTTTAAAATAATAAACAGTAATTCACCACATTTTCTGATTAACATAAATTATTTGTCATTCAAAAACACATCACATGGTATTTTAAACATTGACATTTAATTAATATACATAAGTATAATGAAAACCTAAGCAGCGGGAAGTACCAAAGGCAAAGCTCCTGTAATTCCCATTATTATGGGAGTGAAATAAGTTGCAATGTAGCCTGAGGGATTTTAAATTATGGAAGCCATACTACACCTGTGGGAAATCTCTGAAAATTATTTAGAAATAGCTGCTTTTTTTGATTCACCAAGCACTCAGGCGGAGCACATATGGAAAGTGAGGGGCACTGTTGCTTTTGATGTGATCACCGACCTTGATCCAGATCTCTTTGTGGAGTGGGCCCCATTCTCTCTCTGGTATTTCAAGGGAAGAGTAAAAGTGACGCATTCAATGGCACACTATCCATTAAAGCAGGGCTCAGCAGGGGTATTTTTTATCAAAATGCAGCTTATTGATGGATTGAGATTCATGTCTCGCAGTTCAGATATGATAACCCGAGCTACTTGGCCTTCAGTTCACATCTCTTTTTACCTCACAATTCATCCCTCCTCCCCCTCTCATCACTTGTTCTCCCTCCACACTTTCACTCTCACTCCATCATCCCCCATCTGTTCTTTACCTCATGCGTCATATCTTTTTGCCCCCTACCCACCACCACCACCACCCTCATTTCTCACTATTCTCCCTCTTCTCCTCCCTCTCCACCATCACTTCACCTCTCCTTCCGTGCCCAGCGAGAAACTGTTGGAACTAGCAGCTCTAGAATTCTGATCAGCCACTTTGTGGTCTAAGAAAGCTTGCCAAACTGCCTTTCCGATTAATCAATAGTTCCATTGGCTGCGGTTAACACCTGTAACCTCTGCATTACATGGAGGGAAATGTTCAGTCCTGGAGCAGAATAGCAAACATCTAACTTATCATGGCCACAGCCAAATCCTGCTTATTGCAAAACATTTTACCTACTGAGCAGATAAGTTCTCCAGGTTTAGAAACGTGGCGCTCTCTTCCTCTCTCTCCCTCTGTTTCCACCTGACTTGGATGTATTTTGAATGAATGAGTGAGATGAGTAAGTGAGTGAGTGAGCGAGTGAGCAAGTAAGAAAATGCTGATCAAAAAAAGCCTACCTGTGGGCTGTTTTTGTATCCGCTTCAGCTTCATGGCTGCCATATGGATGTGTAAGGAAAGTGAGGTACACTTAGACGCAGCGATAGAGGTAAATGAAATTCATACTCCAGTATCTAGGTCATTTGTAAGGCCCAAAGCAACATCTCCTTCCCTGCCTGCCTGCCTTTTCCGTGTGTTCCTTGAGTCTGTGGAACATCAAGGAGATGAAAACACTCCACATCCTGTATGTGCAACACCTCACATAAGAATTGATGCTGCAAGCATGCCAGCATGGCCCTTGGAGTTCCTTTTGACAGGAGAATAAACTAGTATTATTCACTAAACGCATCAGTATAGATTTGTTGAAACAATACACACAACTAAATCAGTGTAGGCTTCCTTCTCTTAATATAGTGAAAGAATCAAACCTGTTTCACAATTTGAGACAAATAACCCTTAAGTCCTGCTCTATCTCTTCTCCAGAGTCATACAGAGTTTACCACTATTTGGGGTTTTTCATCTTCACTTATGAAAGAGAAGAAGAATATCTGCTCAACTAAAAGAATTTAAGGAGAGAACAGTGAGGACTGATTGGATCGCAAACAGAATTATATAAAATTGACTCTTAGAAAAATAGGAAATGTATGATAAATTATCATTATTAAAATTTTGAAAGATTTTGATTTGGGATCTTTGGGGAAAAAATTGTTTGTTTGTTTGTTTTGTTTTGTTTTACCTATAAGACAGGATAGATCAATTTCCACTGACCCCCAGAATGACACACATGGATTGGTTGGTTATGCAGTTTTAAGATATAAGGTTAGTATTCCTTCAGGCCGAGGAAAAAAAAAAAGAAAAAAAAAAAAACCTTGTACAACACAACTGATGTGGGCTTGTGAACAAGTGATACTTTTTAGTTTTTGTATGAAACAAACTCTATTCCCAATGAAGATAATATGACAAACTGAGATAGTGATATATAAATACTCTGTTACACTCCTTTGATGGATTTGTCAAGTGAATTATTATTTATTTATTTATTTATTTATTTATTTATTTATTTATTTATTTATTTATTTATTTTTTACATTTTTTTTAACAACAAAAAAAATTGCACTTACTCATAGCATTTTCAGTTTTGTTGCTTTGTTTTTAAAGGATTTGAGGAGAAATGTCTTTTTTTTTTCTATTTTGCATCATTTTACACTTTCCCAACATCAAGATCAAGTCGGTGCAGATGGATGGGACACCAAAATCTAGAAAAAATAATGGCTTAGTTGGGAGAGCAGTGCATATTACCCATTTTCACACGTACCACCAAAGGACAGAACAAGACAAAACACTGAAGAGATTTGTAGAAGTAACATGAACTTAGATGAGGTGAGGTTAAATAGGTTGGCACAGAAACTGCTGGTACAAATTTAGAAATATTGTTGTGCTCAATTATTTATATTTATGCAAAGATATGTGGACTTTTGCCACCTCTGTGCTTGTGACTGCAAAATGTTGCTACACATTATCAGTCAGGACAGAGCAAAAGTATCAAACACACATTATTCACAGGAGCTTTTAGCATATTTTTACCAAGAGGACAGGGTTGGAAAACCATATCAACCACAAATGATTATTTACTGAATGTTTTTATAGATTAAGCAAAACCACTGGTTGAATTCATACCAAATAGGGTTTATAGATTGAGTGGGACCCAGAATAAATGTGGTTACATTTTGGGAAAATAGGTCAAAGTTCATATTTTTAATGATTTTTTTTTTTTTTTTTAATCTTTTTTCTTCTCCCGTTTATTTATAATGGGCAAAATTTCAAAAGTCTATTAAAATATCAATTGTGTTTTAATTTACTTCAAACTTGGCACATATATACTGTATAGAGGCAGTGGATATGCTGACATCAGTACAGCATAGACATAATAACATCAGCTGGATCAGTGCTAAAATAAGCTACAATGCGTGCAAGGGGTGGGGTTTGTTGTGCCTGTTATAGATTCAATCCACTTCTCTTGTGACTAAAAAAAGATATATCCAAAGCAACTTTTATTATTGTGTTTATATTAAAATCAGATTGTCTGATTTCTAAATGAAAGCAGCCTTATACTACGACACCACTTATGAGTTTAAGCCACAGCATTCTTCTAAAAAACTGTAACCCACTGCATGTTACCTGCCCAGGGGGAGAACATTTAGCACCAGCTTTAGCACCTACACACATTTCTTTTCATTTGTATAAGGATGGAATAGACCTTTAATTTACATTTACCAGGTGTCCAAGAACACATGTTGCTTCACATCTGCAATGTGTGCAAATAGACTGTTAATCACTTAGTCGTATTAGCCTGGATGTTGACAAATCTGATCTCAGATGTAGTTTTAGCTGCGTTCTATTTAGATACAGCTTTGGATATAATCATTAGACCATCTGTGCTTTTTAACAACCTTTCAACACTGTTAATCTTGTTTACACTTTCTCAAAGTAGTTTAATAATTACAGGGATTTTTAACAGGTATAGTAAAACCAATAATAACAATAATAAATTGATTTACATATGAAAACACAAAAATAATATAATAGTAAAACTTTACGCACCGTGACTAAAAACACAATTATTATATGTATGGGCTACAATGAGGTTAGTCATGTATAAAACAATGCAAAGTAGATCAAAAGAAAATGCAGGGGCTTCACTAAGATCCACATAGTCAGATGATAAAGCACATTTCATCACCACATCACAGTGTTCGGGTAATTATTTCCACAGCTGGAAACACACAACACTAGTGCTTAGACATGAACAAGTATTAGGGACTTGAATACATCTTCACTGACGCTGACACTTTTTTTTTTTTTTTTAATGAATATATTAACTTCTTTTTCTAAGTTTATATCAGTCCCAAAGGTGATACTGAAAATGTGAGGAATGCAAAATACAATTGGACAGAAATAAGGCTTTTTGACTATGTTTGAACAAGCAAAGATCACATATTTGTAGGAAAGTTAGCTTCGGAGCCTTCTGTTTCAACCAAAAAGAAGTGCCAGTTCACGTCTCAGCTGTGAAGTGGAACATTATTAAAGTAATATAATGTGTTATACTTCAGTGTTTCCTTTGTACAACTGGGCACGATTATTTTGCACCGATACAATACTGTGTGCTTTAACAGTATAAGCACTGATATACAGATGGCATATATGGTCTGCTTAAAATAAAAGTGTAAATGCCTGCTTTATCTTAGTTTTATCTCCTTAAAGCCAATAGTAAAGAAATCCTTTATGGCCCCTGCTAAGGAGGTAAAGACCACCTGTATCTGTGTCTGAACGGTGGTCTCGACAGACCAGAGTGCACTGCACCCACAAGACATGTTAAGATTAAAGAGTGCTTTTTCTCAGCAAGAAAAACCCTTTCTTCTCAGTCTGTTACTTTCATCATTGCTCTCTCGTCATTCATGTAAATCTCGACTGGTTGCAACAAGTCCTGGCAAGTATTTTAATGAAAAGCATTCTGGGAAAAGTTGCAGGCAAGTTGATGCACACAAAGACAAACTAAATTACAGCAATTTATCATAAAGATGCACCGAGTATCACATACTGATGATATAGAGTGTGAGTAAATCTGAGGATGGAATTCTCCTTTAATGTCGGTGGCACAAACACTGTGGCTCTCATCCATTTAACTGCATCTTGGCTGTTTTCGTTGCTCATAGATCACTGTTGCTTTTCTGCATGGCTCCTCTGCCTGGATGAATTCCTATCAGATTAAGTAGGGTTTCACTTCTCCCCCACATCGCTCCACCCTGCCATCTCCACACACCCACGCATCATACCCCCCCTCCACACACACACACACACACACATCCTCCATCCACCCTTTCCTGCATCCTTCCATGTGAATCTCCAGGTCTCAGGAGTAGCTATTCCGCTGCCACCTCCAGTCGGCCCTGACCCTCACACACTCATGGACCGCTGCCCATACATGAACATCTCTGTATACACATGCATGCACACAAAAGACCCACTAAGCACAGCCAGGATGGGAGGGGGGCTCTGGTTTCTGTGCACGTTCCAAGCACACCTCAGCAGTATTTAGTCCTTGGATGGTTAATTGCAACACAGTGGAAATACGAAGGAAGGCTACGGTGAAGGATTTTACACGAACCTTACAATTCACATATTAGTATTGTTATGACAAACACATTAATCTGCATGCAGCCCACAATTATATTAGACAGAACAAGACATCACAACGGAGACTGTAAGTTAGCAGTGTGTCTGTATTATACCCACTACAGAAATTCTTCCCCAGCTCTGATGTTATTTTTATTTGCATTCAGCGAATAATGCAGCACTCACAGAAAGGAAGAAGAAAAAGAAAAGGAAGAAATCACTGTTACTTCGCTGTGCTTTTCATTTCCCAAACATCCTTGACAATGGCTCAGTAGCAGGTAACTGAGTTCCAGCCCAGACAGAGATGGTAGCTAGAAATAAAAACAGATTGTGGCGGTTGACAGGTGGAATGAAAAGTGGGTAGTTTCCTTGATGTCGAAACACTCAGAAGCACCCAGATCAAAGTTAAAAAAAAAAAAAGTGACTTTTAATATTTATCCAAGAAAAATATTTTTGAAAACATCAGTAGTTGTTTTTACCCCTTTCATTTTAACGGTTTACTTTGCTAAAATGCCCAAAAATGTGGCATAATTTTAAACAGTGATCAACAACAGCAGATTTTCTAAACCAACTGAGATGTGTGAAAAAATAGTCCCACTTGTGTTTTTAATTACTCTTTAAATGTGTTCCACTATATGGAAAATATACTATATATGAGGAGAATTTGTGCTAGATTTTGTAGGTAACTCTAGGGGCATGCCAAAAATGGGAAATGGCTCATTTTACTCTGTTATTTCTGTAAAATCTCCTCAAATCTTGTAGAATGTTGTTTTTTTTTTTTTTGGGAAAACATGTTATTCAGACAAAGAAAGACAAGATGGAGACAAGTTAAAATTATTCCTACTGACAGTTTATTGACTTTCTGAAATTCGATTATGGCTAGAGTGGAGGTAGAGGGATGGAGCATCAAGTGAAACTTTATAACATTTACATTTTTTCCCTCATTAGTTACATATCTTACCCAAACCTTGAGAATTAATTATCGGGCCTTGCTGCCAACTAAGTCTCATTGATTTCCTTCTTTTCCCTGAAATGATACAAAATTATATCACTCAAGCATAATGCAGGGGCTACAACTCTCGGAAGATGTGGATTCACAATGCATATTTTAGAAGAGCGTGCACACAGGAGAGGAGGAGGTGTGAGTGTGTTTGTGTGTGTGTGAGAGAGAGATCGATAGGCTTGTTTATCTGTGGTTTAGTTTCTGCTGCCATAAAATATCCAGAATTGGTTTTGGACAGATGCTTAATGCCTCAATGTTACAAAATTTATGATTGTGTTTGTGTTGAATGATGCATACTGTACGTTCCAGTTAATCAGTTAATGAACCACCTAGGACGGGTTTAAGAAAATGAGAAATTAAAGAAAGAAAGAAAGAAATAATAGGACATAGTACCAGTAGAGTGGATTTCACATCAATGTATATTTTCACAGCTACTTTTATGTGTCATTATTTTAGTTATTCAGTGAAAATTCTAGTTGGTTTCCTTTTTTTTCTTTTTTTTTCTTTCTTTTTTTTTTTTTTTAGATGTCTTGTCCAGCTTAACAGCAGAATGGTAGTCAGGCTGTCTTTTAATACTGAGCAAATTTGCTTTGCCAAGAGGAACTTCATAAAGTATAAGAGGCTCCCCTTGATATTCTACTGTCTTTATTTTAAGTTTTGTTGAACGACATTTTGATGCCAGACCTGACATGAAGGAACAAGGGGAAGGAGAAGAAAGGCAGAAGGTGGCGAAGACCCTCACAAGAACATATCAACAATACTAACAATAAAAACCAACAGTTATTGTAGGCGTCCTATGACATACATGGGTTGTTTTCTTTTAGCTGTTGCTTTTAAAGGAATTCCCCTGTGTTTTATTTTTGTGCAATAAAAGCATCTGGGATGTTTTTATTGAATGACAATAAATCTGATTCTGACGGTAATTTCAGTTCTGTTGTTAATTGGGGATTTTATAGCTTGATTGTTTCATGCTAATGTACCGAGAAGTGGCTGGGGATAAATATGGGAGGAGCCTCTGGTTTTGGGAGGTTCCAGGGAGCTGGGGGTGTGGCATGCCTGGGAGATGTATGGTATTTTGGAGCCGAGGGGAGTGCACAGTTTTTTGGACCGTGGATAAGTTTGTTTATTTAGGTCATGCTTGGACAAAAACTTAGGCAGTGTATTTTTATTTATTTATTTATTTTTATATTTAACTTTTATTTTTTTTTTGCATTTGTGCAATAAACTCAGAAACCTAACTTCTGTAGAGGACACACCTTTTTTTTTTCAACACAAGTCAGCCATAAGCTCCAGTGGAAACTTTTATTGGAAAACATATCATTATAATAGTAACAATAACTAGAATCTGCACTGTAAAAAGCAAAACATTGAATCAACTTAAAAGTTTTTCTTCAATAGGTCACACATAAAAAAAAAAAAAAAAAAAAAAAGTTGAGTAAACCAAATTAAATTACATTAATTTACATTTAATATAATTTAATTTGGTTCACCCAACTAATTTTTTTTTTTTATGTGTGACCTATTGAAAAAATGTTTTTAAGTTGATTGAAGTTTTACTTTTTACAGTGTGAACTGAGTAAACTAAGCAGAAAAAATGCAATAAAGTAAAATAAAATAAATAAGACCTATTAAATCAATAATATAAGAAAAGAAAACATGAACAAAACATCATAAACAACATAAGCATAAATAATACCGGCAACAAATCCACCCAAAATCAGATTAATGTGAACAGCTTTTCTTTTCTTTACTCTGCATTCATTTTTTCCACTCTCTCTGACTGTTTTCCATTTCAAGTTGCAGGTGAAATTCCCTCGTTCCCCGCTGGATTGTCATCAACTGTCATCAACGGCAGTGGACCTTGAACCAGATACAAGATGAGGGATTTCTCTGCCTTGCTTAAGTGTGTGTGTGTCAGCCAGACTGAGAATGAGTCTGGGCTGAGGACAGGAAGCACAGAGCGCCGTGTCTGAGGCCTACCAGGAGACATCGGCTAGCCAGCGCACCGTGTCTTAAATCTCTACCCCAGTGTCATCTCCCCTCATGTTCCTCCATGCAGCCCGGCCCAAACAACAGCCTATTCAGACACAGAGGGCCAAGAAGCAGCTGGTAAGGTACAGAACTGTGTGGACGGATACATGTGCTTTATGCTTCATTGGCAGCAGAGTATTTTTCCTCCACTTCTGTTCATTTTTATTTTATATTTTATCAGTGTTTAAGCCACTTCTGCAAAAAAAAAAAAAAAAGGTAACTATTTTTAACCCTTTATTAGGCAAGTGCCTATTTTTGGTCATTTCCGCACATTACAAGCTAGTAACAGCAACAGTTACAGAGAGGACGGGTGAACAAAAGCATCTACTGAACTAAAATGTTTCATAACTGTTTATCCACTAATTCTATCAATACATGTAAGTAATCGGTGTGAAATGCAGTTTGTCACCTTTTCACGGTTCTGTAGTTACCGTGGAAACACCGCCATCTTCTACAGCATTGATTCACCAGTAAAACCCACGGGGTTGGATCAATGACAGTGGATGGACACACTTGTATTTAATATATATTTTTTAAAGCCCCTATGTGTAACGTTTACAGTTATAAGTTAACAATTATTGTTTATTTCTTTCAAAAATATAATATA
>JAQQZY010000014.1:24049125-24070429 GCA_030068375.1 Ostorhinchus rueppellii
ACCAGGAAGTAATGGTACTAATGTAAGGAATGATGTTCAAAGGGGGAATGTGGATGTGGACAGGGGTCTGGAGCAGCACTGATGTGGGTCTAATGTTCTAAAAGTCATGTTCTAATGTTGTAAAATACATGGTTCTTTCACATTTCATGCGTTTTTCTTGTATTTTTGTATATTTACTTCCTGTAATTCATTGTTTGTTTTTTTTGCCATTTACAGATAAGGAACTAAATATGGTAACATCACTGACATGACAATTAAAATAAAAAAAAAAAATTCACAAAAATAATAATATAATAATAACAACAACAACAACAACAACAACAACAACAAACTAACGATGAAAATTTGAATTTCCAAGTATTTCTATAAAATAAAGCTTCTAAAATTTCTATAAATAAATCCTATAAAAGGTTCAAAGGTGATCTCAAACAAATAATAAACAATAAAATTTACATATAGCACCTACTGCCGCTGCACTTGAAGCAAGAATCCTTTAGTAATGAAGGTAAAGGATGTAAAACTGAGGTTTAACCTTTAAGGCAGAACCATGAGGTGGTGTCCTTTGTCCTGAGGGTGATGACAGAAGTCTTGGATGTGTTCATCAGTGTCTGTGTTTTCACTGCTGGCTGTGCTGCACCTTGCTGCCTCTGTCTGTGCTCAGCCTGCTCCCTGTGCGTTACGCAGCTGTGGGTGTCGATGGTGACAGGTCAGCTAATTAGAACAGCGCTGTTTCTGTCTGTGGCTGCGACAGGGAGCTGCTGGGCACATGACTCGGTAAACAGTCATCCAGGCCTCTGGCCCATCGAGGCACCCATGCATATACACACAGACATGGACTAATGCATGCATAAATGTTAAGACGCTTACAGTATGTCTTTGCCTTCAAGACGATGTTTTCCCTCAGAATACAGATTTTCCTGTTACTCTTTTGGACTATAAAAGCTGAGGAAATTGCATCAAAAAACAAAGCTGATCTCATTGTATAAATATGAACAGAAAGTGATTTGGAAAGCCTCCCAAAAGGCTAAGGCTAAAAAATATATTTCATAAAAAACTTTAATACTTTTTTGTCAGTTTGAGTTTAGGCAAAGGTAACCTGAGGTGGAATACATTTACAAAGTGCAGTATGTGATTATTGTTTGAATGCGGCAACCTTTTACAGCCACTGCATAACTTACAAAGCTCATATTGTCATAATTATGTGACTGACCTTGAGTGAGGCAAGTTTATTAATGGTCCAGCTCCATGTATCCTGGACCATCATTAGCCAGTCTGACCTTCAGGGATGCGGCCTCTCTACGACAACCACCGTGACAACCGACACTTCCACTTCCATTTCTTCGAGCTCTTGTGACCTCCTGAAGCTACGCTGCTCCATCATAACCTGACACCTCCTTGTGACACACAGTTTGACCCTTCGCCCAAAGCAATGGCCATACTGTAGACAGATGGATGCAAGCACACAGACACAACTGAGTTCCACTATATTTGCATCTCCCTCTCTAGAAGAATATACCTTAAACACACACCTCCTGGAAAAACACACACATTCCTTTCATTCTTTTCTTTGCATTTTAATGTAAAATATGTTGAATTGTGCCAAAATGCAGCACTACTACCTTATAGCATCACAAACATTTTGCAGACTCCCAGGCCATGGCAGTGGTATCATATTTTACAAGCTGCAGTTAGTGTGAACTATTGCTTTAATATTGTCAAATATACCATTGAACAGGGTTCATTTGACAGTAGTGTATCTATGTTACTGCAGTGTCCAGCTCTCTCTGAGTTGCTGCCAAGGGAGGTCTTAGAGGTGAGCTTCTTTTCTCTTGGATAAATTGCTTATTTTTCCTCCTTCTTCCTCCGTGAACCAGACCTTTTGCCCTGGCCGGCCCTTCGGTGGCACTGGAGTCATCTACTTTTATTGCAATAAATGCTCCAAGGTACAAAAAACAGCAGTAGTGCACGGGGAGTTTCTAGCCCTGGCACCCAACATGAGTGCCAATCAATTTTTAATCACAGCTCAATCGATAGTAGCAGTGTACTTTTAAATAAGAGAGACACTTACGGAAAATAGAAAGCAAATATAAGATCCGATGCATTGTATGGAATTGAATTTAATCTACATACTTCAGAAAACTGATCTATTTGCTGCTGCAGCTCTTTGGCTACAACACAAGTCAGGGTCATGGGGTAAATAGAACAAAACACATTTAATGGCTAGCTTATGAAAAATATTTAAATATTTATTTGTGCATTTTCAGTTGATATACTGTATGCTGCAGCAATAAAGTGAGATTAAAAAGCCTATTTGAGAGTTTCCTCACTTGTGCTTAATGGATTGGGAAACTTTTTATGACCTACACTGTGTCCCTGTTGTAATAATAGCATGCTGCCTATTTTTTATTCAGCCGTTCATAAAATTATGCCTGAATGTTTAATGGAGTTTAGAGTTAGAGCTAAGCACTATTAGAATGGTTTGATTCCAAAACATACATGTAAATGTGTAAACATGAAAGACAACTTAAAAAAGGCGTAGACATGATATATGAGTGCACATCTTGAAAAAGACTTAACAGACAATTTGTCTTGCATGCAAATATGTAAATGACATTGCTGTATCTAAGTGGTTGATTGTAAAAAAAAAAAAAAAAAAAAAAAAAAAAGCAAGAAAAAACCAACCTGCAATAAATGAGTGGCATATGGTTCCAATCGTCTCTTTGTTGGCAATTCCTATACACAGGGCAATATATATAGGTAGAACTGCAGAGGCAGCAGAAACCATAACTGAAGCCTTATGCTGCCTCCCTATAATGACAAAATGAAGTTTTGAGTTTGGGAGTCGTGCTTCGGTGTGTATTTTTCTGTCAGTTGCAAAAAAAAAAAAAAAAAAAGGAAAAAGAAAGGAAAATGCTATCTTTCCAAACGATTGTGGTTACTCTAAATAATCATAATCTATGTTTAGCATGCTGTACCAGGCTCCTCAGCTACTGAGTTAAAATTAATGGAATTCTTATTTTGTTTGTCTGCTTAAGTGTACTAAGCTCCATTATTACTGTATCTCGATCATAACCTGGGAGGATGTGGCCCTCTGAGTGCCAAGATGTAAAAGCTGTCCGATGAGTCTCAACGATATGCAAAGCTCCTCTGTTAATAATTCATGTCTGAGTTTACAAATGGCACTGTTGCGCAGAGACGAATCAGTCGAGTCGTTGAAATGCTGTTTGGAGGAGATGAAAGTTTAATTCCTGTCCTAGATTACTCCTCCTCATATCTAAGCAGGCCCATTATTTTGCCTCCACCGACGTTTTTCCTCTCGCTCAAATGGGAAATGAAGGGAGACGACGGCTACAGTGACGGGACACGACTGCTTATGTACTCACTGAGGATCCTCCCTGATAGGTGACAGCTGGGCCGGCTATTTGCATCACTGTTTGAGGGAGTGTCCTGTTAGGCCACAAGCTGCTGGAGGGAAACATGGCCAGTAGTGTAAATGTAGCATGTTGATGTTTATTTGTGTGTGTGTGTGTGCGTGTGTGTGATTAGTACATCCCAATATGCAAGCCAGGCAAACCACTATTATTCATGAAGAAGACATGAGAATAAATTGCTGCTTATTGTTCAGTAAACAGCTGCTGAGCATAAAGAATGTTTGGAGGAAAAATATGAGATCAAACTATTACTCTGTTACAACTTTATCCTGTTTGGCTACTTAGCGTTATACAATTGCTTGCATTTTTTAATGGTTTTCACATTTACTCTTACAAAATACAAGGCTTTTATATTGAAACTTGTGTTTAACCCATAAAGGCCCAAACTTCAAACCATCTACTGATGTAAATGTTTCATACCTGCTGATCCACTAATCCTATCAGTCCATGTAAATAACTGGTGTAGAATACAGTTTGTCATCTTTTTATGGTCATCAGATATGACCCATTTGGACGTTCAGAGCCTCTGTAGTTACCGTGGAAACACTGTCATCTTCTACAACATTGATTCACCAGTAAAACCCACGGAGTTGGATCAATGACAGTAGATGGAGACACTTACTTTATGTTTAGTTAGTGATATCTTTGAAGAAAAAGTGACTTTTTCTGCAGTTTTAACTGTTTTGATATGATCATCTTTGAGCTCACTGTGAGTTTTCATGAGCATCTGAATTAAGTATAGGAAAATAACCCTTTCATGCATGAATTAGGAGAACCTTAGTCAACTTTTTTCCTGATTGCTTTTATTCCTCTTTAGATGTGAAAAAAAATGTATTTGAATTTTTTATAACCCCATTTTTCATGGAGTTACAAAAATGTCCACTCAGATGGACACCATGTATTTAAAACCCCTTAACGCCTGAATCGATTTCCAATTATGGAAAAAAAAAATTGACTTGCATTTTTTCTTTCAAGTAGATAGTAATTTTGGTTGTATTTTGGAGTGTGTGTGTGTGTTTCATCAATTGGCATCAAGGGGTTAAATTTTGAAGCAAAAAAACATGTATTTAAAAGTCATCAGCAGAAAGTGATCTACTGTGTGAAGACTAAGACATTAAAAAAACATATATGCAGTTAATCTGATGTTTTTCTCACATTTTAACATACTTCAGTACTAGTTATATCTCACTTCATGGAAATAATATGCAAAAAAAAAAAAAAACACAAACTTTTTGAATAAGAAAACTGTATAGCTGAGTAAGAATTAACATTGGATTTACATGCAAATATGTTATGTTATGTGCAAATATGTTACAGTAATGATGTGAATTACAGTTTATGGGATGGTGCATAAGTGTCCACTGTGTTATCTGATATGAAACTAAAACAACAAAACCCATAGATATACAAGAGAACAGCTGCAGAATAGGTGTCCACTGTAGTGACCAGTATGCATGAAAGGGTTACATATAAAATGTATTATTTATACTAAAAAATGCCAAATACAGAGGATGATATTGGAATAAAAGGTAATAAATCACTTAAGTAAAGGTTAAATAGAGAAAAAAAAATATTTAGGAACTTCCACAGAAGTAGCACTGGGCCTCCGTAGGTTAAGAAATTAATTAGTCAAGCAAATCAAGTTCAGTTTAGTCGCTGCTTTTCTTACAGAGCTTCTCCACACTTTTCCAAATAAACCATTTCTGCAGCACTAAAGAGCTCAATTTGGCATTACACACATTACTCAAACCATGGAGAGATCTGTGTGTGCCTCTGCGTGGGCTCCTGTAGATCAGTATGCTGCTGTGGAAAGTAGGAAGTGTTGTCAAAGGCTCTGAAAAGCTCTTTGATAAACGCTGAGGGCCACCACCCAAATTCTCTCTATCTCTGTCTTCATTCCTCTCTCTCAGCTTCCAGACTCCGAACAGTAAATCAGACGTGATCAAAGCCACATTAGAATTGTTTCTTCGCCTCGAGGTCTGAGGTCAAAACACTTATAGCGATACCACTGTTTCAGATAAGAGACTTCAGTGCACGGCGACCCCTCCCAGGGTGATCATGTCTCTTTTCCTGTGTATATATATATGTGTGTGTGTGTGTGTGTGTGTGTGCGTGTGTGCGTGTGTGTATTTCGGCACAACTACTTCAAAAAAAGTTTTATAGTGAGACTTTAAGAAAATGAGGCACTACTTCACACATCGGAGTGCAACTGAACACATGCTTATCCATGTGCTTTCATTTGCACACACACTCACAGCCTCACACTCACGCACTGAAACACACATGGGAGGATCTAATTTAGATGTTAATCTAAATTAGTGAGTTCACCGTCAGTTGCCACTAAAAACAACAACTTGATCATCATATGTAAGTGACGCACGGTTAACACATTGGTATATTCTTAGATAGAAGTCATGCTCTGTAATGTAGAACTGGTCTGTGCAGTCAGAGCAGGTCCAGTGTCTCATTAATAAGGAGGATGAGTGGTAAGAACTGCTGTGAAAGAAATAAATTTGGATTAATTTGAAGCAAAATTAAAAATACCATCTTCAGACTCAGGCGTGTTAACAAAATGCAAAATCAAGAGTAAAAGTATTAATATTAAGAAAAATGCCTCTACGGTTATATTATTTTTAATTATTCCTTCTTTTTTTTTTTTAACAACCGATCCATTCGGCTCATAAAAACATTTTACTTTTATGTTTTTATGATCTGAATAAAAGCATAAAAGTAAACTTAATGATGAGAACAGTTGTAAAAGAAATATTTTGATATCTTTACATAAAATGATAAACACCACATGTAAACTTTAGCTTGCTGACAAAATATGAATCGGAACATTGTTGTTTATTCAACTGAACTCATAAAACTATTGTTCTGTTGTGGTGCATCAGGGTTAGGCTTTAATACAGTGGGGCAACACTACTTTTACAGGGTAACGGAGTTCAAGTTTGATAAAAGATACATTTTATTATATATTTATAAATATTTTTCCACAGGCTTTTCTTTGAAACGTGAAACGATGAAATAATATACGGCGAAAATAGATGAACTGCCTGGAAATACATTTAATTACACATAATTCTTATTGGACATCAGTTTTTTCCAGTGATCATTTCAGTTGCACTCATGGCACCTATTAGCATTACTGCAGTTATTTTTACACATGGAAGAAAAACATCTGGTGTACAGTGAATGTAGCTAAACCCATTACATGACATCGCACGTCAGACAGAGCAGCATTCATTTCCTGCTGAACAACACAAAGCAGACGAATGTACAGCAACGCACACACAAGTCCATTTGGCAGTGTATTAAAAATAGCAGTAGTGGTCTGCTGTGCGTTTCGTACATTAAAGATGTATTTTCTTTCCTTTCTTCCTTTCTTTTTTAAAAATAACATGTCCTGTCCTTGCACACTTTCAGCAAACATTAACCAAAACTGGCATGACTGACTTCCTGATACTATTTGATTTCTTTGGTAATTTTCGCTCTATTCCAGCTTCTTAATCATCAGGCTAAACTTCATCTTGCATTTGGAACTTCACTTGAAGCACATTTGCCTCTTATGTTGCTCCAGAGCATTTCTCCCGGATCACTCAATGCCTTACCTGTGCGTGTGCGTGCTTCACCAGTTGCTGATGAGGGAGTGGAGAGTGTTACTAATACGCCTCCCCCATCTCAAATATTCCCAGATGGTCTGGGGAGTCAAACTGGCAACCTTGCAGTCCCAAACCCTCGTCACAAGCCTTCAGGCCACAGCTGCCTTTCGTGTTGATTGGTAATTTGTTGCTGTGAAAGAACTAGATGCTTCAAAACATAAAACACACTCCAGATGCTTCAAGTGTCATAATATAACAATGCAGGTGGCAGACTGGCACAGAGGTAGATTTTGCTTGGTGCCACTGCCAACAAGTGTCTTTTGTCAAGTCCTGCATGAAAATTATATGCCATTTGGTTGGTTAAAAAAAAGAAAGGAAAAAGAGCAGTAAGCAAAGGGTTTTACTCATATAGACTATAGACTATATTTTTATCTTATGCTTTCTGGTGACATGTCCAGGGTGTACCCCACTTTAAGTAGAGGGGGTAGGCTCCAACAACCCCCGTGACCCTAGTGAGGATAAAGTGGGTTCAGACAATGAATGAATGAACTATTAACACAATCATAGGTGGCATGAAAATCATATGCCATTTGGTTGATTTAAAAAAAAAAAAGAAAAGAAAAGAAAAAGAGCAGCAAGCAAAGGGTTTCATTCATATAGGAGCTATATATTTATCTTATGCTTAAATATTAATACAGAGTGATTTTCTGTCTCTATATGTCAGCCCTGTCATGAACTGGTGACATGTCCAGGGTGTACCCCACCTTTACCCGTAAGTAGAGGGAGTAGGCTCCAACAGCCCCCGTGACTCTATTGAGGATGAAGTGGATTCAGATGATGAATGACTGAACTATGAACACAATCATAGGTGGCATGAAAATGATATGCTATTTGGTTGACTTGGAAAAAAAAAGAAAAGAAAAAGAGCAGCAAGCAAAGGTTTTTACTCATATAGACTCTATATACTGTATTTACAGTATCTTATGCTTTAACTATTAATACAATATACTAATATAATAGGGGCGGCTGTGGCTCAGTTGGTAGAGTGGGTCGTCCAATGACCAAAGGGTTTGAGGTTCAAATCCTGGCTCCAGCTGTCCATGTGTCAAAGTGTCCTTGAGCAAGACACTGAACCCTAAATTGCTCCCAGTAGGGTCTGGGGCAGCACCCTACTGATGGGTGAATGTGAGGCTTTGTAAAGCGCTTTGGGCACCATGAAGGTGTAGAAATGCGCTATATAAATGCAGTCCGTTTACCAATACAGAGTGATTGTCTGTGTCTATATTAACACAATCATAGGTGGCATGAAAATCATATGCCATTTGGTTGACTTGAAAAACAAAAAAAAAAAGAAGAAAAAGAGCAGCAAGAAAAAGGTTTTACTCATGTAGGTTCTATATATTTATCTTGTGCTTTAAATATTAATACAGAGTAATTGTCTGTGTCTATATATCAGCCCTGTCATGAACTGGTGACATGTCCAGGGTGTACCCCACCATCACCCATAATAGGCTCCAACAACCCCTGTGACTCTATTGAGGATAAAGTGGGTTCAGATGATGAATGAATGAACTATAACACAATCATAGGTTGCTGTTGTCATGGCAACTACATGCATAATGGTGCTCATGGTATATGATTGATATAATTTACTGACTTTTTCATAATGCTACCATTGAGAAACAAATTGTAGAGGTAGAAGGCAACCTCGGATAACTTCAGGTTGCATTTCACCTCATAGTTTTCTTGTCACTCTCATCTCACACATGCTTGCGTCTCCGGTCTCCCAGGACTGAGGATACATATACACTATGGGCTATGACAGCGGCGCACACTCACTTTTAAAGCAAATCAATGCAGTCCTGCATTGAATCAACACATCTTATGTTGTCAGTGTCAAGTGAGGCTGTCGTCAGTGTCAGGGAGAGAGCCAGAGGGAATACAAGGTATTTATCCAGATACATTGTCTCTTGTCTTTTTTGCCAAGTGGCTCACAGTTTTCCAAAGGCTTGGACACACTGTCAGACACTGTCCGTCTTTCACTCTGTAACACATTAACCCCAGGACACCATCAATTACTATCCAATTAATCTGCTTAAACTGGCAAATTGGCATTTATTGCCATCTGGTAATTCTGGTCATGAACACAAACAACGGGTATGCTAATTGATGATGACTTGGATATGAAAATATATAGTCACATATAACACACTGGTTTGGACTGTAATTGCAATTGTACTGGCAATGCTTTAAAGCTCCTTGGTGTGGCTTGCTATGAAGCTGCCATTTGCTTTTAGAAAGTTTTATTTAAAGTAACAAAGTGGTCCTTGAACTGCTGAATAAGAACCCAGATTGTTTTCAAAGAGGTCTGATAACTGCTGATAGACGGCAAATAACTAATAATGTACTTGAAGCAGTGATCAAAAACAAATGATTGTGCTGTGTTCAGGTGTTGAAACTATAATTGGACTACTATTGTACAGCACTGTCTTTCATCATAGGGGGATCAATAATCCCACGGAGGGAACCCAAGAAATTATCCTGCAGATCAGCCTGTACGCTTCAAAGCTGATGATGCCACAGGCGAACGCTAGAGAAACAACAGAGCCTTGAATTTAATGAAAAGTTTTCACTCGGACCACAAATATGATCCCATTTTAGCATATAACGAGCCCTTAAAAGACAGTGTGCCCTCAGTTTGCTTGAGGAATACACTGCATTGTCTAGACATGTTAAAATTTTATGTCTCAAAATAAAACTCATGCTTTGTTTTGGGAATAAATATTCATCTTGTGTGTTTCTTAGAAGGGAGGGAGCTGCAGACTGTTTGACAGTGTTTTAGGAATAACAGCCAAGCCATATATTTTTTACCATTTATTTTTATTAATATCCACAAGGAAACATTAAATTTAAGACACAGATATGAAATTTAAACTTTGGATGACTCGCAGGACAGTCACTACTTCTTCTTATAGGCTCATCCTGATGCCGTGATAATGAAATCGATTCCACTCCTCATGGATTCTGCAAATTACCTGCATGCTGCCACAATTTAGTAAGTTGGTTTACATATGATCCTCTGTTTTGCATAGATCAACGGAAAATTTGATTTCAGTGCGGGCCAAGCTAAATCTGTGCCTGAGGTTAGCTTAAATGTGATCACATACTTCAAAATAACAACACAATATACTTACAAGAGCCAAAATGTGTGGGTTTGGCCTTTGGAAAAACAATAATATCTCAGAAAATACCTACAACGGTGCCTTTGTGAACAAAACTCAAAGCAACTGAGCTCACTTGTGAAGCCAACCAAGTCTGGTGATTGATAACGGTTGAATTGGCCAAACAGCTTTGTTGTTGTTGTTGTTGTTGTTACTGTTTTTTTCATGGTAGAAATGGTTATGGTTCTACAATAAGAATCCAGCCATTTTGTTGGAGGAGTAATTTCATTGGTTGTGGTGGAGGAAATTGATAGAGTCGAACTAAATGTGGTTTTAATCGAACAAAGTGGACATGACAAAACTGAAAATAAGGAAACTGGGAGATTGATGATGCTGGAACGAAATGAAAAAGATCTTTTAATAGGTGAGCCTCTTGTTTTTGACAGAAACAGAAAGTCACTCTTTTATTCATCTTGAGCCTTTAACTCAGTGTCTTATCAAGATTAAACGTCCTGCCCTGAGGTTTTGCCAGATTTTTTTTTTGGTGTGTGTGCATGTGGCAATTCAGATTTAGTTTTATATTCTGTCAAAGTGGAAAAGCTTGAGAATAAATTGTAAAAATGTCAACCTACTCGCATGTGCTTGTTCTTTTTCTGTAAAATATGTTATGTTGCCAATCCATTTTGCAAAAGAGAGATTGAAATGGACTCAAATAGTCTTGTCCTCAACCTAAGGTGAAATGCTGACTATGATGCATGACTTGACAGTTTCCTCATCCCTCAAATCTATTGTTTTAAATCGACTCTGCTTTCACACGATTCAATTATACAGTCAATATTGCAGGGCTGGCTTTCTACTGCAAAATATTTGACGATATGAGAACCTTGTGTGACCCATTTATTTTGATTTGGGAAAACAATTGTATCTCATCCCTAATGTCTGTTGTGGGCAGGGTTCATAAATCACTGTGCTGGCTGGGTACAAATGCATGATAGGTGCTGCAAATTTAACTATATCAATAAGAAGAAATTAACATAGATTATGTCACGTATTCATGGGTAATATGGCTAAAATGAAGCAGGCTCGCGCTCACGTTGCTTAGTTTCCTGACTTCATGGCAGGAGTCAAAAGTTGAAACCTTCGGAGGAAACTGCTTTCTAATCACGGTGTATTCCTCAGAAGATCTTTGATGTTATTTTTTTCTCTAAAGAGGCAAATGCGGTGTCACTCACTGTATATGTTTTATGCAAAACAGAAGAGAATAGGGCCACGAGCTTTAACACTGACAATAGAAACCACTCCAATACACTTGGTCTGTTGTCTTTTCTTCCCATGAAAGAGAATTATAAAAAAGACCACCACCGCTGCAAGAGAGAGAGAGAGAGACAAAGTTAGAGCGAGGGAAAAGTGAGACGGTGTAGAGAGATAGTGTTTATTGCTTGTGAGAGGTGAATGATGGCGCAGCATAAAATCCCACCAAACTGAGCAGATGGAGCCTATGTGACAGTAAAACCCCAAACGTCCGCTGAAGGTTTTTACCAGTGACTTATGAAAGCTATCTGTCAAAACAAAGGCAAGAGTTAGCAGGATGATATGCTAATGAACCAGCAATGCTCTGGTGACAAATTATGTTCAAAAAGTAAATTGTTTCTCATAAGAGCCCTCTGTGTGAGCAAGGACAGCGACTGGGAGAGCAAGAGTATTGGCCCAGGATGTGACATGAGACAAGTGGTTGGTAAAGTTTGCAGATGAATGGAAACAATAAATCTTAGGTTTTTGGGGGAGGAGCTGCAAAAATCCATCCATCCATCCTTCTGTCCATCCATCCGTCCGTCCGTCCGTCCGTCCGTGTGTTTGTCTATCCATCTATTTTCTGATCTGCTTATTCCTTGTGAGAGTCATTGGGCGTGCTGGAGACTATCCTGGCGGGGTACACCCTGGAAGTGTCACCAGTTCATTAATGCATACGACCATCAATCATTAATTCTCACATTCACACCTACCTAGAATAGAATAGAATAGAATAGAATAGAATAGAATAGAATAGAACAGAATTCCTTTATTGTCACTGCACATATTTCAGAGCAACGAAATTATTTCCAGATTACAACCAACCAAAGATCACACAGAACACGGCATAAACATGGGGATACAGGTACGGTTGTAACTGACGAATCACAGTGATGCGCTCCGTTTTTTTCGCAGACAGGAAAAGAAATATCAGGGTTTGACGTGAGGAAAAAAAGACAAATTCCAACCTGTAGTCGAAAAGTCTACGTGTTGAAATTTGTGGGGGAAAAAAGCCTCTTGCATAAAGCCAAAAAGACAAACAGTTACACACAGGACCAAAGGGCATGACCCCCTAACTCCCCCCGATCCCCAGCGAGTCTGTGACAGGAGCATATAAGAGCCCTCGAGGTGAGAAGGATGTTTGGGGGGTTGTTCACGTTAAAAATTTACTGTAGGTTTACAGCACAATGGGCCAGATCTACTAAAGGTTTAGGCATAAAAATGTGTGTAAACTGATTTATTAACAGTGCACACTATGGACTCCTGCAGACCAGGAGGATGATAACTTTATACTGGGAGAAAATGGACATACCCTCAGTACATATGTGGGTGAGGGAGATAGCATCTTGTATTGTACTAGAATGACTCACTTACATCGTTAGAAGAAGGGGAGGGGATTTTGTGAAAATATAGTCACCTTCCACTGAGTTTCTCAGATATTATGAGAATAATTTTGACAATGGTGCTGATTTATGGAGCTGTATGATGTGTATTTATGCTTATTTTTATTTATTTAATTATTTATTTGGGGGGAATATGTTGCTTATTGTTTGTGTTTTGTTGAGTATATTGTTAATTATTGTGTAATATAAAGTTCATGAAAGATATTGTTTAAAAAAAACCAAAACAGTGCACACTATGGGTTACTTCTTTTAAAATCGCAAAATGGCGCTCTGCATCTAGTTAGTATGTTTACCGCAATGAATATGAAATATGGGGTGTTTACATGCACTTTCACTCATAGAAACTGTGTCTATATTTACCATGTCTCAAAGGGAGGTGCAAACAGTATCTATGTGTAATTGAGCACACATGGAAGTGGTTATTATTGCTGCAAAAAGGAGACACCCCCCACCACCCACCCACCCACATGCACACACAGACTTTACAGGCTCTTTTCCAGTTGATCTGATGATTGTGATTAAAAATACGCACCGACATTAGCTACAGTGTGGCAAAATTATGTGCACCTGACAGTCAACCCAACAACCCCCACATATCTAAAATGAAAAATAAATGAATGAATGAGTCATGCAATACCTTCTACGACTAAACTCCTCCCTAGTGCTGGTGTATCCCAGAGCACTTTTCCCAGCATATTGTCTCCAGTAGCACACGCAAAATCCTCATTTAAATGGGGCGATCTCCAACACTTTGCACCTGTTGTAATTTGCGCAAACAATCTTTGTAAATCACTCACAAAGCACAGTTCAACCCCACATGCAAAATTCTAGATTGCGCACACAAGTTAGCACATGCAAATTAGGAGCTTAATAGATCTGGCCCAGTATGTGGTAAAAGTAGCTCTTACTTTGAAACTTCACATCATTAGTTGTGTTCTTTTTAAAGCCACAGACAATGGAGCGAGTGCAGTACACGATGCAACAGAAGTTGATGAAGAAGGCTACGCTTTTATGGGTCCATTTTTAAAGTAAAAATACAGGTAGTTAAGGTGTGAGATAAAAGGCGCTTGTCGTGAACTGGGGGGGCCTTGTGTGTGCAGCCAAAGCCTATGAAGGTAAGAAAGGGCAAACCCGCAGGAGGTTTTATGACTGCGTTATTGTCAATGTTTACATGCCAGGTGTCAGTGGTGTCACAGATTGCCATCCCAGTGTTCTCAGCAAGGCTTCGGCACAGTAAACAGACTTCAAAGGAGACAGCCCTGTACTGAAACAGGGACACATATGCACACACGCACAAAAGCGTGCACACAGCTACAAATGCACACACATATGCACATGCACTTGGGTGAGCATGTACTGTATGTAAGTGTCGGTTTTCTGTCTCATATGTGCGCGCCGATACATAAATGCATCATGCTTGATATAGAATCGCATATCCAACTCTAAGACCATTAGTAGCATGATCCATCCTGCAAGTCTGAACACATGAGAGTCACACAAAAGCTGCACAATTCAACAACCAACAAAAAAAAAACAGATGTCACTTAAAATGTCATGTTGGGCTACATTCTACTGTAGGATGAATAAGCTGTCGAGTGCAAATGTATGTTTCTCTAAGGGTGTATGCTTTTATGTTCCTTATGTGAGCGTGTGGGCAAAGGGAATAAAAGTGCTTGTGTACACAGCATACAGTATTTGTTTATAAGGCTTACCCAAATAGATTGTCGAGGTTGTGTTCTGTGTTGTGTGCACTATTTAATTAGGATGAACTTTTCAGATAATCCATTATTAGCAGCGGCGGATCATAAAGGGAAAACAAAGACAGAACTAAGTTTTATTATTTTCCTTGTGGCTCACATTGCCTCAACATGTTCATTTAAATTTAGATTTTATTATTGTTTACTATGAGGCTGCCTTTTTAAATAGGTAAAAGGGGCAAATCAGACAACATTACATGGCATTGCAACAGTATTTAAATTATTAATTATCTCAAATGACTTCCGATCCTGTGCTGTCTTTGTATGCTAAAGGCCAATTGGTATTCCAATAGTATGCAATGTTTATGAATAATGAAGCCGATAGCTACCAGTGAAATATTTTACATATCATAAAGAATCTGCTTCTATATGCAGAGTATTTGTGAGGACAAAGCCGGAGAATTTGGTAGAAAAGTAAAGGTTTGATGTTTAAGGGTGTTTGAAGGTTTGCAAATCAGAAGGAAGAAAAAAAAAAGAAGTCTCATCTCTTATGCAGGCACAGTGGATGTGCCTTGAGATACGCGTTTTGCTGAGCCACAGTGGAGTGTTTGATTTCAAACCAATTTTTAGCTGATCATTATATTTTATTAAACGCATCTCAGTTCATTATATAAAAGCCCTCTCCAGTGTTGAGAAGAAAAAGCCTTGCATCAAAAGCCACACACAGAACTGGAGAGTGTAAGCCTTTAATAGGAATCGGGGTTTACACATTTATGAACCAAACAAATAAATGCTACCACAAGAGCTGCTGTATCTGTCAGACTAAATGTATTATGCCTCTGATATTAGCCAGTCAGGGGTTTACTCTTTCTTTTCAGATATTACGTGCTGTACTCTGCTCCTGTGTGAGTAGCTCCGCTCTTGACATTAGATGGAATGTATTTTCTTAGTTTCAAATTCTTGAATTTGAATTATTATATTATCTTTGTTTAAAAATATCTGGTAGGTGGGGTTCACATTGTTTGCTTCCTACCTAAATGACCAATCAAAATTCAGCTTGTCCCTTCTTTCTGGCCCCGTCAGTCTGGTCCTATGAGGCCGTGCATACCAAGAGGGCCAGTGTGTGATCCACGCATTTTTAATATTTAATCATGATAACACAGCTGCAAATCACATCAGAGCGAGTGCATGCTAGATCATATTGTCTGATCCAATAGCATGCTCCTATGTTGCTATCAATTACAACTTTGGCACCCAACTAATTTGTTTGAGGGCTGGATTGGTAATTTGATTTCGGGCTCATTCACTTGATTTCCCTTACCCATTAATTTCATTTGCACTTGCCCATCAGCGGCACCAGCACATGTTGAGTCACCCACGTCCCAGAGCTCATCTTAGCCCAGTCTTATTATTAATACCACCAGTTGTGGCAAGTGCCAGCCTGACACTCACACAGCATGCAGCCACCGCTCTCATTCCAAGCCATCACAGCCTGCATCTCTCCTTCAGTGACTTGGAACCTCTTAACCTGTCCACTCTTCACCTCAGCAGCCGCATCATGCTCGTGGCACTGCTGAATATCAATTCATAGCCTGTGCCATTCTTTTTATACACCACCTGCCAAACAAGACCAACTTAACCGTTTTAAAATTCATTTTTATTCTGGGCAAAGAATTCTAATTAAAATGGGTGCCTTGGGAATGAAAGTAATTGTTGTGATTATTTTCGCATTGATACGACACGGAGAGGTGCATTTACTGCAGAACTGTGTAAATTCAGGGGTTAAGTAAAAACAGAGTGCTATGTTTATGGAAATATAGCGTTGACAAAGATGCTTAGGAGATAGTGTCATTACTATAATGACGCTGTGAAATATCAAGATAATTAATAAGAAAAGGATATTTGTATTGTAATTTGCATTCTGAGGAAACGCTGGATCCAATTAACCTTTTTTGACTGTGCCATTATTGTGATCCATATTTGCCTTTGGAAGACAGTGACACCGAACAATAACTTATTCAAGATTAAGAAAAAATAACATTCTTTTCACAGGCATTTAATAAGGATTGAAATGAGAAAAATTTGACTTTCTTTTAATAATTAATAATACAATGTATTAATATTCCCTGATGGAAAAAGTCACACAAATCCCATTTGTATTGATGAGTCTTCTGAAAAGTGTCATGGGCAAGAGATGTGTGGTATTGAAATTTTAACAAGGATAAATGGCAGAGACACAGTGGTACTCTCTGGGGAATCTTCTTTTTGCTCAACACTGGTGTTACAAGGATGTCTTCTGTCATAACGCTTAAATGAACTGGGCTGTAATCTGAGTGCTTCTCTATATTTCATATTTCATAACATGTCTTTGAGTGAGTGTAATTTCTTCTCCATATGGGCGCTTAGCAGTAAAGTGTGAATAATAAAGGAAACCCAAACAATTATGAGGGTTTAGTCGTGCTTGGCTGGACTTGGTAATGTCACTTGTCTGTGAGAGGAAGTATTCTGTCTTAGTTAGAGGGCTTGTCACCCAGGATCTTTGGTTTCTTTTCTGTAAACTGTTGCTATATGGCCCTTGAAGCTTTTTTTTTTTTTTTTTTTTTTTTAAATCAGGTTTCATGCTAATGGAGTGTATTGGCACATGTGTGAGGTCCCACAAGCAAACACAATCTTCAGAAAATCTGTTGTTATCACTATGCACATCTGTCTAGAAAACACATAGACTTTTGCAGAAAAATACATCCTGCACTCTTTTTTTTTTACCCCCCCAAAAAATAAAAATCACAAAGTATAAAAAAGAAATAATAAAAAGCCGTACTTCACAAACTTAAATATTGCCTTCTTCTTCTCACTGTTTAATGTTGCATGCTGATGTGGGGGTTGAAGGAAGGTTTTAGATATGACTCTCCTGCAGAGTTTGCAACCCTTTCAACAATTCCCTTCTTCCTTACCCTCCTGGTAAATTATCAGGGCTTTTTTCATAAATAGGAATGAACGAAAACACATTTGTGGTGTATAATAAGATGCAGTAATTAATGTCATCGATTCACATCTGTAAGGATACTGACTGGGAGAAATGTGATTACTTTTATCACATTTCAAAACTTGGAGTTAGTTTTGGAGCCCTGTAACTCAGTTAGCGTGCGAGTGTGCAGAGAGCGAGAGGGCTGCTCTTGCTTGGTGATTGATGAGCGCACACCGGGCAGGCTATTAAAAAAGCTGCAGCGTATTCCACAGACAATGGCAATAAACATATTCAGCGTGCAGAATTCAAAATGACTTATTTAGGGAAAAGAAAATGCTTTTTTTTGCACCAACCATAACCATAAACCTTGGATTAATGGGGAATGCCTCGTGCACATTTAAATATGCTGCTACTGCACAAACACATCCTGCACAGATACACAGACATGAGTCCCTTTGCATTGCTACTTGAATGCAAAGTTGCTTTTTTTTTTTTTTTTTGTATCACCACACCAAAATTTAACCACAGCAATCATCTGTAACTGCACTGATAGATACATTTTTGACAATCTTCGGTCCAATCTCATTCGATCAACAAAGTATACGCTACAAACTGACTTGAGAAATCATTTGGTGTAGACATGCAGTTATCAGACAGTCTCGAAAGGTCATGATTAAAATAATGTTCAGCAGTGGAAGATTAATAGTACCTTCTAATTTAAAAGAAATATCTTTGGAGATAGAGCAGGTGATTAGCAATAATGTAAATGCTTGGCAAAATGAGGGAGCTGCAAGGTGGGGAGAGATAGAGACAGAGAGAAATTCACATTGTTGCAAATGGATAATTTATAAATGTGCTGTTCACCTCCAGAGATGGCAGACTACATACATCTGCAAATTGGGGTAGATGAGAGTTTAATAGCAAAGTAATGAGTGTTTTGGCTCTAAATATTACACACAGCTCAAATACAGTTAAAATTGTTCGATAAACATCTCACTTGATATAGTTCTTTGTGCGTTGGTCTTCTCCCGAGGTTGTAATGTTTCACCAAACACAGAAATACACTTACTGTACACACACGCACATATGTGAGTGAATGAGCGCATGCATGTGCCGCATGTGTGCTGACAGTGGGTACAGGTGCTCCATTATTCAAAGTATCTCCTTGGGCTTTAAAGCTCTGACAGAGAACTAGACGTGGCTCCCCGCATATTGCCTCTCTTCGACGCCCCTCCCAACTGCAAAAATATTACCAGAGCTTCCCCGGGGAGAAGCAGAGGGGAAACGTGATCTGGAAGAGAGGGGCGAATCCACCACAACAACAGCTGTTTCCAAATCACAACAACCTGGGGAAGGGTTGTGGGTTATATTTTATGGGTGGAGAGGGACCACGGATGTTCATTTATTTATCTCCACAGTCAGCAGTGAGGTGTGTGTGCGCATGAGTGTGAGTGTGTGTTTGTGATGAGATCTGTCATAGCTCACTTTTTACTTTTACTTCACAGAAAACGCCTAAGGTCAGAAGTCACTCTTTTGACTCTTGAGATCTGTCGTGCCAAGCCAGTCATGTGTACAAATGATGAATATGTACAAATAATCAATTTCATGTGTCAAAATATTATAATGAATGTGCGGAACAGAGAAAATCTTATTAAGTTGGACTGATGCCATTTACTTTCCTCTTCACTCGCTTTTGTAGATGCCACTTCTCCACGGGTACAATTATGCTGAGAGCAATTTCATATTTCAAGTATGCAAATATCGATACAGTACGGCCACAAACAGTCCGCACACGGAAAATATGTAGGCTGTGGCGCGGTAATCCTTCTGAAGTGCCGTGCTAGCACACTGTTTAAAAACTAAATTAGCTTGCATGTGCAATTGAACACACCCATGCAGCACACACACAAACACACACAGGGATCTAAATTAGCCTAATGGTTCTCAGTAGACCCAACACCAAACACACATGCCTCTGGTGGGGTAAATGCTGGTGCATGTAATGGAGCTGAATACAAACACAAACATTAGCAGTTGGAGCCAACCAATCTATGGTAACAACCTCGGACATGTGTTGGCGTCGACTGTTTCCTTCACTATGGGCTGTTATTAATTTGTTTATATCCTGTTTTACATTGCAAAATAATAGCTCATCTGTTACTCATACTGCTCAAACCACAAGCTCTGCCACTAAATCACCATCAACTTGGTTACTACAATCCATATCCAGATCTATACACACCTGCTATTTTGGAAAAAAAAAAAAAATGTTAAATGAATAGTTAGTCATTTAGAAAGGACATATTTTTTGCTGGGTGAACTGAGAAGATCAAAATCATTCCAGTATGACTACAGACATATCTGCCTCTGAGTTTAGTTTAGCTGGAAGCAGCTGAAACAGCTAGTCTGGCTCAGTCCAAAGGCAACAAAATCTGTCAACATTTCTAATGCTTTCCCATTAATTTCCTAGGTTTAATTTGTACACAATCCAAAGAGTAAAAATTACAAATTAGTGTTTCAAAAGCCATGCACACCAATTTCTTGGCACACTGACCTTCACTGGTTTCCACGGTGACCAGATATTTTTCAGTGGCTTTAGTGTGGATATGACAGTTTCACTCTGATGTCTCAACATAGAATCAAAAACACCAACTTAAATTAAGGCTTTATTTATATAATTTTTTAAACTTTGTATGTAGAAGTATTAACCGGATTACACGGCCCATTTAACTTAAACTAAGAAGAGCTGGGATTCTACTTACAAATCTGACTCCAATTCTCCATCCGCTGTGTTTGTTAGATTGGTTATTACCTTGACCATAAAGCAGAAAAAGGATTTAAGAATAACAATGACTCAATTATTTAGTAAACATTAATCAAACTCCCAAGGTTACCGAGAATACGATTCCTTAGCCAACAGACATAAAGTCACCAAGCATAGGCCCCACCTTTCCGACTCTCTGGGTTAACTTTTTCCTACTTCTTTAGTCATCTTATTCTGCCCCGCCCCTTTAAACTACTTCTTTTCTTTCGTTTTGTGTTGGAACTTCCAGACTAGCCAGGGTTAGCACTATTTTAAAGCATTTACTCCTAAACAACATTGTTTTAAAATCTTTTAAACCATGTGCTAACAAGCAGTTAGCAATAGAATGTTGGCTGTTAGCAGCAAATGTAGCTAGCATCTACTTCAGGTAACTTGCATTAGGGCAAAGTAAACTTTATCTGAATTTACTAAACTTTATCTGAGCGCGGACGTCGCTCCGGAGCCTTATAGCCAAGCCATTTCGCAGTATTAGTGAATACTAGTGTTTCCCAGCCTTTTTGCACATTGGGAGTGCACAATGCGGGAGTGGGACTGAAAAATCAGTCCTGCGCAGACCTCTACTTGGAATGAATGAATCAGAAAACTTCACGTCCAGCAAGAATTCACAAGGCACACCACCAAAGAAAAATGACACAAAAAGTCTGTTTATTTAAATGAAATGTAAATCTAGTCTTGAAACTAGCAAGCTGAAAGGGGTGTGTCAACGGCCTCATGACTTAAGGATTTCGGTCTGTCATAGTATAATAGAGGCATATCAACCTGGTCCCAACCCGATCTGGAAGTCTTGTGGGTAACCCACTGATCTGTGCATCACTAATGAGGAGGGCTTTATCAACAGAGCACAGCGCATCAGGGCCGGTTCACTTTCACTTTCACTTTGCAAAGGGAAACAGGAGACTGTTGTTTTAGAGTGGATCATTGGCATGTGCAG
>JAQQZY010000014.1:24074043-24092963 GCA_030068375.1 Ostorhinchus rueppellii
AAGGACAGAGCAGATTTAAAGGTACACCAACCCTTCACCAGCGGACAGAACCCAGAACCAAGAGACACATATGACAATATGTGCAAACGTCATGATGTAACTAGTTATAGACTCAACAATTTAAGCAGAAATTAAAAGAAATGTAGAAATCCTCTCAATTTTTGCCAAAATTAATATAATGATATCTTTGCAGCACATGGAGGATTCAAATTCAAACTATGTGAATTATTAGGGTCCAAACACACAAATAAATGAACCAAAGACTAATAAAAGTGGGTTCAGCAAAGAATGACACCTTTAAATTTTCAGGCTGAAAATCTCATCTAAAGATCGACCAAATTTCATTGTAACACAAACAATGGAGTAGCTAATACACGGAGCTTCATTCATATAAAACCAAATTCTGATCAGAAAATCAGATTCTCTTTGATCAGTGAGTTTTAGTGGTCAAGAAATAATACGTGCATTGTTGGATCTGCTAAATATTTACTCAGCGGTGACAAGTTTATCAGACTGATCATTTTTTAAAATTAAATTATTCATGCCTCGGGCAGTTAGCTTGTTTTTTATATGTCCCCATTTAAGTGTTTGTAGTTTCAATTGTGTCGTGTTTTTCAAAAATTAGTTTTGTTGAGCTGTTAGCTGATGTTCTTCTGGTTACGTGGTTGTATAGCATGTGTATTTTGCTTTAAGTGTCGTGCAGCATTACCATAGCAACACAGACGCAACAGCAGGGAGTGACTTGAGCATGACTTTCCAGCAGGTTGATCTACTGATTTATCTGTCTTTGTAAGTGAATGAACTATCAAACATGCATCATTTCTTTACAGTATGACTCTGCCTTTCCCAAACATTTTAAGGCTGCGTTTACGAGCAACAGGGAACTTTAATATGTGTGTGGTTCTGAGACCATAACACTGATTAGACATAGGTGTGTGTGTGTGTGTTTGCAAACATTTCTTGTGTTTTTTTTCATTATGGAAAAATTATATCTTTTTTTTTTCCTACAAGGTGTATAGGGGAGAAATGGTGGCTGCTTGACGGCAATCATGCTGAGTTGGCTATAGATAAGAGGAATATGTTGGTGGAGGGCACCTTGGCATCACCTCACCATCACAGGCTTGGTGACCCATTAGGTGGCAACTCCACACAACAGATCTTTGATTTCAACTGGTTGTTGCAGACATAATAAACACATGTCGCTGTATACTCAAATCTACTATAGGAAAACAGAGAGAAACAGAGAGGAAGGATTATTAGAGGGGTTAAAGTATTAATCGGGCTGCTCACTAGCATTAGCTGCTGTCTGACTGCCAACAAAATGTTTGGCAAAGAGACAGGTTCTAGACAACACATCCATCTTAGTTCCTTCCCTCTAAATCTGTAGCGCAATCCTCACAGAATATAACACCAATTCAGTGGCATCTAATTGTCTGTTGTCATGGCTCATTGACCTTAACAGATTGATCTGAAATAAGGCAATAGAAACAGATGTTATACTAAATAACTTGATCATTTACTAGCAGCTACTGACTTGTTTACTTGTAAAAAAAACAAAAACAAAACATAAATTAGACAATGATAAGTAGATACTTGTGTAAGACGAGAGATGCAATATATAGTGATGTTATTATACAAGTTATAATTCTGTCGTAACAACAAATCTATATACATATATATATGTGTGTGTGTGTGTATGTATATAGGATGAAAATAATCAAAATACACATTAAATCTCCAATTTGTTTTCTACTTGCTGCTATTTCATTTCCAACAACACCATGTTTACTGACCTGGCAACATGTCATGTTGTGTCAAGTCCTCACTCCTAAGAAGACTCTCTGAACAGAAAGGTCAGAAAAGCATGCTCATAAAGGGATGTGGACAGTTTTTAGCCTGTGGCTTTGCTTTAATCAAAGCCAAATGCAGTTGCAGTCAGAAAACACTTCTGATTTACTCAAGCAACAGTGAACACTGGCTCTGAGTAAGACCTGTAGGATTTGCAGCGTTGAGGGCATTGACTAAGACATCGCAACATTTCCTCCAGAGGTATGAGGTGTGCATGTGAAGGAATGTATGTGCGTGTGTGTGTGCCTGCGTGTTTGCGTGTACAGGCTGTGCTTGTGGCAAATCCAAGCCCTTGGCTGTTTTTTCCCCGACTTTGTCAGAAACATGTGGCATGAAGCAATACACCTGCAAGTCATGGTGTTAAGTTATTGCTGCTGTGCACTTCACAGTCCTTGGGCCAGTCCATGGTTAACCAAATGTATTTCTTATCTCGCAAAGAACAGCTTCATATCAAAAAATAACCTCCAATCACTTTCAAACTGTGTAGCCACTCATTTTATTCAGTGTGGCAGGATTGGCAGCCTGCTAAAATGTGTGTACATTTAGCATTAATTTTTTGCCATAATTATCCAGATGAACGCATTATTCTCTAAATTTGAACATAATGGCATCACACTTCTATGGCAACAAATATATCCAGTGAGATTGTATGTTCTGAAGATGAGCATTGTGGTGTACGAGCAGTGAGCGCCCATTTGGTGAATGCTCTTCCATCATGATGAGACAGCCCACACAGCTCCAAATTGCTGATGAGCTTATTTTTAGTCGAGGGGCTGCCCCAGTGTCTGGTTTACATGTGGGACTGACAGAAAATGTAGAACAGATTTCCCAGTTAATACTTGTATAGCAAGCCATCCTGCTCCGTAATTAACCAATTAACAGGCAACATGCCTCACCAACACCATACCTGATTCAGTTTGCAATCAGGAATGCTCGTCTGCAAAGTTTTAATTGTGCCCGAGGCAATAACTTACTGTTTGTAATCACATTCTCTCTCTCCCTATATTGCACCATGGTGCGTTGGGGAGGTGAAAACTTACTGGCGCAAGCTAATTCGGCAAACCTCCATGTTGGAGGTGAGCACAGTGCACATTACCAGCAGTGCTTAGGGTTTTGCTGAACAACAGAATGAAAGTTAATATGTTCCCCGAATTATTTACACATTGTGCATTTATAGCCTCCAATGAGAGGTGAGAGGAAGGCAGGGGAGCTTTCACTCGACATGTCCCTGTTACAGTAAGATGCTGCTATTGAAACCTTGAAATGTGGACACATGCAAAGAGGAAACTCCCCGCCTTCATATTTCAAGATATGATATTAGGTTAAAAGTTACTTTTGGGTATTGTAAAACAGGGGATATCACAGGTTGTCACATAGTCTGCATGTGCTGTGGAGGCAAGCGCTGTGCCAGAGTCAATCATTGTTCAGGAGGCAGAAATGGTGCATGGACTAGATGAATCACTAAGCTGTCATGTGTCTGTTTCATATTCTGACTGTGGGAAAGCAAATTATAGGTGACTTAATGTTCCTTTTTTCTTTGCTTTCTGGTGCACTGCCAGACCATACACTGAGCTAAAAGGCAGAAATATGGTCTGTCAGATGGAGGCTGCCACTAATTGTTCAGCTCAAATCCTTCTATTTTCTTTAGGAGACCACAGCCACCCACTGCTTTTAAAAATACATGGTTGACGCTATTGGCTACAATAGACTTCAGCCAATTACAAGAGTCATGCATTCTAATATGATAGACAGAGAAGAGACTGGGATTATCTTTGCACTCTTGATGTTATATATACAGACCCTAACTGCAAAACACAAACAATCTAGGGCAGCTATTCCAAATCCAATTGTTGTGAACATGAAGCCAGCTAGTTTCAGGCAGAGGGGTGAGTTTGGCCCACACATACCAATTAGGCCCGTTTCCAAAGCAATACTGCACAATGCTGCCCAGAGGACTGCAGCAGAACAAGACTTTGATTTCCCTCAATGTGATAGTAATTTCATATTCCTCTGAAAAGCAACATGGCTACTGAGGCTTGAGTCTCGAGATGAGCAGTGAAGAGCAATTTACTACAAGATACTTGTTTGGTCATTTACATGTAATTTCGCAAATAAATACACAAACATATTGTGCCTCGTTTAGGACAGGTGTATCGGAGACCTCTGATACATGTAACGAGGCTTCTTTTACCGCCCGTGCAGCATCCCTTGGTAGTGTTGGTAACCACTTTTGCATTTGATCAGTTATTGTCTCTCGCTTTCCCCGCAAGTCTGAGCATAATCCTTCCATCTGGGATCAAAAATCAAGGCCATAACTGAGAAATCAGCCTGTGGTCTTCACGCTGACTAAATGCTGTTGAGCCCCAGTCCCACCACAGCACATCAGACAGATTGAGGAATAGGGAGGGAGGAGGCATGTAATGAGAGCCAGGAGAATTACTCTACTCTCTATTTATAGGGAGTGCAGGATTGTTTACCTTCTTTCTTAGCAACTTGTGTTAACCGGTGTTGAACTGCTAATGAGACACACCTCCTTATATCCATGTTGTTTTCTCTACTTCCGGAACATATTGTATGTTAGAATTTACCTGTGAGAACCCAAAAACTATTTTCATGATGCATCTTTAAACTCCATGTGTTTTCTCTTTTTTTTTTCCCCCTCCACTATTGCTCTCCTACAATAAAATATAGCTGTATTTTTGGTGTTGGGAGTTGCAGCAGTAAGACAGTCTATTCAGTTGGGTGATACTTATTTCTTTGTGAGACAGTGTGGGAGAGTCTATTGTTGGAATAAATCTTCACCCTTTCATTTGAATCACTGGGAATGCATGATCATTTGTCACAAGGGAGGAGAGAAACCAAAGTACCCCAAAGAGAGCAGAGGTGTTGCTGCATGGAGGCGGCCATATTAGCAGAGATATTCTTCAGGATTATGTGCCCCTTCAACCCAGGCCAGGAATTTGTCAGCAGAAGTGCAGATATGGCTCTATCAATAATCCATGGCATTGTGTATTTCCCAACTGATGCCATTATACGGCTGGGGGATGACAGCACTCACCAACTCCATCATCTTATCCATGGGGACCAGGATCTCATAAAGCGCTCTCAACATAGACATCTCATATAACGGGTAATAACTCCAGCCAGTTAATACAGGGGAATTATCAGGGAGAGGAGCGATGAACCCAGCAAAAACCAGGGCGTCCACTGAAGTAATATGGTCACGGAGACGGGGGTGGGTTTCAGAGGAGGGGGAGTGACAAACGGAGAGGCAGGAATATATAGAGGGGCAATGGGGGAGCATGTGTGATAAGAGAGAGGCAGTTAGCAAAAGATAACACACAGAGGAGAGAGAAAGCGAAAAGGATTAAACGTGTCGTGTTAAAGAGAGGAGGAACACAAATGGCTATGGGGCAAAAAAGAAGATGAGAGACCAATGAGGAAACGATTTAACAAAAGGGCCAGCAAGGCCAGCGCACAGTAGCAGTTGTCATTGTTTGAACTTTCACCACTGAAAATCTTTTAAGACTTTGTGAGTCCTTCAGTATCTGCGTTCTAAGTGAATCCTCTAATCTCTTTGCATGAGACTCAGTAATGAAGATCTTCAACTAGTAATCTCCTTAATCCAAATTAAAGCTGTTTAATTGTCTTCATTACAGTGCCATTTAGAGATTGCTTTACTGTACATGACGCATAATTACATGAAATGATGAACTCCGGTGTGCTTTGCTTCTGTAAGCACTTTGTTATTAATGGATTATTGCACCACAAACACAATCAGTTCAGTCAGATCTTTGTTTCCTTAGTGCTGGTCCTCCTCAGAGTACATACTGGGAGTCACAGTACTTTAATTACTCTTTACCAGCTATGGACACTATCAGAATGTAGGGTGAAAGAGAGTATGGAGGGCATGTTTTTAGCACAGACTGTATATAAATAATGGACGAATCCTCTGTGATAACACCCATTGGTGTGTGAAATGCTTTGTGAAGTGAAACATCGCTGTTGCCATGTTGGTTTTATATATGAAACCAGAACACACTGGGAAAAAAAAAGAAAAAAAATATTATTGAGAAGTTTTGGCTACTTCATAAATGTTAACACACACTGTTGTGTTTGTTGGCAATAATATAAACATTATAAAGTGTATAAATACAGTATTTAAAGCTAAATAGCTATTTAGGACAGCTGACAGACGATATAAGTCAGTCCAAATTGATCTTAACATCAACTAATGCAGCTAAGTTATGCCAGTAATTGTATTGAAGTGCCAATAGGCTTCATGACAGAATCCTCTGTTAGTATTGGTTAGATTTTAAATACAACTATGGCAAAGGTGCCTGTCAAGGGGAAAAAAATATTCATAAAAATCTTCTCCAGATGGCTGTAGAAATATCACCAACATAGACGACACTGACCATTTCCACCTTCCAATAACAGTGTCTATCCCTTTAATAAAAGGAATAAAGGAAGTTATATTAAAAAAAAAATCACCTACCATACCATTGTCACATCGGAGGAAATAAAATATAGAAAGCAAAATATGTATTTTTTCCTTTCAGACTATAAACAGGTCCATTTTGGCTGTAAACCATTTGAACATAGGGGTGTATGGAGACTGAAGCCAAAACACAGTGGACATTTCATTTACTGCAGATTTTGACAGTTTGACATCAGCTTCATTTTCAGTCACTGACATATCTTTGCTACTTTAGCATATGAGAATTGGCCTGTAATGATGTAGGAGCGCATTAAGCTGGATCAGAGTTTTTCATAGAAATGTATACGTCCTATGAGGCTTTGGTAATATCCTGAACTGGCTTTTCTTAGTCACACATTTCACTTGATAATCCATAATACCCACATGATAAATCTCTGGAGCTCCCAAAACCAGAAAGTAAAGGTTTTTCCTGGTCTATAGATTTTTGTAGTTTTTATTTTATTATTTTTCTTTGTTAATGTTTGTTTTGTTTTTTTTTTTTTGTTTTTTTTTAATTTGGTTGATTTTAGTGTCATTAATTATCAGTGGGTGCCATCATGAAAGTTTAACAAGAAGTTCAACTTGCAAATTAAAAAAATGCAAAATCTTGAATCTGCATGAATTAAAATACTACTAATACTACTACAACTACTACTAATAATAATAGGTGACATTATGGTGGCTCCATTCTCTTTTTCTATAAATGTGTTCCACGGGATAAAGTCCTACTGTGCGCAGTGGTGCTGCAGCGGTGCTTTTAGAAGCTGTTTTGCATGTAGATGCCCTATCTGTAGGGCACTCTTATCCAACTGCTTGGACAGTTGTGCTACCCTTGTCATCTTTGTTCTGTGTCACTGCCCATTAAATCCTAAGCAACCAATAATAAGCATCTGGCTTCAACCCTTTATCAGGCCTTTTAGTCTTAAATGTGGGTGGGTGCCAGCCACCAGAGCTATTAGCAGGGAGAGGGACAGGAGGGAGAAAATAAATATATAATATTGCCACCCACGAAGCAAAGATATTCAGTGTTTGCATTTCAGGGGACAATAAAGAGGGCCATCTGTTCCTGTCATTCGTGCTTTATTGTTTTCCTCGGCGGGCCACTCACTTTGGAACACTACATCAAGCCCTCCCCACCTCGCATTCTCCATACTCCAGACCCCCCCGACATACACAAACTACACTCAAACTGTGTGTACACAAGCATGACCACACACAGAACATACACACACACACACAGACCCACATGGATCAGTTTCACCCTTAGCCTTGTACATCTGTAAGACAAGGAATGGACTCAAAGGGGTTTTGCATTTTGGATCTTTGGTTGGAAATTCAGAGCAAATAGACAAGATGCTGAGGGGCACATGGCTTTGAATAAATTCTCTGTCCTTGTCCTCCATGTTGGCAACAGTGGTAGTATGGCAAACACTGCCAAATGGCTTTCTTTCATTCCTGAAGCAGGATCGGGAGTAGAGAGGCAAGAAGGAGAGGAGAGGAGAGGAGAGGAGAGGAGAGGAGAGGAGAGGAGAGGAGAGGAGAGGAGAGGAGCGGAGACTAGAGTAGAGGAGAGGAGAGGAGAGGAGAGGAGAGGAGAGGAGAGGAGAGGAGAGGAGACAAACCATATGTTTCTTCTCTTGGCATTGCCTTTACAAGAACAAAGTCAATAACTCATGAGGAACATATCTACTGAACCGTTTTCCCTCAAAACACGAAAGCCTTGGCATCTGGACAGGGTGTGACTCAGTGATTGTAGTGACATCCTGGAGTGGCGTTGCATGAGGTTAACCAACAGCAGGGAGCAGGAAGGGGCCATTCTGTGCCCAGATGGATGGACAAGGAACTGGCTGTCATCCAGCTAAAATATGGTTGGTTTACTTTTTTATTATTTTTTGTAATATTCCTGCTAAAACTGCTAAACATTTCTCGGAATGAAATAATTAATTACTCATCAGACACCTGTGTTTGGTATTATTTTTTCGGGCCAGTTTGTGCTGTTACGGCTATACATGAAACCCCACAGATACAACCGAGAATGCAATATTCACGAGTAATATTGTCTCACCAGTGATCTGACTGAATGCAAGATTTGCAGGTGCTTTTCCATCACAGTCAGCAAGGTTAAACTCCAGAGAAATTAAACAAATTGCTCCTCTAATGCAGAGTAAAACAAATGGAGAACTTTAGTGCACATGTGGAAACCTCTTGGGTTCTAATTATGTAAAACTATAGACATCAGAAGGCACTGAATTCTTTAATGAGCACTTGAGAGAACAAAGGGAATTTAAGTGCATGTTAATAAGAGAGGCGAGACAACAGGAGGAGGCAAAATGCCACAGAAAGAATCACTACACATTAAATGGGGGCAATTGCTGTCTTACCACCAACCACTAGCTTCCGACACTTGCAAAGGGTGTAGAAGAGTTGAGAAGAATCTTTTTCTTGCTGTGATTTGTGGCAGCTTGAATGATTGTGCCGCTAATGTGATAATAGGTTCTCCATGGAAACAACATACAATAAATTGAGATGAATTGAGTGTCACGGAATTGAGATTTTGCTATTAGCGCAACAGAGTATGAGCTGGTAGAGATGTTCTCCCCACAAAATGCCATCAGTGAACTGCTGACATCCCAGTGACGTGTGTGGCACATATATGTACAAATATACAGGTTAAATCCTGAGTCAGATTCTGGGTATGCCAGCAGCCTCCACAGCGCCTCAGGCACAGTACTATTTGGATTCAGTCAATAACAAACAAGGTATGATGTGTTCGGGAAGCTGTGTTCCACTTTGCTGGTTAGTAGCCTGGCCAATCAGCATTAAGAAAGACCAGTGCATTTGGTATGGGCCTTCAGTGGGGACTTACTTAACTTAATCCACCTCTTAATACCACTACTATGACATCACAATTACTGAAACCATCAGTACTATACAGAAAACACAAAACAACAAGGCACGACAGAGAGAAAGCGAGAGAGAGAGAGAGATTTGGCATATTGAGCATGAATATTATTATGACTAAAGCAAGAAACCCACTTAAGACAGCTCCAAACCTCTACACTACAACCACAACTGGACCATGTACATCATCTGGAGCAGTTTAGAATCAATATTCTTCTGATAAAATGACAAAAACATACAAAAAACAAAAAACAAAAAAAACATCATAGCCTACTCAGAGATGCTCATTATTTAGGTTCAAAATCCATCCTCATTTCAAACTTTATTGACTGTTATTGGTAATCTTTGAGTTTCAGTTCTATCAATAAGTCCTTTTCTATGTCCACGGAGGCCACGGTTGTGAGACTTTCTGTTCTATTCATGACATATGTCTCCATTCTCTTGAGGGCAGTGAAGGTCCACTCGTCCTGCTCACTAGCATTGGGGTTGGCTGACCTCTACTCACAATGTCCGACTTCTCTGGAAAAGTCCGCCTTGAAAATTGTTATTTTTTTTAAAGTATGTCTGATATTAAATAAGTTTCTTCTCCTCTGTCAGCCACTGTGGGCATAAAAAAATATCTACCTCAAATGTATTAATAGTTCAGTTATATTCAATTAAATGAGCTTTTTTTTTTTTTTTTTTTTTTTTTGCATGGATCAAGAAGAATACTGCCAAAGCTATATCAATTAAGTTTTGCTCTTACCGTCCAATCAGAGGAAGGATAAATGCTGATGACATTGGGGGCGGGCTAGCTGGACCTGTGAGGCGAAATTAAAATCTGATTGGTCAAAGAAACAGTCTCAATGCTATACTGTACAGTTTAAATTACATGAGCCTTCACTACTCATTCTGAAGCCCCAGAGCAGATTAATGTAACCCTGGCAACAGATAGAAACTGAAATCTGATTGGACAAAATATCTTACATCTACGTACACGTACTGGAAGAAACAGTCGAGAAAAACGCTAAGAAATGAAGAGAATTTTCTTTTGGGAATAAATTAATACAATTTCATGTAACAAAATATTAGAATTTAGGTTGTAAATGTAGGTCGCTGTTTCTGATGATGATGACCAGCAGAGAAGCCCTTGCCAGACCTGACAGCCTACCACCGACAAAGACTTCTGTGAGTATAGGCAGGCGGAACACTGCCTGGATAGAACATTTCTGTTCAGCAGCCAAAATGAATCATACAGCGGAAGGTCATTTTATCCCCTATGTTCAGCTGAATAATATTTTAAATCATGTGTGATTAAAGCTGGATTCCATGTGAGCATATGGGTGGCATACTGAAAGTTGCTGGATTATGCACACAGATTCCCTTTTTTTTTTTTTTTGGAGAAAGAATGAATGAACACCATGTCTTCCATTCAGTCTCATTGATCATAGTGGTAACATGCTGCCTAGCATAGAGCAGCATGAGGCTACTGTATGACAAGGGAAATGTCAAACTTCTCTTTGTTTGCACTGTTCAACATTTGCTCACTCAGCAAGATGAGTTTTCAGATATAGAGGTGGGAGAGTGGCAGATGTCTTCCTTCTTTAGGTCAGTTTCAGCACTAACACTCTTTAGTCTCTTACCCTTTGAACCGTTGTTAACAACTGTCAAGAGGAAGAAAAACAAAACAAGAGGACTTTGGTCCAACGACAGACGTGTATGTGCCAAACTGAGCATTCAGATTATTAGTCTTTTCAAAATGCTGCTTAAATGGACTTCCCATATGTTGCTGATCTTATTTTTATCGCTTCATTTCATAATTTGCAGAATAGCAATTAATATGTCTGTTACAATAATATGCATCATTTTATGAAAAACTAGTCCTGAGAGGCAAAGGCAGACACATCCACATTTTCTAAACAGCAAACATCACATTTGTGTCATGACTCGAGGAGAATTATCCTTTCAGGCTGTTACACAAAAGAGATGGAATAAACTCTCCCTACCTATGTGCACTTTGGAGTCTGTGGACACTTTCAGAAAGCAACTGAAGATGTTTTTTTTAAAGATTTTATTAATTTTTTTCAGCAAGCATTTAATTAAACCAGGGCTGTACTACTGATATGCTTTTATGCTTTTATCTGGTTTCTCTCTCCTTTTTTTGTATATTATTATGTATTTAACTGTTTTTATGCTTCTATTATTTTGTTATTTCTTCAACTGCTCTAGTCTTACTCTGAAGCAGTTTGTGACCATTGTCTGTGAAAGATGCTAGAAAGAAAATTATATACTTACTTATTTACTTGTAAGTGCCATTGTTCTTGCCTGCATAAAAGGAGGGTCAAACTCATTTTCAGCACAGCTTCACGTGAGCCACATTTATATACAATACATGTATGTGGAGTGAAATACTTCATTATTAGATTTTTTTTTTTTTTTTTTTTTTTTTTTACAAGAACATGCTGTTCCCTGTGCTCATTTCATCTGCACAGTTTTTTTTGTTTTTTTTTTTAAGTGTAATATTTGCTCAAAAGCACAAGCAGATTGATTTGGTACAAGTCATATGTATCAAGGTTCTTTGTAGGCCCTCATTAATAAATAACAGTAAATATCTGTTTTTGACATAAAGTATGATGGTGTTTGTGTTCAAAGAAAAAATACTGAAGAATAAATAAAAGTAAAATTGTGTTTATTTTTTCAGCAGGTGGACACGTGTCAGATAGTAATACAAAATGCTAAACTGATATATAAACAAGAAAAAAAACTGTACATGCTGTACAACTTAGTTCAAGCTTATTTTACTATTAATGTGTGTCTTCATTTTTTTTCCTCAAATACATGATTAACTCACAAATGGCATGGGTCAGAGATCACAGAAATGTATTTATTTAAAACTGATCATACTCAAACCCCATTTACATTATCATGCAGATGGTGTATTTTGCTACACCCCTTTGTATACTCATGAATTTGTGCTTTGAAAGATGTTACCCACTGATCCACTTATATTCCCACATTACATATTTTTGCATATGTATAGCCTCTCTAGTAAGTGCTTTGAGTAAATTGGATTGAGGGGCGCTACACAATAACAAAGCAATTGAAGGTCTATGATCCAAACTTGTGCTCTCTGTGGTACTGGGGTTCAGTCAAAATGAAACTCTTTGTCTGGTATGAATAGCAGGAGATCAGTTCTGTACCTTACAGGAACTTGAGCAAAACTATGGCACTGACAGAACAAGGTTAGCAGAGAAATGCAGGAAGATGCTGAAAAGCTCTAACTCTAGGCAAACCTCAAAAGAGAAAATCAAAAGGTTTGTTCATTTCCAAAAGATGCAGTCTTCCTCTGTGACACTTGGAACATAACAGCATCTAAAATCACCTTTCAACAGTCGCTTGTCAGTTGAGTTAAAGGTCTTGTGAATTATCAATATGTTTACTCCTCCACAGCCACATTTGTACAGTGGCAGTTGCATGAGCTGTGCATCTGAATGCTATTTGCTAAACTTTATATTATTTATTTTAAGTGACCTCAAAAACACTCTCACTGTGAAGTGGCCTGGCTTTCACTCAATGATAAATCATTATCACTTAAAAAATTAGCTAAGGTTTACATCTCTACCACAACAGAATTAATTCAGGACCGGGATAAAGGTGTGCACGTCTTTCATCCGACTCGATTCAAATTTCACGGCACCATCTTTGATTTTCATAGTCCAAAGTAAGGTAAGCCCCTGGGCGGTGATGGACTGTCATCCCTCCCCTGGGGGCAGGAACTGCACTCTTCAGCTCCCTAATGATGCGTCTGTCTTTTGAACGAAGAAGCCAATGCCATGGCCTATCACTTAGCAAGCTTAACTAAGCAGGGGGTGGTAGGTTAGACAGAGAGAGAGAGAGAGAGACAAAGACAGAAACAGGCACACAGAGGTGGAATAGTGTAGGTTTGGCTTTTGGCAGATGAAAGCCGTCGCTTACAGAATTTCAACCAGAAATAAGGCTGGAATTCCACAACATGTACAGAATCAAACCATGGGGCATTTAAGTCAAATAATTTAAATTGGAGGAGGACAATATAAGATCGGCTTCTTTCTCCTCCTTTTCAGACATAAAGTATTGTTAAAGAGTTACAATGACATGATTATACATTTGTATGATGCTTGTTTTCTTTTTTGGTTGATTTGGAGTGTCCTTTTAAATCTGGAATTCTTTTTGCCTACTTATGTTCAAAATAAAGTCTATCTATGTCTATATCTATACGTCACAAGTCAACATTATACTCATTGAGCTGAATTTAGTGTAATGAATGATAACAGTATCGCTGGGGGGGGAAAAAAATCTGCATTAGAGCTTGGATGTTTCAATTTATTTGTTTTTTTTTTTGCCTTATTGAAATTTGGTAAATGGAAACATGCTGCAATGAAATACATATTGCATAAATGACAGGCTGTAATACAGCTGTTGTTGTCCCAGTGTCACACTGTAAATATGAACATTCTCAATCTGGAGGACCCGGCATAATCACTGTTTATCCATTATATCCTCCTCTCTCCTGCTGAATGGCAGCACACACAGTCGGATCGCCCTCAATCATTCCGTAATTGATGCTGTGGCATTTCACGCTTGTATTACCCAAAACAGACTTGGTTAACCCTCACTCCCCTCCACCCTTCTCCATGTAGATCCTCCTTCTTTCTCCAAACATCCCAAGGCTTCTTTTCTTGCAATTTTAAGTTTAGATTGATTTAAGCTCTCCTGGAAGGCAATTCGGTCTATTTGAATGTTCTTATAATCTCCTGATTTGATTCACCGGGGGACCGTTGTTAGTTGAACAGAAACAGCCTATACAGCACAGAAGTAAAGAATAGCATCACACAGATTGCAGAGCAAAGGAAGTACAATCTGCTATAAAAGAAGAGCAGCCTGAGGGTGCTGGGAGTGGTCACAAGGACTCCCTTTCTTCCCTTGTGCTTTTTAAATTATTAAATCACATAAGTGCAAGATCACCTGGGACAGCCCATGACGGAGGGTGCAGAGTAGAAGAAGAAGGGGCGGGTTGGGTTGAAGCCCCACCCTAAAAACCTGTCTCTTTTTTGTAGAATTTATGAATATAACAGGATTGTTGTGCAGTCTGTAGCATGGATTAAATACAGCCCACACTGCTGAACATGGATCAAGCTCTCTTTTTATTCTTTTCCTGCCCACCGCTAACTGAACATTTTTACTGTGTTCTTAGAATCTAAGGGGTTCCACACAGAACAGGCAGAGCTTTTGATGTCAAACATGTTTAAAGGTTCATGTCTGGTGTGTTATCACCCTTCATCCCTCTGTTCTTCAGCACACAAGGCTTTAAAAAGGCTAAAAGTGACTAAAGGAACGCAGCATTTCCTCCTCTTTACGTACATAAAAGACATGGCGCAGATAGCCAAAAATATGCTACCATAGAGGTTTTTGATTGTTTTTTGCATGTGCACATGCCCTGTATGTTTGTGGGCTCCAGTGATGTTTGACAGCTGTAGATTGCGAGGGCTTTTAGCTCTTCCAATATATAGCTCAGTCTGAGCAGCTGGCTGTATCCTCCTCATGCACATTCAGATGAAAGACAGGAAAGGTAGAACCACTTGCCTTAAAATCCCTTTGAAGTAAAGTCAGAATCAAAAATTATATGTGCAGAGATGGGAAGGAGAGAAGAAAAGAAGGCAATGGTATCATCTCATGAACCTATGGGAGATACAAAAATCAAGAAGTGTAGGGTGAAAGAGGAGAGAGAGACAGGGGGAAGGAAGACACAGATACAGAAAGTGTTTTGGGATGGGGAGGCACATGGGGAGTAGAAAAAGCACACCACCTTTGCATTTAAAAACACTCCGAAACTTTGCAGTATAAAAGGCAGGAGTAGGGAGGCAGGACACAAAAGAATATTCACAATGTCTAGGCAGGAAAAAAAAGTGCTGTTTCTTCTGCTTCCTCGCCTCTCTGCCTGGGTAGAGTTTCTCTACGTTGATCACGATTTACCGTCTGAAGATGCATTGGCAGTTGTTGACAGAGACAGAGTTTGTGATGGTACTCGCAGTTATTCCATAGAGATAGACGAGGGAGGGGCAGTGAGGGGGAGTCAACTCCCCTTTCTTGTTTTCTTGCTGACTCTTAACTGTGTTTACTCTTTCAACACTGACATCCAATGGTATGCAATGCAGATGAAACTTTCTTGCCAGCTGCTATTTAACAGTGTTTTAGGTGTATTAATTTTTTTTTTCCCCCCCACAGATAACACTTAACCTTCCATTCCTTCACTATTTATTTAGAAATAAATCAGGAGAAAAGTTAACTGCAAGACTAAACAATAAACAACGTGTGGAATAATTTAGTGCGACAATGAGCAACTCACTGTTCCTGTCATTATTTTTAGCTCGCGCACTGAAAAACACTGAAGAAAATTCTGCAGTCGACATCATGATCTGCAATGTGTCAAGTTCTTAATTTGTATTAAACAGAAGATGATATAAATAAACATATTGGCTTGTCAGTCACGCAATAATGAAGTCAATCTGTTGAGAAATATTACATAAAATATCTAAAACACTAGATATTGTCCTCCTTCTACCATTTGCATGACTAATAGTCTTGCAAGTTGATAAAGATGAAACAGCTTGTAAAAAATAAGACTGGAAAAAAAAACCCAGATGGCATAAAGACCTAGCACTGCAATTTCCATCCCAGTAAACTCTGCATCCTATATTAGGTGAAATTTAAGAGTTCTATTGTACAAGGCTCTATTCCCTTTGGGTGAGCAAGCACTGGTGGCGATGCTGGAGAGCCTGTGATCATGCCCAAGTTTCATCTGAAGCATCTCTGAGCCATGATCGCAGGGAAACTTCAAGTGAAACCGCAAGAGCAGTGAGTAGAGATGACAGAGTAGAAAAAAAAGAACAACTGATTTCCATCAAAACAGATTGTCAAACCAGATGGGGACTACTCCAGAACTGGGGCAGTGTGGATGGGGAGGGACTCTGACTGGGCAAATACAACACAGACCACACATTAACATCAGAACAAAATTGATTTTCTATGCTGCTCCTCCATCATGTAATTCTATCTGCTTTTAAATAATTATGATTCATGTTTTATTCGTTATTCGAGTATTCCCAATTATTAAATTCATTATGGAACTGTACGCTTTGTGGAGAGTGTCCTTGTATTTTTTCTTTGTTGGGATGCTTCTGCTCTGTAGAGTTATAATCTTAGGGGTCAGTGATGATGATGATGATACTTTTAATTTCCTGTACAGAGTAACAGCCTCTGACCTCTCACCTTTGAGGATGATGTCAACGCCAGTGATGAACCTACACACTGTGTGTTGGCGCAGCTTGATGCGTGTTTCATTAATTTCTCCTGAACCATCAATGCTGCTGGAGTGATTCTGCATTCCTGCTCTGACCATTATCATGGTGCCTCTGGCAACACCTGAGCTGTGCTCATCAGCATGCCAGCATTGATCCTGCACAAGGTTCCCCCCAAAGTGGATTGGCTCGAACGCATGCTTTAAAGTTGTTATCTGAGCCAATGCACGCTCAAGCCGTCAACAAGAGGCTCTTTCTGTCAGCCACTGAGTACACAGATAAACATACAAGCTCATCCCCAGGTGAAGGAAAGATTGCGTTACATGTGGAATAATCGTGTTCAAACAACAAAAAGGCTATTTTAATCTCTGACTTTAATCAGTTGCATGGTTTGCTCATTCTAAACAAATAAATACATTTAAATATATATATATATATATATATACACACATGTATTTATGTATATATAGATAGATGCAAATCCAAGAAGAGAATGTAAAACAGAAGTCACTATTTCCTTATAGTGTATAATATGTGGGTTTGGAACTATATAAAATGAGGTCGGGGTGGGGGGGTTCTTCCCACTGGACTTTAAATATTTTCATGTACACAAACATTTTAATGCATGTTTTATCTTCAACCTGACCTTCCCTCAATACGTGGATTTTTCTGTGTCGGGAAGGTGAAATGAAGATAATTATTGACAGTGTGATGAATTTCCATCCTTACTGCGGTGGGCTGATCACAGACCAACCTCAATTCAAGCGAAGACTTTTCTTTCTCTCTCTCTCTCTCTCTCTCTCTCTCTCTCTCTCTCTCTCTCTCTCTCTCTCTCTCTCTCTCTTTTCTTTTCTCTCTTTTTTTGCCCTTAAACATGCCTGTAGCATTCCTCAAGGTCCCCCGTGCTGCCTGAGGCTGTGGAGAAACTCCGATGAACACAAGCTCAATTCAATCTCTCCACCAAGCTTCGTCACCCATATGTTTATGATAAAATGAGTTTGACGTACTCAGGCTTTTATTTCCTTTTCCATAGAGGCATTGATCTAACCTGCTGCAACAAGCAACTTGTCAATATTGGAATTTTTAAAAGGTGCATATAGGCAAGGAATAACGTGAATAGATATGACAGTTACCAGCTTGGAATGTACCGTGTCCCTATAAAAATATTTTTATTGAGAAATACAGGGGCTCCTCATATCCCTTCTATTTCTACTTTCAATCCCTCTGAGTATACTGCAGTGTTCTCTGAGGCTGAAACCACAGGTCAGGGCCTAAAAATTTGCCAATAAATATGCTTCTACATGACCAAAGCAGTCAAATCATACAAGTGACTTGCAGGACAAAAGACGGTGTCCTGGTCCTGGACTGAAAAGGTTCAGGTGGCATATGTCTGAAAACTTTTAGACACTCCCTTATGCTCTTATTGTCCAAAATGCCATAAGTAGGTGTGACTGTCAGTATGTCCTAAAACAACTCCCGGGGAACATATAGAGGCAGTGTACATGTGAACATTGTGAGCTGGTGTCATTAATAAAAGGCGGTCTCATCCAGGAGTCCTAGACAACAGCTTATTAGGGGGAAAAATAATGATGCCTGAGGTGCCACACACGAAGAGAAGGTTCTCTGCGTTATGAGGGAATCTGGTTTCAGCGTCACTCTTGTTCACAACATACTACAGCATGTATTCAGTTTAGATGTACAGTGAAAGAGAGACATATTGTGAGTTGGAGCTGGAACAAGGGCGCAGCAGCTCTAATTCATCCTTGACTGAATGTGTTGTTGGATACTGGACAATAATTCTGCAGGAGTGTGCAGCCTGCTTAGTTTTCTTTCAAACAGTAAAACATTTACATTGTCTGTAAAGTTGACAAAACTGTTGCTCCAAAGCAACATTTTCAGACCGATGATAAAAAAAAATTCATTTTAACAACACAAATGCAGTGCTTAATTTCATCTCTTTTTCCAAGTATTCTGTTATGTATTTTCAGATGTGTGCCTTTGATTTACTGACATTTCACCTGCAAATAAATCATCTCTTAAAACACATCTTGTCAACAACTAAATGTATTCAATTAGGTTATTTGATGCTTTGTTTAAAAGTATGCCTTACTCTAAGTAAATGTAATCCTGCATTATCATAAATGTACTGTAGAAAAATTAATCTACACGGGGATATATTTAATAATTTATTCTGCAATTTGCATTTTCAGTTTAGGATTATTTATTCATATCCCCCACTATATTTTTATTATCTTGATTAATTGGTTTTATCTTGTTTTTTCTGCTTTAAAATACTTGTATTATTATCTATCTATCTATCTATCTATCTATCTATCTATCTATCTATCTATCTATCTATCTATCTATCTATCTAT
>JAQQZY010000014.1:24093063-24106159 GCA_030068375.1 Ostorhinchus rueppellii
TCTATCTATCTATCTATCTATCTATCTATCTATCTATCTATTTATTTATTTTACATTAGGTGCAGGGGTGCAGTAGTGACACCACATTGTTTCATATCCTTCTGTTGCATTGCCATACTCTAATAAGATGGTAAATTTTCACATGATAATCAGCTGTGTCAGGCAAGAGTTTTATGAGATAAAGCCTTCATCAGAAAAACTCCCAAAACCTATACAATATTTAGAATAAAAAGGATTTTCTGTATATGCGTATTGTAGAATGTTGCATTTTGGATGCTATTTCATTTAAATGTTTGTTATCGTCTAAATCTTGTTTTATCCTAGCACTTTGCTTAACACTGGTAATCTATTCTGAATTTGCTTCCAGATGAACAGCCTCTATGTGACAGCAATATAATGACTGATTTCTTTGCATACATTTATGATATTTTACCTAATTAACTGTTTTGTGACATGTTTACAGTTTGAGGGATTCTAATTCCCTCACAGGGATGACACATTGTGAGAACAACTCAATTCTTTTTGCAGGATATAATCAATACTGGCCACAGATTGTATTTCTACCTATAATCCTCCAGGTACTCATTATCACAGCACCTTGTGTTGCATTACAAAGGGTGACTTTTGTATTGCTCATATAATACCATCTATCTGATCTATCTATAAAAGACTGCAGAAAGAGATATAAGCAAACAGCTCACATGTCTGTCAATGCATAACAGGATTTGTGGAGATATAAATACTTCCACTGGCATCAAGTACACGCCGTAATCCACAGAAAATTACTATATTTATTTATAAACATTTGTAAGGTGACATGATTCACCTGAGAAGCAATAATTTGACTTTTCAGCTCTGCTGATCGGGTCTCTGTTGTTCTTCTATTTGCTTTTTATTTTTCCTACTCCATTTCACTGCATACCTTTAAAGAAATTCTAAAAGGTAAACACTTACATGTGGCACGGGGTTTGCGGTCTCTCTTGTCCCATCTGCACAGAAAAGTGTACATCCCAAGTGTAAATCCCTCTAATAATGAATTATGTATGTGTTTCCAATTTCAGTTTGAGATATACATAAAATAGACTTCCTTTTTTTCTCCATGGTTGGTGATTGTATATTGTTGTGGTCAATTTTCTGGGGCAAGAATTTTTTCACTCTCAAATGATCTATAAAAAAAATACCATAATCAGAATCCACTGTTACACTGGTAAAATATTTGTAATACTGTTGCTGCAGTGTATTTTCTCATGTGTGTGTACACATTACTTTGCATATGAGCTGCAAACAACTGTGTGTATTTCTGCTTCTGTATCCGTGATCCAGAGGATCAACAACCTGCATATCAGTGTGTTTTGCCATCCACCCCAGATAGTTGTGCTGAGGCGCTGTTTTTCCCATTCTAATGAATGTAGTTAAACTGGTTAGGCACTGGGTCCAGGATGCTTTCTCTCAGGCTTGCTGTGCCTGAATCTAATGTGTAGACAGATGATGTATTGAAACCATCACATCAAGGAGTTGTTCATATGAGCCTGGGTTGCCAGGCTCTGCATAGTCTACTGTCTGTGTGTGGTGGGGGCTGCTGAGGAGGGGGCTTGGACAAGCTTGTATTTTCTTTTGGGAATTGCGTGTTTCAGCAGTATGGATATTGCAGGCTGTGGCAGAAGGAATAAACAGACTTTCACTGTCTTTCTCTACTCCCCGTTTTCTTCAGGGATGGGCCTGTTCACAGAGGCGGTTCTGTGACTGATGTTTGTCTGTGTTATGCGTCTATTTATTTGTTTTGCAAACAAATGCATTATTAACAAGTCAGTGCCACATGTTATCCTCTCTGTGCATTCTCAGTTTGCATCAGTGTCTTTCCATTCAAGTGCAAATTAGCTAGGTCACAGCTCAACCTTAAGTGTAAGACTAAAGCGTGTTGTTAAAAAGATGCACTGTATAATTTATACTATATGTTTAGCTCAGTTGAAGTGTGATTTTTTTTTTTAAATACCTGATGAGAAAAACCAACACCTGAAAGATCAGCTCCTCAGCAGGAAAGGGCACAGGTGATTTTTACGACTTATGCGGCATACTGTGCCGACAAAATGATGCCATTACTATGGCCCATGAAATTAACAGGGCTCATTTGAAGAGAAACCTATGGAAAAAGATTTTAAAAACGACATAAAGTGGTCTGGACCATTAAAACTGGCAGTAAATTCTGACATTCAGTATATGCATTTCCTTTTAACTTGCAGCCACATTAGATATTAGATTGAGTGGGCCCCTAAGCGTCATTTCAGACCCAAAAGGAACTGCCTGTAGGTTTGCCTGGGAACAGCTTGAATAAAAATAATGCTGTGAAAGGCTTATTCGCACTCACAATCACACTTAAGGCAATTTCAGCCATAACAGGGACAAAGAGTTGGAGAAAATGAGTCTATGGAAAAAGACACCTATTCTGAAGGTTTTTTCTCAGGCGCATACAAATGTATTTAGCTCATCTGCAGTGAAAAGGAAAGGTTGAAAACCGTGCTAGAATTTCTTCCCTTTGCAGCGTGTGTCTTGAGATAGATTAAACTCAAGTCCAAACGTTGATTTGAAAATGAGGTAGATCATGACTGTAAAGAGACGCGGAAAATACTCAAACACTTTTAAGCCTGGGTTCATTAGTCGAACTAACCAAGCGGTAACTCCTTGGTCATTGTTGTGGCTTATGTTGAATCACTGTAGTGGTAAACTTGTTATGTTGTTGTTTGTGGCTCTGAGAAAAGGAAGTCGAGCCAAATGATCCAGTCCTGTGCTTTGAAATCACGGGCTGGGATTCAACACAGGTCAGAAGTAGGGTCCTGGAGTTTGTTAACTCTATCAACATGTTTTCTTGACTTTGGCTCGCTTGAATGGAAAAGTAAATGTTGGCCTTGAATTAGACAGTTTCTCACAATACAACAGAAAAGAGTTGTCTGCAGGTCAAACATATCCTCCTAAGTACATTTACTAGAGTGTGTGAGGACTGAACTCTACACAACACTGACTGAAGTTTCAAGGTAAGATATTTATACCAGCATCACTCGAAAATACTGAACAGAACAGCACTGAAATGGGTCCTAATACGCATTTGGATCTACAGACTAAACGGGATGTTTTACGTAACATTTTATATGTGAGGAAAAGAATTCATTCTTATACCAACTGATGTTATATAAATGTTGTTGAATGGAGGCTTGTAATGATGACAGAACTACTAAACCAGAATCTTTTTTTTATTTTAGTTTCTCTTTGATATATTTTTTGTGTCGTTGCTGCTTTCAAAAAGGAAAGAGGTTAGAAAAATCTAGAATAATCTATTTCAGCATCAAGAGGAAGACTTCATTTTTACACTTGCCTTTCCACCAAGTCATTCATTACAATTAAAAAGGGAATAAATAGTAGGCGTGTTTGATGTGAGGAGCAGGAGGAAGACGGCAGGATTCATCTTGTTTGCATAAATGATAAAGTTATCGTCCTTCTTAACTGGGAAAAAATTGGGAAAGGATGACACTCCCTGTCAACAATCATCTTCCTGATTAAAACTGAACAAATCACAAACCAAAGGCAATGTAATTAAATGTTTAGAGACTATGAGAACAGCTAAAATGAATGTCAACACTGTCTTGATGTTCAGAGGACAGCTTTCAATTCAACAACGCATGCATTTAAGACTTATTGCTGAAAGGATTTTAACGTCGATTTTCTGCAGTTTTATGTTTTTGCTAATGTCAAATGTTTTTCCAAATATAACTGAATGAGCATGAATTTAGACGACGTCTCTGTGACTCGTCCATACATTCCATTTTCATGCATGTGGGTAATGGATTTAAGTGTAAATGTCTGTACTATGTGTTTCTTTGATGGAGCCTGCGTGGGTGTTTACACACAAAAACAGCCTCATTAATGAATCACAGACATTTATGAGAGTCTGGAACCAAAGATGACATCCGTGTGATGCGTCTATTACATAATTTAGGTTCTGATGCATAGAGTACTGCTGTATCTCCCACTGTGAGGCCCCACAGTGCCGCCAGCCTATGATCTTACTGGATGCGTTGTGTCCTAGAGTGATTCACACTAAAGGACCAGTCCTCAAAGGATGTGCATGAGGAGCATATAATCTTTAAAGAGGCAAAAAATTATGCTTGGAAAGCCAAAAGGCCAAACGAGTTCAGGGGGTTTTAATGGCAACCACAGTTTTAAAGCTCTTTGTGTGTGGCATACATTAAAAATACTACTATAAAAACACACATGGTATATGAAGAATGATCTTTACAAGCGGACAAATCATATGTTTATACTCTGACGTCACTGATAATGTGTATAACTCTGCATTTACTCCTACCAACAAGTTTGGCTGGACATATAATTTAGTAGTGCTAACATTATTTATTGATATCACACTAGTTTCTTTTAGGGTTATTCGATGACATGCAATCACCAAAATTTGCTCTTCCTTTTCATTTTTCATTTTCTCTATGTACCAAGAACATGTTTGACAGCTATCTTAATTATCTAAGGGGATAATTTGGAAACAGACTTTTCACTCCAGTATGGGCACAATTAGCTCTTTATAGGCCAATTTAATACACTCTCCAAATCACTCTGATTTGCTGGCAGTTTCTGCAGCTTTGTGCCGTCCTATTGCTGGCATCAGCGGGCTATCAGCAGGTCTTTTCTTTGTTCTCAGCTGTTGTGTTCTGTTATACACGAGATGAAGGTATAAAAAAACAGAAGCACATATCCGCGTAGAAGAAGCAAACAAACGAACTCAAGTTTTCACACGCTTACATGTATGATCTTATCACTTATAAATATGATGAATGAAAGCTGTTGGCTTTCATTCTTCGCCCATAAGAACAAACATTTCTTCTGTTGTGGTTGTGGTAGCCACAGTGCAATGGTTGAACATGTTTCAACAAGCTAGGGATTATCATAAAGTGTTACAATGTGGTTCTTTACTCTTTGGACAGATTGTGCTCATTACTCACAGTGCTATGTTTTCTGCCAATGTCACTATGCTTTTGTGTTGGATTGGTATTTCCTCTACAAAATGACTTTCTCATACGATGATGCTGATATTTCACAATGACTAACCAGAGGAACCTTAACTACTCACTCTCTGCTTAGTTCAAACCTGAGAACCTACTTATTTCACTGTTTATCTGCCACATGATGAATGTTTTCCTTAAATTTTAGATACTTCGTTAAAAAAGACCTTTGAAACTGCATTAAAAATAATTTCCTTATATATACAGTGAACCAGCAGAAAAACTGAAACTAAAGGTCATCTATGAGATTATCCACTTAACCTGTTAAAAACTTAAGGAACGGATTTCAACGCATACATTTCTTTTAATAACAGTTTTACCACAGTGGAGTCTAATTCATCTGGTGAAATGCATCACCAAGTAGCAGAATCAGGCTTTAAAGCATTTCACCTTTAAAATCAAGTCTCACATCAGAGAGACAAATTATCTCCATATGAAAAATAAAAGCCGGAATAAAACTGGTAACTTTCAGAGCTGCGCGGATCAGAGAGAACACCTTTCTGATCTTCAAGTCTTTTGGTTTTTACTCAGGTCCACATCTCATTTGCTCTAAAGATTTAACGAGAAAAGTCAATAAGGGAGAAATTCTTTCACCTGAATTCACCTCATCACTGTATAAGATCAAAACAGCAAGTGTCACTATATTTTCACAGCAGCTTCCACCACAAACGTATTTTATTCCTCAAAAACATCATATATTAATTGTTAAACCCAAGCCACTAAAATATAATCATTGATAAACTGTTTTAAATCCCCTCAAGAGGATAGAATACTTATGTAGTTTTTTTTGTTTGTTTGTTTTGTTTTGTTTCCAAATCTATAGACATTTCAGGTTCTTTTCATTAATACTCTGTTGCAAGGTTGATTGGAGGGATTCCCCTGGATCATCACGACTCAGACCATGGCCTTGGATTTCGTTCATGGAGTATGTGTGTGAACCAACGCCTCGAAGTGTGTATTCGTGTGTGCGTCAAACAGAGTGGAAAAGACAGAAACGGCAAGAAGACAGAGGAGGAGGAGAAGGAGGAGGAGGAGGGGGGAAGAGAGAGGAAGCTAAGAATAAGTGATAGAGCCTGAGTGTCGTGTGGGTGGAAATATCTCAAAAGTTGAAGTTTCAAACAGAAAAGGTACAGTCTCTGACACACCCTATTATCACGGAAAACAACGTCATACTACTGGGAGGGGAAACTTCCCTTCCTTTAAAGGTTATTAGTGAGGTATTTGGTCATATTCAGCTTAAATAGACTCGATCTCCAATTATATGCAGTGGGTTTTGAGTGCGTTCATCCCGGCGTGCGGTGCGTAAAGATGCGTATTTTAAGCAAATTCTCAGAGAAGCTTTGATTCACACTTTACAATAAGCAAAAACAGGATGCGTATTTACTTAAGATGCAGCTTCTTTGTGAGAATTTAAGAGACAAAAACTCCTCTTAGGAATATTTAATCTAAAGGAGTTGCAAGAGCTGCCACCAGACTTTCTGAATGGATCTGTATTTCAGCACCTTGGACAGCGACTTAAAAGAGCTGCTCACATCTGACCACTGTTTCCTCCAGGCCTTTAACACTTCCACCTCTGATAAATACACTTTTGTCCACTCTATTCCTTCATGATGCAAAGTCATATGAATAAAAAGTGATAAATGCGCTTAGCCTATACAATACAATATCTTTTATTAAGCGGGACATATAGGGATTCTTCTATTATTTTCACAATGTACATTTGGTGAGCAACGTCACTGAACATTAAATCAGTCAAAGCTACGCAGATCCGAAATGTAACACACAATAATGTGAATATGTATTTTTTTTATAAATTGTATATTTATATTTTTAATAAAAGGGCTCTAATTCGTCTCCGGTGGCTTGAAATATGTCGCCTTTTTTTTCTCTTTTAATAAACTCGTCGGCGGCCTACATTTGGCTTATTTTCAATATGTTCAGCATCCAAACGCAACACCATTGACAGCACAAAACATAAAGGAAAAACTTCCATTCGTGCAAAAAAATGCCACTGGGCGTGAAAGCACTTCATCTCTGGATGTCCATAATTCCATATACTTCACTTGGACGGAAACCATATATTCTTTAAGGCTATACAAACATAAAATAGAGCATGATACACTCGGACTGTCCCGGACTTCAGTTCTTCCTCTTCTCATCTTCTCCAGTGTCCATTTTTTTGCCCAGATACACCCGTTTGTCTGTTGGCAAAGTTTGTTTTCCAAGCAATAAAAATCCACATACCCAACAAGCACACGCCACTGGCCGATCAATACGTTTAATCATCCAGATTGCGTTAAAGTTGACTGATGGATCTGAATATATGAAACTCCAGGAAACGTTCATATTTGACTAGATAGTGAACGAGTGTAGGTATACAGTACAGATATTCGTCGGCTTCCTTGGCTGACAGTTTTTAAAGTTAAAAATAAATGGCATGTTTTTTGTTCCTCAACCTAAGCAGAGTCCCGTGCGACGTGGATCATCGCAGATTATTAGATTATAGAGGAAAGACTAGAAAGCCTGAGAAGGTGGAGTATTTCCATCCGCCCATTAAGGTGCCCCTTTCCAGCTTCAGATAGACACGGTCCTCCCGCTCAACCATCAGCAGTACTCCGTTGCTGGCCGCCTCTCTCGTAACGTCCTGGTCACCGGCGAAGGCTGATATAACGGGATAGTCATTCTGCATCAGGTTCACCTGCAGGGAAGGAGACCAACAAACTTATACTTAATGCTTATATTCGGCTCCGTCGAAATGTTAGAACTGGTGAATGCAGAGCGACGATTTGATACTTTCTCACCTGTATGGTTTGTCTGTTGTAGACCTTCACAACATGAAAGCTGAAACTATATATTCCCCTCCTTGGAGCTTGGAAAACACTTGCTTTGAGATCGAAATGGTTGCCGATGTTCACTAAAACCTGTGACCAAAAAGGGCGCACAATCAGACAGCGCTTCATTTTTTTCATGCGCATGCTTTAGTTAAGGTTACTGCTGCTTTGTTAGAATATTTAAGTGTGTCTGTGTAACTCATTGCGACTAGTCAGGCTGAATTGCTGAACGCTGGTAAAGGCATGTTCAGTGTTTTAAAGCTTTACTTCAGTCGCAGTTTGGGATGAGTCATAATTCTATGCGTTTTAACAGGCCGACGTCCTGAGACCCCAGTCGTGGAAAAACTGGGACATTCAACCGAAACCAACACAATGTACACTCCACCGAGGCCTAAGACGCATATGTGACCAATCAATGATTGTGCAAGGATTATTTTTGCCAATGAATTTCAAAAGCACAGCATTGAATCAAGCTTTTTGAAATGAAAATAACATCTGATTTTTTTTTTCTTACGGTAAAAGATTATTTGAGTGAAACATAGTGGAACAATGCCTCAAACAAGTTCTACATTCCGGCCGCAAATAAATAAACGTGACAGAAAACAAATCAACAACCAGGAGAAATCGTAGGGATTGTCTGAAAAGGGATTGGGCAAAGTTTGACCAGTATCGTGTTAGTTATTACTAAAGTCAGGGGACATCTGACCTGGTCAAAGTAGATGGTCATGGACGTGTTGCTCATCTCCGAAGGTTCGTGGTTGGTTCCACGCACGGCGGAAAAAGCCACCTTTGCCCCAGCAGAGCGCACCGATATACCAAGTGAAGAGGTGACAGCTCCGTCCGAAGAAGGGTTCGAGTCGCACACAACAAGACACTTCCCTTCAAGCACGATGGGCTCCGTATCGTTCTGGCCGAGGCAGAAAGCCACGCCGCATCCCAAGAGGAGGACCAGTGCCAGCATGGCACAGGATCCCGGGCAGCGCGCTGGCACCATGGTCGGAACGCTGATCCCGTGCACACTGATACAACAGTCCCTTGGTGGTTTGTTGGTACTCGATCACCTGGTCCAGACTTAGTCCCTTCTCTCTCCCCTCTCTCCTCTCCTCTATCTGTGATGCTCCCTCACTCTGTCAAACACCCTCTGACACACAGACTCACTCAGACTCTCCGGCTGTGACTCCCCTCCCTCCTATGCGTCTTGGTTGATTTTGGGAGAGTATTCAGACAACTGTTATAAATCCTGATGATTTAAAGGAAAAAGAGCATTGGTGTCAGACAGTATAGGAGATTAATTAGCAAAGCACAGTCTTTAAAACGGAGTATATTCTTTGTGCGTAAAATGGCTATCGTGCGTAAAATGAGAAGAAAACGCTGACAGTATATCTTAAAGTCAAAAGAATCAAGTTGTGTATATCACCTCTGTTTAGATATATGTCCTTTACTTATCAAACAAAGTATAAATGTTGCTGCCGCAGTGTTTTGTCTTAAAAGATCAGTGCGCAATAACAGTTTGTTACCAGTATATCCATGACCATTACAGCTACAATTACTCCATCTCCTCACCGTAACTGGTTTTGACGAATAAACAAATACTTGGTAGATTTGTTTTTTTTGCTGATAAAAGGTAAATCACGACCTACCTGTGCTCTCCATCCCGCTGGTATGCTCTCTGTCTTTCGCAGACTGAACTGAGCGCTTAGATCGCCGGTGCAAATAAACCAAGAGTCTCTAGGCTCCCTTTCGAGGGACAATTCACGCCCATTCTTTGTGTGTAGCCAGTGCAACAACTCCTCAGAAGTATCCCACAATTAAGAGCACATGCGTAAACTGATAGGATTGTTTACATATTAATCAGTTAAATGTAGTAAACTCGGGGGGCCCTCAGGACGGTAGAGATCACTTGCTCTCTGTGTCTGTCATTTATATGCTGTGGGTTTCTCATCGCGCTCCCTGATTAATACGAAATGAAAGGGGCTGCAGCAGATAACCTTGCTGTTGCATAGTACATTCACCATGTATGTATGTTACTAATTTGAGACTTAAAGAGCAGTTTCATGAATCCAATAAAGATACTTGCGCGCCACCCAGTGGATGTTTTAACATTAGTGCACTGTGTTAATCTTCTCAGAGGCACAGAAAAGCATGAAAGTGATTATAAATAACACATTGGTGTGATATCTAGTTTGTAGATTTTAATCAGCGGATTAATACTGGCATTTTAACTGGTTCCAACACTCATCATACTGAGCAAACATCACACGGGTAATGTGAAGACAGTTGACTAGAAAGTACTCATTTCACAGATAATGACCTGCACCTCTCTCTCTATAGCACCCTAAGTCATTCTTTTCCACTTCTGACATGTCATCATCCTTTGAAGGGGTATGTAGAAGTTCCTTACATACCTCTGAAGGGTCGGAGAGTGGGTCTCAGAAGTGGTGAACCCTCACGATAGTCCTTTAATGAGCTGTCATGTTTCTATACTAACTGGCTACATTATGCATGGCCCTCACATTCATATAGGAAAAGTTACCGTAGAGACTTTATTTGCTCTAATTGGCTCAGGTAAATATGTGCATGTCTTTCAACATAATTTACCAAGTGTATATTTAATGCGTGCAAGGGAATGTAAAGGAGGAGAATCCCAAACTAAATCTGTTACATATCACATAAAGCTACAGAAAAGCTCGACAAAAATAAATGCATATGAGCCCAGAATGTCTACCAGCTGCTTCCTGATGCAACGTCCTTGTTTAATGATTCACATGACTTGCAGTACGGAAAAACACATTTTTTTACTCTTAATCATAGTGATCTTGCCCCTTTCTCAACCCTATTTGGCAGACACTGCACTGTCAGAGCTGACTGGCAACCCATGCGGAAGAGTGACATCAGGTATCCGAGAGCCACAACTGACCCCAGGCCTTCAGAAGGACACACAGTTACAGAAAACATCAAATGTCAAGTACGGGGGACATGCAAGAGAAGGGATGTGGCCTACATTGCATTAACATACCAGGGGCTGCCATTGCCCTAAAAGGGACTTCACTTCCATCCAGTGAGCTGATCAGCTGGACTGACAACAATGTTACGGTTATTTTCCCTGACAGCCAGCAGAGCCTACTGGCTTCCAGGAAAGGGGAGGTCGATTATGTGACGGGTCTTAAAATGCGCCATCTGCTTTTGTAAAGAAATTGCTGCCTTGTTGCTTTTGTGTCTTTCTTTACAAATCATAAAACATATGAATATTGACTCAATAGGCTATATATATATTAAATTTATATACAGGATTGATCGTGTTTAATGTGAGAGGTTATTATTTTGTGATTTCTGTCACAAGGAAGTGAGTTCAAAGAGGGCAAGTGCAGTTCAGCCTAATCATCCCCGCTGGGACTTTGAACCCAATCTCCTCTATAATCAATACATATATCAGAGCATATTAGGCATGAAATATTCCCAGACTCAAGAGTTAGATCCAGTTCAGCCCAAACTGACCATATGCTCCATGAAGTCTAAAATACCCACATTAAAATACACAGTATGTACATTGGTCCATCCATCTGTCTGACTGTCCATCTGTTTGTGTGTGTGTGTGTGTGTGGGTGTGTGTGTGTGTGTGTGTCTTCGTACTGTATCTGAAATGAGGTCAGACTCCAATTCATTGAGGAGCTCTCTCTTCTACTACTGCCTTGTCAGGAACGTTTTACAACGAGGGACATTTTCTATTTTGTTTCTTTTGTCTTACATCAGTAAGTAGCATGTGTGAGCTGACAAATAACGTCAATTTTGCCAGCTCCTCCCCTGCTAGTGCTGAACTAACACCCTGATGAGGAGCTATATTGCTTAGCCAGACAAAGGTTACAGAAAACTATCCTGAGCTTGCAGGGGCTTACCGTACTTTCTGTGTATATATGTGTGATTTTTGTGCAGTCATACCTCCAACTTAATCCATCTACATAGGAGTTTCTTGCTACAGAGTGTTATTTTGTTTCTTGCAATATTTTTGTATATTTATTGACTATATTTTTTGCAGTCTAAAGCCAGGCAGCAACTTCATTTAATTATTAACATTAAAAAAAATAATTAGACAAAGAAGACTCTGGAATGAGGGCTGTTAACATACTTCAATCATTCCAATGACTGTATTAGACTCTGATGAGATCTACAGACCACAAGGAGTCCACTGTATTTAACTACGTTTATAATATTCAGTATTCATATCCATTGCTTGAACAAATGTGCTATTTACACATTGTGAAAATATATATCACCACAAGTAAAATGTCTGTGTGTAAGTAAAGGTATTGAAGTGATAAAATGTACTTAAAGTAGGAAGAGTCAATGTAGGCAATTTGCCATCCATGCTCCCTATTGGTGTTTTACTGTTATATATGATGTCTTTGGATTCAAATCAGAGCTGCATTAAAGTGTACGCTGCATTTTACTGCTGCTGAGCTCATTTTAACTACTCCATATAATGTTGCCTGGATTTATATATCATCAAGAAGATTATCATATGTGCACTACTGTCCAGTGATAATGTATTTCAAAAAAAGTCAACTTTTTTCTAACAAGGCCAAGAATGTATTAAGCTTACATGGTATAGATGAGAACACTTCAGTTTATCACCAGCAGGAGTGCACTTGGAGGGAGTACTGCTCTACCACTGAATAGAACCTAACCCCCAGCCACCCCCATAACTTTTACTTTCTTAAAACTGCACTTGTAAAAACAAACTACTGTGTCCACAAGTTTCCCAAAGCACTGAAACAAGTACTACCTTTACAACAGTGATTAAAAAGTGTTTACTTCTTCTGCTCCACCATATGTTAGAAACATTTTTTTTTTTTTTTTTTAGATTTTAACATGTAATATAATGCTTTTGTTTTGTTGTTAATAGTTTTTCTTTGTAAGAACTACACCCTTTTGTTTAGTTTGAACACTGGTCTTTTCCTGTTTTACATTAAGAACATTTGGGATAATGTCTTGACACAGGGTGCAATATAAGAATAAATGAGCCTGGCAAGCCCGACTATGATATGAATACATAGTCTGGACACGATCCATAGACTGAGTTTAAGCGTATGGGTGGGATCAACGGCTATCTTTCAAACTGCTCTGCACCTAATAGGCCAGTGCTATGACCAATCAGAACAACGAACAATGTGACGTATACAGAACAACAAAATCAAGTGAACGGGG
>JAQQZY010000014.1:24128220-24139393 GCA_030068375.1 Ostorhinchus rueppellii
ATATATATATATATATATATATATATATAAAGAGAAAGTAAAAGAAAAATATCACAAATAGAAACAACTTAATAGTGATTGCGGGAAATACTAAAGGGGTCATTTTTCACGTTTGCGCAACTTGTCATCCTGTAAACATCCCCTATAGCTCATGAAGCTGTGGGAGACCCTGCACTGAAATGAGACGTTCTATCTCTAATCACAGTGAATTATGAGTATTCCGGGGGGGGGGAATACTGGATCTGCCTGTTTGGCAAAAAATAATCTTACAGTGTCTTACATAGTTCTTAAAGTCTTTAATTTTCAGTGCCTCCTGGATATGTACTCAGTGATACATTAGTGAGCAGAAACTCTGAGACTCAAATGTAAAATGGCCACAAGAAGGCACTGAAGCACCTCATGACTCTCAGCCTTTTCTACAGTATCTGGCACAAAGCATTTATGTACAGTATTAGGACCTGCAGTTTATCCTCTACAATGGTGCACATTTGCTAAATCTATCAAGTGGCATTATGCTTATTCATATTAACCTATACTAGAGGATAATCTCTGAAGATTAAAGGCCATAACCTGACGCTTTTCTCTGACATGCAAGAATTCTCTTTAGTTTAACAAGTGGGAACATTTCCCAGATAATCTATTGTATTTTAGTGATTTGTATTTTTGAGTGATTTGAGGGTCATGCATAATAATAACACGCTTAAAGTCAGTCATTGGTTGTGATGAACATTGAACGAAGCAGACCTGTTTTCAGGAAAACTGCTTTCCTTTCCAGTTAATTTAGTCATTCTCAGTCAATATATGTTTTCTCAGACTAAAGCACTAACTTACCATTATATATGTTAGAATCATCTTCTGTTATCATTATCATCATCACCATATTATACTTATTAATATCAACAACAAAGCTCACTATAATAATGTACCGGCATAAAGGTATGAATCTCTAATGTGTAAGATTGCAGAACATTTCTGAGGATCTACCTGAACAAACAGCATAAAATTCATAAATATGTTTTTGATCACAAAAATGATATATCTGTTCTGTTACCTTTGTCAAGTGTCTACTGTACAGGATACCTTTCTATATACAGTTGCAGAAATAGTTATTAGACCATCAAAAACCATCAAAAATAATGGTTATGCAATCCAGTACTAACTTCTGTGTGTATCATGTGACTAAAACAGACAGAAAAGAAAACATGGAATGTCTAAAAGCACTGTTTTTGTCAGTACAATACCATAGATATTGATGTAAAAACTGAAGCGATTTTGGTTTTTATCAAGAAAACATGGAGAATGAGGAGCTATCAGCTCTGATATTAAACTCTTATGAGCTGTTTTTGTTATTATATTTGTCCAAACAAATGTACCTTTAGTTGTACCAGGCATTAAAATGAACGAGAAATTAAAGAAAAGAAGGGTGGTCTAATAATTTTTTCTGCAACTGTATATGGTAGAAGGTCACCAACCACCACCATGACATATCAGTATTCTGGTTATTGTGTTTTTTTAAGAATCCTGTCCATGTGTCTGCACATGTAAACATCATATCCTTATTTCAATATCCAGGATAAGACTTGATCCAGTTTTTGTGATATCCTGATACTCTAGGTGGACTACTGTTACATGTACATATCCCAGTTTCTGACCTTTGCGGATTACTGGGAAGGTGCAACCTAATGTTAAATCAAATACAAACACGTCAGCACTGAAAGCCTTTCACTTCTAGAGCACCAGAGATACCAAATTTGATTTTTCAGTCATGAAAAAATTCAATCTGTATGGCAGATTAGATGGTTAAAGCATTGGAGAGCTGACCACTTGAAGTCAACCAACATGAGCAGTGCCACAACTCAGGTCCTGGTTGAAAACATGACAGAAACATCGATATGTGGATTAATGGTAAAACCAGTCGCTGAGCTCCATCGTGACAACCCTCTACCATCAGTAAAGACTGTGTATCTTCATCCATCTCCTTGTCCTATGGTGACAGTGACAGAGTAACAACTGGAGGACATGTTTACCTGCTGATTTCATCTCCTACTGCAGGAAATAGATGAATGCCATTAAGGTCCTGTCCAGATGAAGATGGTTTCAGTTATATCTGCAAAAGTTTTGTATCTTATAGGCCTTTTATGCACATGAAGCCAGTGTTTTCAGTCACTGAAACCGCAACTTTTTGAAACCGGGTCCCAGAGTGAATACATTTGAAAACGCCATTTCACATCTTCGTCTGTACGACCAAACCACAGCTTCTCTAAAAGGATGATGTCATAGCTCCACCCCTCTAACCTTTCACCCCAGAAGCAAGATGCCCCTTCACAACAACAATGGCAGACTACAGAGTAGTGCCTGTCAAGAGAGTCATGCATGCGTAAAAGCATTTATCTGTGTCGGCCATCTTTTTACGACTCGGTGCGGCAACCTTGCTAGGATAAATGACCTGCTACAGCACCACAATTACCTTAAAGCCCTCAGTTTCCCCCAGATTTGTATCAAAACATCTACTGGATGGGTTCTCGGGCTAACATTAGTGGTATGGTGCTAGTGGCTGCAAACCGAGCCTCAGGACACTAGTAAGTTCTTAAGCTGTGTGGCTAACGATAGCAGCACAGTGCTAGCGGCTTCAAATGGAGCCTCAGACCAACTGTCCAGCACCTACAATTTATGTGTCAATGTGACCCGTCTGTAGGCATATAAATTGATTCTTGAAATCATTTCTGATTACTAGAAAGTTAATCATTAAACGTAAAGTCAAGTCTCTGCACTTTTAGACAATTTGACTCATGCTGCAGTGATTTGTCCTCCCTAGGTTGCCAGAGTGAGTCGTAAAAGATGGCCAATATTTGCCGCATTTCCACTACATGGTACCGGCTCGACTCGACTCGACTCGACCTTTTACATTTCCATTGTGAAAAAGGACCTGGAATCTGGTACCCGGTGGTAGTTTTTAGGTGTCATCTCCGTCAAGGTTCCAAAATGGGGAAACCAATACCAAAACGTGATGTGTGAACAATGCAGACCACTGATTGACCGAGTCATCTCTGCATCGTTGCGTTATCAACGTGCTCCTATCTTCCCCCATGTTTTTACCGCCAGCTTCATCGCATTGAAGATGAGCTGAGTTGAGTCGAGCCGGTTCCATGTAGCAGAAACGCAGCAATAGATAAATGCTTTTACACGGCTCACGAGGCCTGGAGACTTAAATCGTCCCTTGATTGTGCCTGTGCTATAAAAGCTATTGAGCTTATTGGAAATATTAAATCAAAATCTTCGGCTACACTTTCATTACAATGAGCACCAAACAACCATAGCTAACAATATTCACTAAATGCTCGTGGATCTACTGTGGGTCAACCAGGAGGTAATATTGGATCAGATCTGGTAGGACCAAGGAAGCTTTATGCGCATGCTCCACATCTTCTTCATTTTTTGTGAGAGTATTACAATGCCACATGCAGGCCTAGCATTTGTACTACATAGTTTTCAGTGGTTTCATGTGGTTGCAAATATTTCCAGAAACGACTGTGTTTACAGGGCACTGTTTTTGAAAATGACAAAGGAAAAGATGCAGTTTCATGTGGATTTAGCTTAAGACTAAACCACAATGCAATGATGTTCAGTAGTCCTAAGTCTATTAACCAAAATGATCTTGTTTTCTATAGTCATGTCAGAAATATCTCTGCCTAATGGATTAGGTATCATGTATACAGAAATATTAGTATCCAGATTTACCACGCAAACATGTCCCAAATAACAACTAAACACAGTCCATATTATTACAATAGCTAACCTCGGAGCATAATTTTTATCTATTCAGATATGACCCATTTGGACGTTTAGAGGCTCCATAGTTACCATGGAAACACCATCATCTTCTACAACATTTATTCACCAGTAAAACCGATGGAGTTGGATTAATGACACTGGATGGATACACTTATTTTATGTTCATTTATTGTTATCTTTGCTGAAAAACTCACTTTTTCCTCAGTTTTCTCGGCTTTTGATATGATAACCTTCAACTTTGATCCGAGCTTTTACGAACATCTTTTATGATCAGTAAGTTAAATACAGAAAAATACATGATTTATACTGATAAAATACATAAAACAGAGGATGATATGATAAAGAAATGGTGATGATCACATAACAAAGGATAGATATAGTGAACATTTCATTTGGGAACTGAAATAAAAGTAGCACAGGGTTTTTATGGGTTAATTTGTGAATGAAAAATAATGCATTATCTTATAATATGAAATCCTCAATGACTAAAAAAAAAAAAAAAAAAATCCTCAGTAGGTCTGTCTTTGTCTGATCTCTGATGCTCCTGTAATAGACATAAAGTGTTTCTATTATTGCTCTCGTGCCTTCTCCATCCTCTTCCCGTGGCCTTGCTTTACTGGCTCTCACACCCTCACGTCATCACTTTCTGTTCTCACAACCTTGTGGGCTGGAGCACACACTGCATCTCATCAGAGAATATTACCTAACAGACGGAGGACAACATTCATCAACGTCACAAGGCTTTTGCCAACAGTGCATTTCTTTCTATGTGTGCCCCAAGTCCGTTTCAGTTGTTCCAGCAGCACTGTAGGGTACCTCATGCGACCTGTGCCACCTCAGCAATACATACACAGTATCTCTTTCAAGGTTCTTCAGTCTTAGTTTTCTGCTGATATGGGCTATATATATATAACACCACATTCTTCTGTGTCCTGCTATCAGTTTCACTTAGCTGCTATTCTTTCTCTGTCTATCTTTATATTATGTGACAGTAGCTTATATTGAATTCCCTCATTACATTTGATCAGAGTTCATAAGGGAATAATTTAGGGGAGCAATTTTATGTGTCCTTTAATGCTTTAAAGTACAATGCACCAAAAAAAAAAAAAAATAAAATAAACAGTTGTGAAGATGTAATATAGATGCACAGTTTATCGAAAATTCCCTAAGACAATATTGCAACGTGAGAAAAATTCAATACTGATATAATGGAGATAAAATCATCTCAACCAGAATGCTGTCAGCATTTATTGAGCTGATGGACCAAAATAATGAAATCGGAAACTAATCGAGGAAACTAGAGGGCACCAGTAGCAATTTTCCAACCTGCTGAATCTCTTAGCTGATTAGATTTATTTATCATTTGTTACAGGGTCTAAATGCCATTCATCAGCACATAAATAAAGCATAAGGGTTGGAAGGCAAATGAAAAAAAAAAGGGTAATAATTTGATTTCATGAACTGGTTCATAAAGAAAGACTGTCCACTGAGCTAAATGCAGGCAGGTGGTAAATTAAAGGAAAAACACAGAGAAATGAGTGGAGAAATAAGGAATGCAGATGGTTTCCCACAGGTGCATTGCATTGGTACAATTATGCACTTAACATCCAATCATGTATTGTGGCATGTATAAAAAAAAAAAAATGCTGATTATGGATGGAGATGGGGGAAAGGAAAAGCGCTAACTGAATAAGTGAGGGTTCATTGTTGGGACACAGATGTCAGCTGCTTCACTAAGAAAAATGCTACAACTGGCTTGTATTTTATTAGGAACAGAGACTAAAGTGGCATCTGCATTTAGATCTGTGGAGAAGACATCAGTAAATAGAGCTGGAAATTGTTTTTTTGAGCATGAGGCATAGACATTATTGTGAAACGCACAAAAAAAAAACAAAAAACAAAAACAGAATGACAACCTTTTCCACAGGTGATTGAGAAAGTCAGCGCAGGACGTGATCAGACTACATTCGCAAGAATGATCCTTCATCAACTACACAGGAATATTATAGTAAGGGCACAGTGCATAAACCCCTCACTACAAAGATGAATGTACATTTGAGAGCTCACTGGTGTAGAACCTATCGCTACTGGTCTGTAGAGATGTGGAAGAAACGTGTTATGGCCACATGATTCATCCTTCACCATATTCTCCACCTGTGAGTCAGTACGTGTGTGGTGTATACCAAAGAATGGAGCAAGCAATGAGGGGATCCGGTTGGTCTGGGGTGCTGCGAGGGGAATTTTGGGGGGAATTCTGAATGCCTTAAGTTTAAAATCATTTAGGAATATTGAATTGAAATGGTAGATATGTTGTTTTTCTTTTCTTTTTTTTTATGGTGTGAATGCTCCATGCTGTACATATTTAGTTTAATGTAAGCAGGGTATCAAGTGAAAAGGGTAGGCCAAAAAATCTAAGCTTTTGTTTCTAGCCCTTTCCTTTTTTGTTTTTTGTGTTTATCATCATTTTTGAGCAATGATTAATGTACATACCAAAATTCATTCATTCATTTTTATCTTATTGTGACACATTTCAATTGGTCTCTACCATGTTGACTATCTCTATCAATCACAGGGCAATAAAGTCACTAAATGGTTTAATTAGGATGAAAATAATGCAAATCACATATTATGACCTTAGTGGTTGTAACGCCTCCATTGGTGTAATATGTAATAATGTAATCATTTTTCACCTCATGTAATAACACTGCATTTTATAATAATGTGTCACATTTTGTAATAAACTTTGCCACATTTTGGAATAACTTATTAGATATTGTAGCAGTTATTACAACATGGGGGTGCAGCATTTTTTATTTTTAAGGAAATGTAACAATTTGGTGCATTATCTAATCAACACTGATGCCCTGAGTGGAAAAACCATTATACCAGTAAAACATTAAGCATTCCAGCTTATTTAGAATTTAATTAAAAAAAAAATACATATATATATAGTAGGATGTTTCATTGGTCAAACATAAATCAAATGCAACTGTATTCATAATAATGGAGAATGTGTTTGCAAGCTGTATTAATTATTACTAACAAGAAACTTACCAGCACAATATGTATATTATTATAAAATGTAATTATAAAATGCAGCAAAGTTTATTACAAAGTGTGTTCAAGAGTTGTAAAAATTACAAGATGTGGCATTATAACATAATGAGGTTAAAAAAAAAAATGTTGACATTATTGCATATTGTACTGTTATTATATAATGCAGTGCTAGTGGTCACAGATCTAAATTTCCATCTGAAAAACCTACAGTCAGCTCCATACACATTTTGGAAATGATAAAAATGTTGTAGCTACAATGGATGTGAAGTGAAGGAATCAAGATGTAATTGAAGTGTGAACTTCCATCTTTAATTCAATGGGTTTAACCACACAATTGCTTTAACAGTTTAGGAATTCCAACCATTTTAATGTAATTTCCACCATTTTCAGAGGCTCATAAGGAATTGGACAAACCATGATCATTGTAAATATGATTTAAAGGTGGGGTCAGAGATGTTAGAAAAATGGCTCAAGCAGGCTATATTTTGAAAAGACACAATTCAAAAGTCCCAACCCCTTTCTTCAGAAGCCACGCCTTGAGACTCCAGAGCGCACAGTGCGGGGGGCAGGGACAAATGGCAGTTGATTTTGATAGACATATCAGCGTTCAATCATTTCAAGTGGGTGCTCAAAATAATACGATGTTGCTTTTTCAGTGCTGTTGGTCCCACAGGTAACTAAAAACTTTGAATTTTTGTATCAGAGCATTTATTTATTTGTTTGCAATCAGGGTGTGAAGGAGATTTTTAGCAATATAGTTAAAAAAAAAAATGCTCCAGGAAAACATCTCAGACCCCACCTTTAAAGCTTAAGTCCACACCTCAATCATATTAAAGTGTTAAACAGTACTGCCTTTCACATTCTTCAAAACATCAAATGAGGGAATATATTTTGGAAGCCTGCTGTTCTATCCCTGCAGTGGAGTTCACAGACTTGCAGAATCAATGCCAAAGTGCAGTGAAGCTGTTCTGGCAGCACATTGTGGCCCTGCACCTCACTAAGACACTTTATGTTGTTGTAGTTTTTTTTTTTTTTCCTTTCATTTGTCACCCATCTGTATTTTTAAAACCTTCTCACCACTAGGTCTTGCTGACAAACACACAGGGGTGAAACTATCACCTCCTTCCAGATGGAAAATCTGGGGAATTTAAGCACACCTTTAAAGCCAATGCCTCCCTAGGCTGTTTTTGCAGTATACACATTTTTCACTTGGAATAACAGTATGCATAACACCACACCAAACATGCCTTAAAGGAGGTTCTACATTAAACTTTCATGAGATGTATGGCACCATCCTCATCATTTTGAGTGGCAAGTCCACTTAGTTTACAAGTCCACTTAGTTTGCAAGCATTGCATCACTTATTATATCAGTACATAGTCAGGCATGGCATAAGCACAGCTCTGGGGGCTGTATTTTATTTAGAGCCTCTTAAGAACAACAGTCGTCCAAAAACACCCTCGGGAATTTACAGTGATTCCACTATCTGAGAGAGTCATGTAGAGCTACAGCCAACACACAAATGCAGGGAAAATCGCATTAGCTGCTAGAAAGCCTTTTGATTTAAGAAGCACAAACACGTAAGCACTGTCAAAGACAGTGGCATGCACGCGCAAATTACGGCATCTGATTTATTGTTTGAAATTTTACTAGTGAGCTTCGTCCTTGGCATTCAAAGCAGTGGAGGTGTAAATCTTGAATCCACATGTTTGAATAAAAGTGGAATGAAAGCATTTGGACCATGAGGAGGAAGCTTAACAATGACTAAGATGTACCCCGCAGCCCTCCAGCCTATGCATTTACATTTTATATAGGGAGCCTTTGAAAGCACACAAGAGATGCATGTAGTTGATTGTAAAAAGGCATATATATACACACACACAAAAACAGCCCTATCCATGTAATTTCCAATGGATAAAGCAGTGTCATATTCATCACACATCTGCAGGTTTGTCATTTGTTGTGAACCACTCTGACTTTGCACGTTCAACTCTTTCTGTTTGTCCCTTAATACCTCAGCCTTTCGTTCGTTGATCTGTGCAACCAAAGGTCGGTCTGGATCCCGATGCATACACACAGGTAGACCAAAGCCAATTTCAGATGTGTCAGTGGAACTGATGCTGCCAGCTTCCTGTGACAGTTTGAGTGGAACAGCCTCAGTCCTCATCTCAAAATCACCTCTGCTTAGTGAGCGGAAACCATTCGTCACATATGCCTGGAACGCTCTGTCAAGGCCATCCGTTATTATTATTTATATACAACAAACTACGCTGTGCTTATCTGATTTGATTCAGACTCATGAGAAGAAATATTTTGCTTTTTAAAATAATGAATCAGTTTTTAGACACTTTCTTGCTGCCTGTTTTTTTTTTTTTTTTTTCATTTTAGTAGATGGATGCCAACTGTCTTCATTAGCTTCACCTTCAACACTAAAACCTGACATTTTGAACGCTCATTTAATTTGTGCATTGTGGGATTACTGAAATAAAACTTGTCAATTTAATTGCTTGACAACACCACCTAAACCCCAGGCTGAGTGTACGCTATATGTAGTCAAGATATTCCCCTGACTTAAAAGAAGAGGATTAGTGCGACAAGCAAAAAATAAACTTTTAATTTAATTTGAGCATAATGTATGCCTGTATTTGATGTTGCTCTGTTGCATTAAGACCCATCCCTCTGTTGCCATATTTTATGTGTTAGGGCTTTCTCTTGTAGAGGGCTGCAGAGCATGGCGGATGTCACTGGGGAGTTGCGATCACATAGTCACACTACAGACAGCATTCTGCGTTGTCCCCTGAGGAGCTCATTCAGCGTATTCCTGTATAATTACCTCAAATTGATTACATAAATCAATGGAATATCGTCACTGCCGAGGGGACTTTGCAAAGCCCTGGATAATCACTGCATATATACCTGCCCGCCTTTTAAAGCACTAAACAACATGCTCAGTAAACTGCTAGTCACACACATTCACACGTCTGTACTGATCTGACCTGTTGCTCTTGTACTACATGCATTTTTGGATGTGCAAGACTGGAAGTGTTATGACGCCCTAGAGACAGGTGTCAAGAAACATCCTTCCCTGAACCCAACTGTAGTTTAATAAGATCTGTTGCTGAAATAATAAAACTTCTTGCTTCCTTCGGGTGATTTCTCAAGAGGCATTAGACACCGGCAGCAAACCAAGTGTACCTGGCGATCACTTAATTTTTCATGCTGTTGACTGTAATCGGACGTAAACCCAGGGGCAATACATGACCTTAAGTAAACGAGTACAATGTACCCTCTATTCTGTATGTGTGTGCAATAGCAGGAATGGGTGTCTGTGCTTATAGATGAGCCTGTGTATGAAAGTGCTTGTACTTGCTGCATTTACTGTATATCTGCCCAGTAGAATCACAAATTGGCTGCATATTGTTGTAAAAACCTGTGTTAAGGGCTTTGTGTATTCCGCAGAGTACAACAGCTGCAAGGTGTGGAATCAAAAATGTACATGTTTATTCCACAGCGGTTTGACATCCAGTGTGTTTCTTCTTTTTTGATCTAGGGTGTCATTATAAACTGGATTTCTGCTGATGCAAGGCCTATTTATTTGAAGTAATAGCTGCAGCAATGCAATGATCATGCAAGACTGATTGGATCTCAGGTTTCAGATTCTCTATAGCCAGTTAAGAATATTTAGATTTAAAGCGTGTACTATGTAGTATGTACTATATGTCAATATGTGTGTATTTGCATGAGTGTCACAAACAATACAGTCACAGAAAAAATTATTAGACCGCCAAAAGTCATCGAAAAAAATCAAATAACTCCTGTGTGTATCATGTGAGTAAAACAGACAGAAAAGAAAACATGAAATGTCTAAAAGTAGTGTTTTTGTTAGTTTCCAGGTAATTTAGTCATTCTCAGACTAAAGCACTAACTGATCATTGACCATTATATATGCTATAATAATCTTCTATTATCATCATCATCACTATCATCATATTATATTTGCTCATATCAACAAGAAAACTCACTGTACAATATACAAGCATAAAGGTATAAATATCTAATGTGTAAGACTGAGGGAAATGACTGAGAATCTACCTGAACAAGCAGCATAAAATTCATAAATATGTATTCGATCACAAAAATGATATATCTGTTCTGCTACCTTGGTCAAGTGTATACCTTTCTATATACAGTCGCAGAAAACATTATTAGACCATCAAAAGTCATCAAAAATAACGCTTTTGCAGTCGAGCACTAACTCCTGTGTGTATCATGTGACTAAAACAGACAGAAAAGAAAACATGGAATGTCTAAAAGCACTGTTTTT
>JAQQZY010000014.1:24172901-24191004 GCA_030068375.1 Ostorhinchus rueppellii
TTTGGATTGTGGGAGGAAACCGGAGTACCCGGAGAAACCCCACGCAGACACAGGGAGAACATGCAAACTCCACACAGAAAGGTCCCACCAGTGACTGGTGCGGGAATCGAACCCAGTACCTTCTTGCTGTGAGGCACAAGTGCTAACCACTGCACCACCTTTGCCACCTATTGATGCAAATTCGCATCAAACCCCCCGCCACTCCAAAATACAACCAAAATACTATCTACTTGAAAGAAAAAACACAAGTCAAAATAGTTTTTTTGCACAATTGGAAATTGATTCAGGCGTTAAGGCACAAGTGTCAAACATGTGACCTGGGGGCCAAATCTAGCCCACCAAAGGCTTCAGTCTGGCCCCTGAATTTGTGAAATGTAAAAATTACACTGAAGATTTTATTATGATTATAATGATATTATCAAAGATGATAAAATAATTTTAGGTCGATTTAATCTAAAGTGGACCAGACCAGACTAGTAAAATACTATCAGAATAATCTATAAATAATGAAAACTGCTAATTTTCTCTTTCCCTGTGACCCTAGTGAGGATAAAGTGGGTAAAGAAAATGAATGAATGAATTTTCTTTGTTTTAATGTAAAAAAAATTTAAAAAATAAGGACAATTACACAAATTGTTTACATTTACAGACTACCCTATTATAAAAAAAACATGTGAATAACCTGAAATGTCTTAAGAGAAGTATTCGGAATTTTAATAATATTCTGCCTGTTATTTAATGTTTTGTGTATTTTGTAGATCCATTTGTTATCATCCTATTAGTTATATTAATTTAGTAGTCCCACCCACTTCATACCATATTAGGCTATATGTGGCCCCTAAACTAAAATGAGTTTGACACCCCTGGCTAAGGGGTTAAAGAGTTAACCCATAATCTGGCAATATACAGTAGGTTCTTATGCCCCAGGATTATAATTAGGATTAATTTGTTTTATACTGGCAGCTATATAACTGTATTGATGCTTTACTTGTGGTTATATGGTTAAACAAGGATTTAGTGACAGAATGATGCGACCTCTGAGCAGCACTTCAAGTATTCTGAACACAACTCCTATTCATTTCTTCTCCTGTTCAATTTGCTGTTTCTACACTGCCTAACTTTCCCTCTCGTACTAATTTGTTGTTTAACTTTATAGTTCGTACTGTATTTAAAGACATTTGCATCTGCTCTATAATTAGGTTTTCTGCTTTTCTCCATCAAAGCAAACCAACAAGTAATGAAGGAGGTTAGCTTGCCTTTTTTGACGAATCCAAAATCCGCACCAGAAATCTTTTGCCGGAGGTTAATTGCCATGTTTGAAAAGTCAACCTCCTTTGCCTGTCTTGAATGAACCCTTTCTTTGTCTCTCGTGTGCCAAACATAAAAAGAAGAAAAATAAATAGCTAGAATCCTTAGGGCTGCCAGTGCCAACAGACATTGTGCTTGGCTTGGTGCCTGGTTTCAAGAGAAGAGTCTTTCATTTGCAGCAGGCTTTCCTCCCTCAACGGGGGGATAGAGGGGGATTTTCCTATATAGCACCAGAAAATCGCTCTTTTAATTTGAAATCTGTTCTCTTTTTTTTGGTTCACCTTTGTCTTGAGCAAAAAATATGGTGTCTATTCTCATATGAGCAGCTGGATTTACAGTAGATTCAATTTGGCATCCAAGGGTACACATACAAGTAGCAAGAAAACGCTAAAAGATGCTAGTTTAATATCCTAAGGGATATGTAAACCCACATTAATAAATCACTCACTCATTTTTGTTCAATTCTAGTCTAAAATATAACAGAGGAAATGTAGAGAATAGTAGTTCCACTTAATCAGTGCAAACACTACTTCTGGCAACACTTGTGATTAGATCAAACTACATAAGCCCTGCCTTAAGGGGACCAGCTGAAGACTAAGTAGGTAAAATATATTTGAAGAACATCTTTACAGTCATTGGTGTGAATACTCAATGTGGACTGTGAGGCATTATAAACCATCAGAGTGTTTGCTGTACAAAATCTGTCATATTTAGTGTTAAAGTAGAAATAAGTTTGTCGAATCAACTTGAATTGCTTGGAGTGATATTGTTTTGTATTGCTTTCTATATTATAGTGATTACATATAATTGATTTCCACCATAAAATCAGTGTAATTCACAGGAGTGCTAATTCATCATATGGTCTATCTTTTTCATGCCATCCCTTATGATTAACCCATAAAGACCCAGCGATACTTTTGCGTCAGTTCCCAAATGAATTTTCGTCTAGATTTAACCTTTCTTAATTGATTTACCACCATTTATTGTAATCTTATCCTCTGTATTTTAATTTTTTTCTATTTAACTTCCTGATCATGCAGACGTTCATATTAGCTCTGATTAAAGTTGAGGGATGTTATGTTAACCCTTTAACGTTCTGCTCAACCATATGGTAGAGCACACTTTGACTCACTATATCTTATTGAAAAACATGTTTTACTTAATTCCACCTGTTTCAGCCATCTCTGCCACTCAGTACCACTCAGTAGAGTGGTAGAGATGAATACATTTCTAGAACATATGTCTAGAACATCTAGAATAAATGTTTATAACACATATCTACTTGCGTAAAAAAAAAAAAAAAAATGTTGATTGTTGTTATTAGTGCCCCAAGGAAATAAAAAATGTAAAGAAAAAAATTTTCATTGCTTTTTTCTTGGTGAGAACTTTGAAGGGTTAAAAAGCAAAGAAAACTGAAAAAAAGGACTTTTGAACAGAGGTGGCAAAAGTACTCCCATTCTGTACTTAAGTAGAAGTGCAGGTACTTGGGTGAAAAAATACTCTCATAAAAGTAGAAGTATTGATTCAACTCCTTTACTTAAGTAAAAGTTAAAAAGTACAACTTCTCAATTGTAATAAAGTACATAAGTAAAAAGTAAAACCGCACTTTTTGTTATGAATGATATAATACTTATTTAACCAAAATCATAGACAGAATCATAAGAATGTTCATGGGTACAGGCACAGGTAAAATTAAACAAAATGCATGTGGGTAGCAGCAAGGAAGTGAAAAAATAAAAACAGATTTATGGATGAAAATAGTGTTCAGGACATTTAATGATGCTGATCATCTAATTTCACTGTAGCTGTTTTATTTTGAAGTGATCTTCACCTCTTTTTATATATGGTTAAAGACGTCACTGAGCAGCACATGTGAGAGATTGACTGATGGCGTGTGTTTAAGCCAAAAATAAAGCCCTTAAAAGTGAGTTAGTGAGTAGATAATGGGTTTATTCAGGGATTCTCAGCTTTGCAGGTATGTTCACAGCCTGTACTCCTTCTCTCCTCCACTGGTTTTCCCTCTGAAGCGATATATTTTACATACTACCACATCCTTTTAGTTTGTAACAAGCTTATTCTGAGAATTTAACTGGTATAAAGTAGATATTTATGCAAAAATGTAGAGAGTAAAAGTAAAAAGTTGCCAGAAAAATAAATACTCAAAGTTCAGATACCTAAAAAATCTACTTAAGTACAGTAACGAAGTACTTATACTTCATTACTTCCTACCTCTGCTTTTGAAGAAAACCACTGTCACTGATCCAACTCCATGGCTTTTACTGGTGAATCAATGTTGTAGAAGATGGTAGTGTTTCCATGGTAACTACAGAGCCTCTGAACGTCCAAATAACTGACAACCATGAAAAGATGAATAACTGTATTTTACATCAATTATTTACATGTATTGATAGGATTAGTGGATGGTTTTGGTCACTGGTTGCTGTTTGGGTCTTTATGGGTTAATCAAGAAAACTTATAATTCACGTGACTAAATGGAAATTACAGTTTCCAGGATGGGTGTCAGTGAAGAGAAGGTCAGCACTGGGCTAAAGATGTCGCATTGATCAGGATTCACACAGGAAAACAACTGTAGGAATTCAGGTGGATTAAGAAGTGCTTGTTTTACAGAGTTACACAGAACTGACCAGATACATTGTGCATCAGTGCAGAGAAGAACCAATCAAGCACAGGCAAAGCTTACAAAGTGTGACAGAGACCTTTTTATTTATTTATTTTTTATTTGCTCCCATGTGGTGGGGAGGGTTAGTGTCTTTGGACTGGTGTTTGAAAAAGGTGAAAGCTTTGGGATCAACACTGGTGCTGCTGCTGACACTAATGCACCAGAAATTGCTCCATGTCAAAGAGGTGGTTGTTCAGAAGAGGAGGAGCAGGTCAACAGGTGTCCTCTCCTCCTTTTGGCTGTTCTGACACTGAGCACAATATTAGCCAGTAACCATCCCAGCAACCCAAAGGTCATACTGTGGTTTTTGCCTCAAAGTGGATAGAAGGTTCAGACATTGGGAGACATAATAAAAGGATAATAAGGGGGGAAAATAAAGTCCATGCTCTCAGTTTAATAATTCATGCTCTTGATTTAATAATTTGTGCTTGGGAATTACTAATTCGCACTCTGTAAGTCTTAAGAAGAAAATGGTGGCCCATTTTCAAAGTGGCAGTCACTGGTTGATGACTGATTGATTGACAGTCACAATTAACTTTAATAAAAGATGCTAACTATAATGACTCTGCCAAAATTATAGACCATTAACGCAAAGCGAATCACACAACTTTTATCTGCGCCTGCCTCAAGAAGGAGCAGAAACGGAGACCACTTGAGGCTTTTTAATACGATTATGCTTTATGTTTAGAATACCAAGACCTGGTAGATGGAGATAATACATGATGGATGAGAGAAGCACAGTACAGCCTTTCATACACATATAAGTACGGTGTAAAATATTTTATGAATAAATGTCTACAGAGAGAAACCAATTCAAGCTTCATGCATGTTGAAGAGAAGTCTATCCTCTCGCAGATATGTATTATTATAATCTGTCCCAGTGCATCCTCAGTAACCAGGAGGTCTTCTTCTTCAAAAGAGAAGAGGCAGTATATGGTCATGACACATCCTCTTTCAATTCTATTGTTTTAAATGTTGAGATAAAATAACTTGACAGATTCCGGCAAAAACAATGAAGTCAAAATGTCCAAGCATTTACAAGCTACTTACCTTCTTAATGCCCTCTTCAGTATGGATTAGGAGAGTAAGTAGCAGCAACCTAAGCAAATATCCTTGAGTTATTGATCATTAGCCAGTATGATCACCTCTAGAAAAGCACAAGCTGTCAGAGTTTGCTGGTTTGGGGCATTCAAATATGTGCTAACATGATGCCAAGGAGCAAAGAAGTTGCAGCACCAATTTTTTCCTGCCCATCAATCTGGAAAGGCCATTTCCAAACAATTTCAAGGACATTAATCTACAGTGAAAAAGATTGTTTGCAGTTGGAAAGCATTCAAGATGGTTGCCAATCTTGCAAAAAGTGGACGTCGCAGGGAATTCATCACAAGGTCAAACTGTGCAACACTCAGAAAAACTGTAAAACCTCAAGAGCTACATCTCAGACTTGAAAGGCCTCAGTCAGCAAATTAAATGTTAAAATTCATGACAGTCCAGTTAGGAAAAGACTGAACAAGAATGATTGGACAGTGTTGTTTGGAAAGGTTGCCAGGATAACATCTTTTCTCGCAAAAAGAAAGAAAAAAAAATGCATGGCTAAGGGCATTATCACACTGGGTATCTGAGTACGTATCCGAGTACACTGGACCCTAAAGTCCACTTAATTCTATCAAAGTGAATGCAAACGTTCTGTGTGCAAGTACTGTACCCGAGTCCAGCTGAGAAGGTAGTCCTGGATATGAACTGTGTGGATTCCAGGACAATACTTTGCCATGTGAAAGCTGTACCTGAGACTGGAAATGACCTAATCACCACACAACCATAGACAGTGTTCTTGTTGTCTCCTGAAAAGCCATTAGATGATACAGTGGTACCTCTAATTACAAAATGAATCCATTCCAGAAGTAGTTTCGTAAGTAGATAATTTCGTTAGTCGAGACGTGTTTTCCATGTAAATGCCCTAATCCGTTCCAAGCCCCCCAAAATTTATACATAAATTTTTTCTAAACTCAATTATCTCTTGCTTCGTCTGTATGGACAAAACAAGTATCTTCTTCTTCTCTTTACTTTTTTCTGTCACTTTCTTGGGGCCCATAGTGAATAAAAGTGAATGAAAGCTGATGAAAACGTGTCCACACTTCCTGCTTCACTATTCACTCTAGCGTGAGACAAGCATACACACAGAGGGACCTCCCTCTGTGTGTCAGGGGGCCGCGCCATAGCCAATGGCAGAGCAGCTCAGAGCGCCGACTGGAACAGTACCGTAAAGTATGGAATAATTGCACCTTTCATATCCTGAGCGCTGAGTGGAAGTGTACTTTACCGCAAAGCATGTAATAATTGCGCCTTTTGTAACTTGAAATTTCTTTCATTATTAGAGTCAATATTTTACCGTAAAGGATTTTTGTTACTTAGAAATTTTGTAGGAAGAGTCGTTCGTAAGTAGAGGTACCACTGTATATCAGGGAAAACAAAGGTTGCTCTTCTTTACTTTGCTTCAAACAGACTAACAGATAAAAAAGTATTGCCTGTCTTGCCCCCATTACAGACAAATGAACAGAACAGTCGCTCAGTTGATGACTTTAGGGTTTGTCTTCTTCTGTCTCACGCTTACAGAATTCCTTCCACACCGCCACCTACTGTTTTTTCGGCACTGTAACGCCTACTTGCACTCGGCTGCGGTACGTGCTTGTAAATGCAACAGCTGCAGGAAATGTACTGATACAGCATGGATCCAGATACCCAGTTTGAAAACACCCTTAGGTTTGCAAAGATCCACATCTTGTTTGGAAGAATGGTGGTCAAAGTGTAGAGGTTGAGCTATAATACATAGCATCTAATCTAGGGAAAATCAAACCCATAATAACAGCACCAACACCTCATACCAACTGTCAACCACAGGAGAGGGGTGATGATCTGGACTGGTCTTGAAACCACAAGGCCTGGGGAGTCTTCAATAAACCCCTTTGTATACCAGTATTCCAGAGTCAAATATGGAGCCATCTGTCCAACAATTAAAGCTTGCCCATTATTAAAACATACAATAGGGAAATGCTCCCAAACACACCAACAAATCGACAACAGAATGTCTGAAAGAGAAAAGGTTCAAGGTGAGCAATGGCCCAGTCAAAGTCCAGACCTCACTGTAATTGAAATGGTGAGATTTTAAGACACAGGTGTCAAATATGCAGCCTGGGGGCCAAATCCGGCCGGCCAAAGGATCCAATTTGGCCAGTGGGATGAATGTTTGAAATGCAAAAATGACACTGAATATATGAACAATCAGTGGTGTAAAAACCATTTCAATTCAGGCTCCACATTCAGACCAATTAGATCTCAAGTGGATCAGAACCAGTAAAATCCTATTGGAATAACCTATAAATAATTTTTTTTAAAAATGCAAATTTTCTCTTAAAACAGTAAAATTACATTAAAATGTTTATATTGACAAACTATCATTTTACAAAAAATGTGAAAAAACCTGAACAAATATAAACATAAAATTTTTGAGGAGGAATAAGTGCATTTATATCAATATTCTACCTTTTACTAAATGTTTTGTGTAATTGTAATCTAAGATCTAATGTACATGTGTAAATGATAAACTGATCATCTGTGGCAGAATATGAGTAAAATCCATTTGCTTTTCTTAAAACATTTCAAGTTATTCATTTTGTTCAGATTTTTAAGGGAATGTTGTAGATATTAACATTATTGTAATGTACTGTATTTGACTTTTTTCACTGATATTATTTTACTGGTCCAGCTCACTGGAGATCATATTGCCTGATGAACTAGCATGAGTTTGACACCCTGCTTTAGGAGAACTCTATGCATAAACCAAGGGCTGTAAAGCTCAATGAATTGAAGCAATACTGTGAAGAAACGTGAAAATGTCCTGATATACTAAATGAATACTTACCTACTGCTGTGGAAGGGGGTTCTACAAGGTATTGAACCGTGATGTGTACTTAATTTTTTCCATTCACTTCTTTTTTTAACATCATTTTTGTTAAATATATACTGACATGGTGGAATCTGTCATATGTCTCGTATGGTAGAGTGAATCGTCCAATATCCGAAGGGTTGGCGGTTCAAATCCCACTCTCTCCAAGTCAGTTCGTTGTGTCCTTGGGCCAGGGACTTCACCCTTCACCAGCCACGCTTCCGTCAGCTTGCCCCAGGGCAGCTGTGGCTACAAATGTAGTTTACCACCACCAGAGGGAGAATGTGAGAGTGAATGAATAACGGATCAATAATGTAAAGTGCTTTGGGTGACTTGAAAAGCGCTATAAAAATCTAATCCATTATTATTATTATTATTATTATTATAATATGTGATATCCAATTATTTCAAATTTTATAAGACCCAATGTTTTTTCATTATTGTTATTATCTCCTGAAAATCATAGAATTTAAAGATGGTGTATTTTCTCTCTGAACGCCACATATAATTAAATGACTCATCCTAAACAAGCTACTAAATCAAGGCCACAAATACTTTTCCCTTTCCACAACAACAGGCTTTAATGGTGGAGATGAAGGGGAGCATCTTCTGCTGACCAGACCTAAATTGACTGTCTTGTGTTGAGTTTGCAGAGACATTGATTGCCGTAAAAGATGGGCTTGTCCATTAGTCCACATATCTATGGGTTTTGACGTCTCTAGTGGGATGGATTTTTATCTGTATTTCTTGTCACTTCTGGCCACTGTCTTACATTTGTAGATAATGGATTTTACTTTGCAGGGAAATGCATGCCAGCCACATTATTAATCACTTGCTCAAAGGTTAATTAGCTACAACAGATTAATAGGTATATAAAAACAATTTACGATGATGTTATTACCAGTATGTGCATATTTACATGACACGATCAATAAAGCAGTGAACAGAACGTCTGTACGCTGTTAATTTAACTAATCAGTCAATTAATTATGGCTTTATTCTATCATGGACCGTTAAATACATTATGTCATGATCCATTTTAGTTAAACTCTGCAAAACACAACAGGCAGTTATCATGGACTGCTTTGGAAAATAAATTACTACTGCCTTCAGTCTTTTCTACAACAAGAGTTTAATAACTGTATATGAAGATTAATAAGTAATTTCACCGTATACAGGGACAAATCCGCTTCAGGAAAATTAAAAGACTGATCTGTTGACATGCAGAACAAAGCTCATTTACATTACGACTCAATCTTTGTCTGTGTTTTGTCTCTTACATGCAAAAAATGGAAGCAAAATGTCAGATACTGCTAAACTACTGGAAAAGACTAGCCTACAAATCTAGACTATATAGCGGCGGAAAATATTCTTGCCTAGCTTGTGGTCTAGCATCACACAGTAGGAGCCCATCATTGGTTCGACACAAAGTATGTCGGACCGATCAAAATGCTCTGTCTGTGTAGCGAGTCGTTGGGGCGGGCTTTGCATGATGATGACAGGGCTGTGTGAGGGCGAGATAGCAGAACAACCATAGAGAGCAACGAAGATGGATCTGGCTAACGAACCACGGTTGTTTGAATCGGCTTTGTTGACGATTTTGGAAGAGTTAGACTTGGGCTTTTGTTTGAAAGTTAACCAGAAAGAAGCACTCAAGTCATTTGTTTAAAAGAAGGATGGATTTGCTGTTTTGCCGACAGGCTACGGTAGAAGTCTAATATACCAGCTGGCTCTGCTTATAGCTCTGAATACGACCCACTGTCGGTTGCTCTGATTGGTCATAGAACTGGCCTATTATGTACAGGAACAGTTTGAATGACAACGGTTGAATCCACCCACAGGCTTCAGCTCTGTCAATGGTGCAATTCCAGACTATACAGTTCATGTATAGTTTGGCCTACCAGGCTAGGAAAAGACTACATGTGTGCCTGGATCTACAAGGCGCCCAACTTAACGGCCATATTTGAATCTCATAACCCTTGATTTTATCTACTGAGGCAGGGTTTCATCAAACAATTGGAGCGATCCCTCCCTGAACCGAATCAAGCGTATTTGATTGCCAAGTCTTAAATATACTTCAACCATCAGGGTGGCAGACTACAAAATGCTCCAATGAATAATTTTTGTTACAAGTGGTTTTTGGATTTTGTCATTCGACTTGAAGCCTTAAACATAAATTAAAGAACACTGCTGAGCCGGTCTCATTGAATTAAAAAAAGAAGCACAGGCAGATGTTGCAAAAATGTTCCTCTATGAATGAAAATGAGCACTGTGGTTAATTTAAATCTTTCCTGAATGATTTCTCCATCACACCACTTGATTCTTCCCTCACAATTTGTTCTTTTATTACAGACCTATGACTAATAAACGATACACAAGGGACACCTTTTTGCAGCTCCATATACCTTTTCAGTTACAAATGAATTATTTAAGAAGCTGCCTTAATTAACTTCTCAGCTTTGCCACTCAGACATCTTTCACTGCCCATTTGATTAGTGATTGTGTGTTCATCGGCTTGATAAAGTTTAATAGAGAGCATCCGCAGACAGCTGAGTCTGCGATTCAGAAGCGCGCCTTCTGAGAAAGAAAAGCCCCAGGGTAATGAGTATGTCACAAGTTATTGCTTTTTTCTTCTTTCTTGCTTTTCTCCTGTCCCTTTCCAGCCGAGCAGAGCTTCGCCAGTACAATGTCAGTGTTTTGGCCGAGAACTTGAAACAGTGAGTTTCCCAGTGAGTGAGAACAGCGAGCAATTAGACTCATAAATAAGAGCGACACCCAAAAGCAAAGGGGGGCAGCAGTGTGTTAATGTCATTGCAGTCAGTTCACAGCAAGGTCGATTGTTAAATACGGTCCATCATCCTGCAGAATTGAGATGAGGAGCAAATTTAGCTCATCCAGCTGTTTGTATGACTAATAGTACAATCAGAACACATGCCAAAGTCAGTCAAAGTATTTTCTAATAATTTATGCATAAGTTCCCGTGACAGCATGCATTTTCTGTCAGAGTTGACCTATTTATCACTCTCACTGTGGGCAATATGTGATGCCTTGTATTATTTATGCTTTCTCCGAAGGACAATTGTCAACTGTGAGACTCTGCCATGGAGTGTTGCTTATGTGTAATTAATGTTTTGCCATTAAGCTGGATATAACAAACTAACTAGGCAAATATCTGCGCACAAGTTAAGCCAGGATGAACCTTCGCCGAAAACATTTTGTCCCAGATCAAATGTCAAACTGAAGAGCAAACCCTTTTCTGGATCTCATTTAAATCTCTGAAGCAGAATCACCTGAATGTCTTATATGAAAGCCAATTTATTTTTACACCCTCCAAGACTAATCAATTGAACTTCTCTTTTGTACTTCTTTTTTTGTAGGGGCTCTAAACCAAATCACTTTCAGCACTCATAATCCTACAACCTGCGTCTTCTCAGACCAGTGTGACAGTATGAAAGGGGTTTAACAGAGACTTAAGAATGAAAGTGGATTGAAGATGAAAGTAAAGGTCAGAACATGTTACGTTGAGATGTTGCTTCACTTTGACTCGCTTCTGTCTGACATTTATTGCCTCTTCCTTGTAAATGTTTGTCCTGCATGTGATTGAATGTACATGTAACACAGCAAAGACCGTGGCTCTTGGGACGTAGATACAGTATCCCAAGGGTCACTGCCGACAAAGCCACAAATTCAGCAACTCTTCAGCAACATTTTATCAAGATCAAAGGGAGAGGACAGGCTGTGACGTTGCAAGGCCTTAACCATTGTATTTCTGGCATCTTCCGTAGCTGTAAATCTACTACTTGTACTTTCTTCCACTGGGCTTGACAGCAAATGTTCTCATGTGCACTGTAGTTATTTCTGAAGGATTTATAAAGGAGACAGTGCTGAACTTTAAGGTTTTAAGTCTTTGGTTTATTCTGTTTGTAATACAGATGTCACCAAGTGGTTTGTGGTCTTACTGTCCTTTCTTTTACTAATCTTTCACTTCTCCTTCCTTTGCATGTACTTTTTTTTAAATTTGTTGTTTAAACTCAGAATGCACTGTTAGATTGAAGAAACATGTATGGCAATTTCATGGCTGGTTTCTGTCTGTGAAGCTATGATTAATTAGAAATTAGTATGAATGAATGAGCTAATTACAGGCTTGTAAATCACAATCACAGCTAACAATTATTAATTTAACAAAACATTACATTTGCTGCTTAATTTCATGGTTAGTCTGCAAAGGCAGTGGTATAACTGATGTTATTTTAGTGGGTATTTGATGTGCATTCCTTGTGACGGACTTATTCATGCAAACCCCCAGAACAACATGAAAGTAGGAGGGAACAGTGATGTTTGAAGTGTGGCGAGGGACTTAAGTTTAGAAGGCAGAGCTGGGTCTTATTTGCTCTTAATGTGGTGAGTGATGAGTTCTATTAGTTAGCCAATTACAGGAACATCTGAATGCACAGCATTAAGGTATATAAAGCTATTCATCATTTAGAGCTACAACAACTCTGTAGGTAATAGTGAAAATATCCATTTATCTTAAAAGTCACTGAGGAATGCTAATGCATTCAGCTCATTTCAACCTTTAGCCACTTGTGCTAACAGAGGTTTAAATTGGGATTGTGGTTAAATGATTAATGGGTTTTGTTAGTGCTATTATAGTAATGCAACGTCATACAATACTCAAGCAGACAGAGGTTCTTTATTAATTACCATCATCATTATCATCATCTTCATCCTCATCTGCCCCCGGTGGCTGTCTGTTCTATAACTCTTCATTTTCTGTCAGAAGTACTTATCCAAGTGCTTTTTTTATTTGACAATAAAACACAGTTCTACACATTTTTTCCACTTTTCTCTGTTTGCAGTTTGATCTTCTCTGGAGGCTATGGTTTGTAATGAGTTCTTATTTTGTGTAAAATGGTGACTCACCAAGAAAAGCTTTACATCTGCACTGTGATTCAGCTTCAGTGCTGACCCTTTCTGTTTCTGACTGATTGTGTTTGTGTGTAGTTTTGTGTTTGTATCTGAGTGTTTATTGGGGAGAAAAGAGCTAAAAGAGGAGATGGAGAGGTAACCTTAAAATATACTGGTAGCCACACAGACATTTTAGTCTTGTTTTTCACAGACAGCTCCACTGTCAGCTATGAGTCAGCCATCATAATGACTTTAGACCTTCAAACCTCCATGGCACAGAGATGTTTCTGTTTGTAACCTAGTTACCAACAGGGCCACAGTGTGTGCCACTTGTCAGTGCTGTCAGCACAGATGGCTCTTAAAAAAATTACATGAAAAAGAAAAGAAAGGTGAATATATGAATATATACCCCTGCAGTCTAGCCACAGGTGGTAATAAAACTGGAAAATCTATACTTGGCTTTTCTCAAAGCATTGTCAAACCAAAAAATGTTACACTATAATCACTGTATCACGCATATTACATTACATTAAGTCACCTACTGAAGACTTCAGGAAGTATTGCAGGAATCTCAATTTCATAACTTCCACATTTAAAAGATATACTCAGAAACAAGACATTTCCAACTCTCTCTGTTCAAGGAGCCAAATGCAAGCAACCAAACAAACAAAACTTTGTTTATGTAGCACATTTCATGTGGGACAGAAGGACCATACAGTCAAAACACAGAGCCAGTAACCAAACCATTAAATGGAATCAAAACCATTAAAACGACTTATAAAATCTCATAAAATAATAATTAAAATGAGGGGTAGACCAATAAAAGAAACAAAGATATGAGACAGAAGTAATAAAAGTTAAAGCTGAATAAAGTAATAATTAAGAATTCTAAGAGTAGACCATCATGCTATCAAATGCAATTAAACTCTTCTTCTATTATACATTATTCCTAGTCAAAGTGTTAGTGCAATGCTTTAAAACAGTATCACATTCACAGGATGTAATAAAATAAATGAATCGCTAAATGCTTACATTGTCTGTGAATACAAAATAGTGGCACATAATACCAGAGTTTTACCAGACCTGTAACTGCTACACTAATTATGCATCAGTGTTTACTAAATATGTCTAAGTGGGTGGTGAATATATGCATCCAAATGCTGTACGGCCCTTCTGTATGTACATGTAAATATCAAGTGCCCCCACTTCAGGTTCTTTGGCCCCAATAATTGGAGTTTGATTGTGTGGCTGTTTCTGTCAACATGAAGGTCTGCAGAGGTAATAAATATTGGAGAGAAATGTTGATGGAGCACACAAACATGAATGTGTGAGAAAGCAACCACTCAACAGCTCCATTTTAGCTTTAATTTGTTTCTCATTTGGCACCAAATACAATGCCGCAACATTTTTCAGCTTCTGTTGACTCCAGTAGCCATGTAGTTTTAAATGGATGCCAGCAAGGCACGATGATATTTGTAATGCATCAAGTAAAAAAAAAAAAAAAAATGGAGGCTGTTTATTTTCTCTTCATTATGCGGAGAGACAGAAAAACAGAGCACAGATGGACACACCTCTGGCGGAGCTTCACACAGTGATATCACCTTCTGATTGCTGTTGAAACTGCCATATTTGGGCTTTCTATTTCATAATCCTCTGTGATGCTGGAAGTTTTAAAATGAGAAATCAAATATCTGTTTCCCTTTATTTTCCCTCTTTTACTTTTGCTAAAATCTGTTTATTCACATCAAGCAATAAAGGTGAAGGCCAAACACCAGAATCCACAACGACTGATTTTGGTAGCTAATCATCCTTAGTGCTCTGTGGTTCGTGTTTGCAACATTCTGGACATTAACAGTGGCTTATTGGCTGCAAGTGACAGCGGAGTGGTGTTTTTCAAGGCTGCCGAGGCTGTAGAAGCGGGGTGCTGTTTAATATGCATGGCCTCACTAATTACAGCCCTCATAATGATGTGGCCTTGAGACTGGCGTGCAGAGGAACGAGCCCAAATTTGCATGCATGCAAGTGCACACACACATACGTCTCTCATATTTCTTTCACACACACAAAGAATTACTAAAGGCTACATCACAGTCTGATTAAGTTTGTATCAATTTGAGAAAGCCCTTGAGCAAATCAACATATTAGGGGTAAAATTAGATTGTTTTATGTAGATTGGCGAAGTGTGCCAATCAAGCGTCAAACTCTGGGGCTGAAAAATGAAGACGCAAGCGCTGAAACCTGCAGTACCTCAAATGGCCACATGGGGATGACACCAGAAGCAAGTCAGTCCTCATAGACCCCATCTTATCATGCCCTACTTTACGATAGTTTTGATCTTTAGGTTGTATAGTTACCTCCGCCAAGGAGGTTATATTTTTGCTGGCGTTTATCTGTTTGTCTGTCTGTCTGTCTGTGTACAAAATGGTCTGCTAGAAAAGCGCTCAGAGAGCACAGACCCCCCCCCCCCATGTCTGAACAACGCCCACGGTGGAGTGTTTAAGTCTCATCTTAAGACCCACTTTTATTCTCTGGCTTTTAACACCATGTGAGTTGTGTGGTCCTCTGTGTTATTTTATTTAATTTATTTTCATTGATTTTAGTACTTTTAACTATGTGTTTTTGGTTTTTGTCTCAATTGTTTTATTTTTTTATGATGTGCAGCACTTTGGAAACATTTTTGTGGTTTAAATGTGCTATATAAATAAAGTGGATTGAATTGAATATTCTGCAAAAAAAATTTTTTTTCTTTAGTTTTCACTGTTTTGGATATAATAACCTTCAACCTTAATCTGAGCTTTAATAAACATCTTACATAATCAGTGAATTAAATATAGGAAAACACCAGATTTGTCTGTTTTCCACCTACGGTTATTGTAGATCATTCATTTATCAGACAGGGGTAGTTGTTTGTTTACCTGCTTGATTGGTTTCAGTTACTTCCTGTAGCCTTTGGCAGAAGCATCACAATGATGTTGCTGTGACTAGTCAAGCAGGTAAACAAACAACTACCCCTGTCTGATAAATAAATGATCTACAATACCTGATTTTCCCTTTTTAAAAAAACAGTATACAGAGAGTAATATTAGAGTAAATTGTGATTAATCAGTTAAAAATGGAGAAACATTCATTTGAGAACTCCCACAAACATAGCTCTGGGTCTTTATGGGTTAAAGTTATGTCTAATTAAAGGCATCACTGTTTAAATGACAGATAAGAGCTGTTCATATCTTCAAAATGGCCAATGGCTGCATCCACTTTTTATATAGAGTACGGCATCCCAAAGCAGATAAACTACAATGAATTAGAAGTGTAATCTGTGTGTCGCTGCAGAGATATTCAGCTGAAAACAACTAACAAAGATCCAGACAGATAAGGCAGAATCATGGTATTATGGAATGCACAAAAGACGAACCTGCCCAGAGAAAACAGTGATGTAAATGGGCTGATCAAATGGGTAATTTTGGTTTTGGTACATGGTGTTCTCATGCTGTTACTGCTCTGAAGTTGGCATTAGGTCTCTGGCCTGGGAGGCTGCCGAGCACACTGTCACCCAGTGTCAGTGAGTAATCTGATGTTTCCCCTACTGCCTCCCTAATCAACCATCTATTACACCGCTGTCTGCAGCTCTCAAGGAAAACACTGCCACAGCTCACATATACAGTACATCACACACACTCCACACATACACAACTATTTATTTTTGCCTGTGTCCTTTTCTTTCACACACATCCGTGCGCAATATCCACATTACACACCTCCCTTGGTACTTTTGTTGCTTCTGCTGTCTCTCACACACGCACGACCACAACAGTAAATACACTCTCTCTCTCTCTCTCTCTCTCTCTCTCTCTCTCTCTCTCTCTCTCTCTCTCTCTTGCTCAAAGGCGCTGTAGGAACTTGCTGTGGCTGAGACATTAAACACATGGAAGCAAAATATCCTGTTTGAGCCAGGGCAGACTGACACAACACTGCAGACTGCAACTACAGTCTTTGATGAATACCCAGCTGAAATTTAGAAAGAAAATACGTCTCGCCAAAGAAAAAGAAAAAGAGAATATTCAGAGGTTGCCCAGTGTCGTGTGAGGAGGTAGCATTGTGTTTGAGAAATATAAGCAAATTAATAATTAACACAAAACAGGAGCATATTCAACACTTGCACATTGTGACTGCATAACCATGAGTTGTACTGGATGAGTAAAATAAAACTTTTTTTTTTTTTAATTTAACATTATTTTTCGTAGGGGTTTTGCACAGATTCACTGGCAATTCCCTTGAGAGACTTCAGGCTGAAATTGAAAGCAAGGCATCCAAATTGTTCCTCAGCCCTCAGCAGGGTTTCTGCTGCTACATGGCAGAAATTCTACAGCTCCGTGCTGTACCGTGGCGAGCAGAGGGAGAGATTACAGCATTGTGTATGCTTTCTGAAGCTGTATCTTCACCCTGCTCTGCGGGTGGTTTTCACACCCACAAAATGGATCAATTATCCAGTCACAGACACCCATCCACACCACTCTCACAATTAACTCGGCTTGACATATGACAAGAGGACTGGATGATTTGGGAGCAGCTTCCTCGGTCGCAAAATCGATCCAAATGCATACCCTCAAATGCAATCCTTCTCCAAAAATAACAAATCTGGCTTTTTCTCTGTTTGACTATAGCTTTCTTTTAGTCACAACAGAGACCATCTGCGGGTACCTCATGTTGAAATATTGAAGTGCTTAACTCTGGCATATGTAGAAATGCGACAACCAAACTGTTTGGGCATAATTACTCACAAATAAGATGCACAAATGAGAAGCAGACTTGTTTGCACAGTCTCCAGCACTGACCCAATTGGCATAGTCATTGTTGTAACAAAGCAATATGTTCGGAATGTGAACACCCCCTGTGCTTTTTCTCATATGGTTGACAGAGAATACAATGTTGCCTCAATTTTTGTTTTGTTCAGTGTTGAGTTGCAAAGGAAATGCATGCACAGGGGCATTTCACACACCAACGCCTACAATGTCGTCATTTTTTGTTTCACCTCTTGCTTGGTTGGCCTAAATTAAAGTCTGTTCATATGACATTTATTTTCAGCAGCAAGGAGAAAAAGACATTCAAGGAAATCTGTATATATATATATATATATATATATATATATACACACATCCCTGCGATGAACTGGCTACTTGTCCAGGGTGTACCCCGCCTTCGCCCTAATCAGCTGTGATAGGCTCCATGCGACCCCCGTGACCCTAATGAGGATTAGGCGGGTATAG
>JAQQZY010000014.1:24195378-24208977 GCA_030068375.1 Ostorhinchus rueppellii
AGGGGTCAAATGACCCACCTCTAGGTTTTCTAGGTAAAAAGGTCAAATGACCCGTCTCTGGTACTTCTAGTGTTAAACGTTCAGCATACCGAAAGATAAAATTTAGACTTCAGACAATTCATTACTGAGAGGATCATCAAGGACCACAGAGGCTAGTACTGATGCCTCAATGGTTCTGGGCTGTCAGCATGAAGGGCAAAGAAACTGCAACAGCGAGTCCAAATCAGCAATTAACAAATAACCTTTCATACTAATTTACGAGCAACTCTTAAATCACACTGGAATAATAAATAACGTATATTATAGATCTCATTGGTGTGAAATTAATGTCTACTTTCAACACTGGGGCATTGGGTTAATGGAGTCTGCATTTAATTCCAAATCAGACAGAAATATTCATCAGTACTCAGTGAATACCCTTTACAATTATTCTGCTTACGATATTTTGACGTGTGTATTTTATCTGATTCATATCATTCGACCGGTTGCCATGTCTCTGAGATGTGCTCTCCTTTTTCAGAACGTTAAGAGGATTTCCTTTCTCAATTAAAAACACAATTACATTTTTTTTGTGACTCGTCAGATGTGTGTTAGTTGTCAGATATGTGTTACAACAGAAACATTTACTTCTGACACGGGGCAATTAATGTGTTCTACAAGCGAGAAAAACTAAGTGTCTGTTACTGACACAGCACTCCATTCAGAGAGGGTTCAACTGCTTTCATGATGAGCTTTCGTTGGATGCTGAAAACACCAGAATTATGTGTCTAGCAGCACAATTAAAATCATTGATTTTCTAGAGGGTGGCTACAAGGGGTTTCTGTCCTCATTGATTGTTTGTCCATTCTAATTTGTTGATTATTTTTGATTGATTTCAAGCTTTGCTGTAATGAAACCTCTCTATGTAAGTGCATTTCTTTTACATTACAAAAAAAAGACAGTGACAAATCAGACAAATCAGACTTCCATTGTGTCATTTTGAAATGCTAATCCCAGCTGAAGGGATGCGCGCACAAGTCAGAGGTTTCTCAGCTGTGTTGTAATTCACTGTAAAAAGTGAATTACAACTTAAATAAATAAACTCAACATTTTTTCTTCAACATGTCACACATAAAAAAAATAATAATTTGAGTGGACCAAATTAAATTACTACGGAAGCCCAATTCGGTCATGCCATTCAAACCGTTTTTTTTATATTGTTTTCTCATGATAACGACATAATTCAAGAGGTTATGTAGGCAATGCATGACAGGGAAGTCAGTTCACAGTACCACAGATGCAGAAGTGGATCATCGTATTGTGCATGTAGTTAACCAAGGACTGACATAGCCTGAGATAGCAGCGTGCCTTTCTGTAAATGACAACATACACATCAGTGTGCGTCACTTAAGAAGACATTTGGCCAGGCTTCATTGCACTCAAGTCTTTGTTAAAATTATGTCGTTATCATGAGAAAACAATATTTGTTTTCTCGAGATAACAAGAAAAAGATGTGGTTATCACGAGAAAACAATATAAAAACTCTTTGAACGGCATGATCGGGCTTCCGTAAATTACATTACATTACATTTAACATAATTTAATGTGTGACCTATTGAAAAAAATTTTAGTTCAATGTTTTACTTTTCACAGTGTATTTTCAACACCTCAGTTTGATTAAAGGTCTTTTTTGATGGGTGCAGCGCTGTTTTTCCGTCTATCTGCACAAGAGCGCATTAATGTGAACAAAGATCCATGGATGCATTTGCATTCGCATGCACAAGTTGGACCTGAGTCAGTGTGGGCCCGTGAAACTCCTTCTACTCCCAGTGGTCTGCTGCTGGATAAGCCTTTGTTAATTTTACTAACCACCTTGGCCATCTTCTCCTCAGTCATCATTAATCATCCCTCTCTTCTCTCCTCTCCTCTCCTCTCCTCTCCTCTCCTCTCCTCTCCTCTCCTCTCCTCTCTACCCTTCCCCCACCTCTCTCTGCCTTTGGTTTCTTCTCCTACGGTACAGTCTATTGCTGCCTTGGATCTGCAGTGATGAGATTACATCAGCTGGCTTAATGACAATATGGTGACCTGATAGTTTTCTTGTTTGTTTGTTTTTTGATGCACATATTAATGCAACTATCCTTTAGAACTACAGTCAATCTAAGCCACTGGTCGCTTTCGCATCCATTAGAATAAGATGAATATGCACTTGTAAATGACATACGGATATACCTCATTTACCATCACTGTTTTCTTATAATGCTTTTCATTTCCTTTTTTTGCCATGTCTCATGAAGTGTACATGGTAAAAGATTAGGGCAATATGGCAAGAACCCCTCTGAGATGAATTATTTAACTGCCATATTGCAACATTTGTGCAAGCTGATGACTCACGAGTGAATCCATATGCTCCTGTGTCCTAGCGTTTTGTTGTTGTTGTTTTTTTTATTGGAAAGAAATGTGCTCTTCTCAGTTTGTGTGGTCAAATTAACCCTAGAAAATTCATCATCATATTTTATCCACAAAACACTGACCCCTGACATTAGTTTATCATGTTTTGCTAGCATTTCTACAGCAGATATCTGTATTTTAACAGTTTGACTGACTCTTCTAAATGTTCAAAAGACTACATACTGTTTGAATCTGTTTTTTTTTATATAGATATATTTTGCATGCACGTTCATACTCAAACAATACAAGTGAAAATCTTTCAGAATCTATTATTTGGGGAAAATCTCTCTTTTTATACATGACAGTAATGACTTGACAGCCACAATAATGATGAGGAAATGGTATTTAACCATGCGCTTTCTGCTGTATGACTTCAAATGACATTACCTAAAAAAAAAAAAATCTAAGTTATGAGATTAAGCCTCAGTGTTTGAATGAGACTTTTCTCTTTGACTTAGACAAACTCATTTCTTCCATTTCAGACATTAACCGCTGCCCTGTGTCCCAGAAAACTAAATTTGTTACACATCACAGGCTTGACTCCACATATCAGTGAGTACAGTAGGTTAGGACTTCTTCATATCACACAGTTTCTACCACAGCGGTGCCTGCAAGGAAGATGAGTGAGCTCTTGGGGAAAAGAGAAGTAATGTAATTAAAAATTATGCTTGAATATAATGTTCGTGTCCACGCTTTTGGTTCAAATGAATAAGAATGTCAAGGATAGTGAATTTGATTTTTCATTTTCCTTTTATTTCACTTTTTTCACATTTATCAAATTTCAATTACTGAAACACAAAACATCCTATTTTATCATGACTCACTCTCAAAGGGGGAACTTCGGTGTGACATTTTAGAGCAGCATCATTGCCTGCACTTGAACTGAGTGGTATGTACTGTGCACGTCTCAGCTGTAACTGAAAATGTGGAACCAGAGCGCACATCTTTAAGGGTGAGGGGATCTCGGCGGCTAAGTTCTGTCTTCAAACACTGAGGCCAATAAAGGTCATATCTCCTCACTACACCCACTCCCACCTGGCATTTCAGCAGAAATAATCTCTTGCTGCCAGTTTATAGTTGGCCTCCTTGAACATAAGGACAAGGACAAGTAACATTTTTGCACTTCCACATGAATGAGGATGTAAAAAAGCAAAACGGTGGTATTACTAATGATTTCTTTGTTTTCACAATCACATGTAAATGAAAGGTGGCACCTGCAAACATTTTTTAACACTCTTTGCACCAATGCTGTAAATAAACTTAGGCTCTGGATTAGCTCCTTTGCCATTTAGCTTGAAAAAAATGTGTGCTCTTGTGGCATTATGACATTGGTGACTTCAGCTCCCCATAAGGGGTGTTACACCCCATGGAGTGACTCTACAGTATCCATGACACTCCCCCACCAAGTGGCTAATGAGGTCAAATGACGAATTACACAGTCAATTTAACTCAGGGTCTTGGGATTCATACACAGAACAGATTGCAGAGGGTATGTTATCCCAAATCCAGGACACCTGTGAAGCAGTAAATCACTGTTTCTGGTCATGACTGATCATACTGTGTGCATAAGAGGACAGAGAGAAAGGTATGCAGAGACAGCATTAAAAGCACAAGATAAGCTGAAAATTCCTGAAAATCTGTCAATTCACACACTCTCACCATTATAGCTAAAACTCAAATCTGCAGACGTCTAGGTTCATAGACAGTGCAGCTACCCCTCGTGGGCTAATGTTAATTGCTAGATAGGTAAAGCCACTGTGATTGACAGATGAGTTGCAGAATTGAGGAGACATGAGAGAGGTTCAAAGTGAAATGAGTGTTCAGCGCTTTGAATTACTAAAAAGGAAATAATATGCTGAAATCTAATAGTAGGACTTTGTAATGCAAAATATTATTTATATGCTCATGAGCAGTCAGCCGCTTTTAGCAACACTGAAAGATTTGTAGATGGCAAATTCATTTGCAGAGATCCACATTTAAAAATAGCTCATTGGTCTGTCAACCTTGAATTACTGAAAAAGGGATCTAAAAACAGCTTTTACTTTCATCCTCCACTCAGTAGTTTGACGTCAGTGAAACCACTGGTCTAAGGAACACGTGTCCAGAATACTTGTTTTAATTTTTCACTGGAAAGTCAAGTTTAAGTTTGTACGTTTTAGTGAGAGGACATGATGAAGTGATGAAGTATAGATGACCTTGTGGATGCTCCAAATCCTATACGGACTGGAACACTTCTTGCAAAATGGCATACTGTATGTGTATTAGAGCATGAGAGCACAAAAGCGTGTTCTATTACATTCACATTTGTATCCATTCATTCCAAGGCTTTTGTCCAACTGAAGTGCAATCCATACAGTGAAGTGAAGTACTGCTGCAACAAGAAGTACACAATGTATTACATGCTGTATTTGTTTTTTAAGACTAGAAGAATTGCATTAATATTAAGACATGAACAGGGAATAAATGTCTACTCCACTTTCCTAATTCTTCATCACAAGGTTACTATGATTACTGTAAGAGCACGGCACTGTATAGGCTTTCCCCTGTCAGGCTTTACTGCAAACTAACAAAGACACCTCAACAAAAATGTATCCAGAGGTAGTTTATAAGCTCTAATCTGATGGACTTATTTTCCCACTGGCTCCATGTGCAGGTTGAAGTTAACAGCAGCCTATCAGCAAAGACCCAGACAGCTAATGTAGCATAAAATGTAGCTCAAAATTTGTCCCACGGTTGGAACGACCCTGTCTTGTAGCTGGATTTTGCTTAATGAACTACAAGGCACCTTGAATGACAAATAAATTGTGTTTTTTAGGCCAACAAACTGCTCAATGCATCACTAATAAGGTTAATTTGAGTCCCACTGGGCAGGAGGCATTAGTCTAAGTGTTTATCCGCTTTAGTGATGTCCCTTGTTGGACTGACAAAAAGAAACTGTGCTGCCAGTGTCATTAGGGTGACACTAAGTAGAAGGTGAATGTCCAATTTCCTCATCAACTCTTTGCCAAATGAACAGGACGCAATGACGAATTTTATCTTCACAGCAAAAATAATGCAGTTGTTATGGCTGTTCATTTGCGAATTGCATTTATATACACAAAGGTGTAGTTATGGTGCAGCTTAACAATACATAATCATGAGCCTTAATCAAACATACACATGAAACAGAGCATCGCATGTGTAAGACATTGATTTTCTAGTATGTGTGAAACTCACAGCTCCCTGCCTGAATGTCCCATTTCCCCAAACTGATTACAATTACAAATTTAGGTGAGGCCAACACAGCACAATAGTTATCTCCGGCCAAAGAGATAGACTTCCTTAATTAAAAATGGCAGACTTTGAGACTGCTGGAGAATACTTTTTTTTTTTTCTCTCCTAGATGCTCCCACTATCTCAGTGCTATTCAGTCAAACAGACAGTTTATACATGCCGGAGAGCTAAATGGAGGCTGCTGTTAAATTCACCAGGGCTACTGTTGCATACAGTGAGCCAGATAAGCCTCATTTGAATAATTCCCATATAGCCCTGCTGCTTTATCTTGGAGTTTACCCATCAGAAACGTGTGGTGTTGTGCTTAGAAAGTTGTTAAACGCCACAGCACCACTGTTAATCAATAACAGGCTTTGGGCACCGCATTGTATTTTGCTGCAGATATTATTGACATCCCCTCAGACTGTAAGATCTATAATAGGCTTTGCCTTTTGCAGAAAAATTGACATTTTAAATTCTTTCAGCCATGTCTTTGTTGTTTTGGGGAAATTCTGGAGGAAGGGGTACATGCTGTGCTACTCTGTGGGTTTCAAACTACATGGGTGTTGATCATACAGAGGCAAGAAACTAACTGGCTAAGCTTCACATTTTTACATTGGGGGTCTAAATCCAGAGTCCATTAAATCACTCTGTATAACAGATTAGTAGGAGTCTTTAGCTGAACACACTGCTGAGATTTCCCACTCCCACAGGTATCCTCAAAGCCATGCATGGCACCTGCAAAGTCTTGTGTTAGTTGCTTTAAAACCAAACACTTTAGAGCAGTGAGTAAGCGGCCAGTGTCAGGGACAGGACGTAATTAAGAGCAGGACATTAGAGACAGTGCAGAACTCTCAAGAGGGTTTATGTGGAAAAAACACAGAGAGAGGAAGAGGAAGACATAAAAGACAGAACAGGCAAAGTCACTGCACAAAGGTCTGAGAAAAAAAAAAAAAAAACAGCTCTACAAAGGAGTTTCTAGCAGCATGCATTAACACTTCGGTTCATTAACAGTATAGTTCAAGCTGGTGCGGCTTGTCCAAAGAATGCAAACCAGTAACAATAACACACACAGAGGGACCGAGTCCAAGATTGCCTCTGCAGCAAGAGTATCTGAAGATGGATATTTTTTGCCGGGTGCCAAGACTATTTTGGGAGCCCGAGCCCCTGACTTGTCCCTGGGCACCTTCTGATCAGCTTTGTCATCAGGTGTGAGAGCAGCTACACACACAGTGGATGAGTGCGGATACATCCTGACACTCACACCTAAGAAAAGTAATGGGGCTTTCTAACTTTTTTTAGACAAGAAAAAAGAAGAAAAAATATATAAAGTTGCAGGTTTCGCTTTACTGCTCAATTTCTGCTAGAAATTGGAAGCACAGGGGGTAGGGGGAATCTAAAGATGTCACCCCTAATGACACAGGAGTGGGAGTTGTAACTATTGTAGGTCATTTTCTATGCGTAAATGTAATAGATTACTAAAGCTTAAAAAACATAGTTGGATGCTCCCACTTTGTTTTTTTTGTTGTTGTTGTTTTTTTGTTTTGGTTTTTTTTTTTTGCATAACACTGTTTTCAGAATAATTTGAGTTATTTGATCCCACAAGTTTTCCATGTTTGATCATGCTGACAGAGCTCAGTCTTGGAGTTGATACCGGCTTTTGTTTGTTTATTTCATTTCATATCTCATTGCCTTATTTCTGCTTACTTTTCCGTTTTCGTTGCGCGGTGGTGCACGAGTCGAAATGAATCCTGCAGCGCGTGCTTACGGTTGAAACAGACACGCACACACACACATTAGCCCTCCCTTCTGTATTCTGGTGCTGATTCGTGTGCGTGGATGAAGTCGTTTCCGGGAGAAGTTTTTAATACGTGCATCAAAAGTACGTGAGGATTGTGGCGCATTGGACGGCTGTAGTGCTGAATGGAACGGAAGGAGGGGGGAGATCATACATTAACTCCTACTGGCTGCAGGGACTCTCCAGTTGATAGAAGCCAAGACAGAAGGGAACACTAACAGCTTTTGAGAAACAAAAAATACGACAAATGAAACCTAAAAGAACGTCAACTTAATTTTTTTTTTCTTTTTTTGGCCAAACCGGGGGATTTTACGCACCGCCCAAGAGTAAAGATAACGCTGCAGAGATGAGTGTTGCGCGGTTCTACATGCTTCCAAAGGACCCCCTCTCCTGATAAAGGGACCAAAGAGGACAAAAAAGGCTGTCCATGACATTTTCCATAAGAAGATCGCAAAGGTGGAGCGATTAGAGAAGGGCTGATGACGGGACTATTAATCCTTTCAGTGCATCAAAAGCACCAAAGGGTATTAGAAACGTTTGGATGGAAATCGGGCGAGTGTTTAGAACTGTTTTTGGTTTTATATGAAACTGGTGATTAGTTGTTGTGAAACATTTTGCAAGGATTCCTTTTTTCTCTCTCTCTCTCCAAACAAATTCTTTGATTGTTTTTCCCAGGAGTAAATTTGCTTTTACATTTTCTTTTCCAGCAAAAAAAAAAAGATTGTATGGTATGAGCACTTTTCCGTTGTGAATCTTCAGAAACTCTCAATCTTTTTTTTTTCTCTCCAAGTATTCCTAAATCTAAATGGAATTAGTTGAGTCTGAAGCCGTTTGTGAAAGGAACAGACATGGTACATGGACACAGCTTCCATCACGGTAAGACATGCGTATTCATCAGCTGAAGCATACTTGGTCAAAGCATCTACTGCTTGCCCAAACATGTCTTACCCTGACGCAGAAGAAGTAGAGTAATCCTTTAATCGGTTTAGAGGGACGCAAAAATATCAGAGCAACAGATAAATAAGCAAATAGGCAAGGAATAGTGAATTCTGTGGATAAAACAAATGTGACGAGGTAAGATACGCACACATTGCATCCTACAACCTGTAAACTCACCTTTGAAGGTCACACTGTAAGTTTATGATGCTTTTTTTTTTAAGGTTTGTATTTTTTTCTTTAAAAATACAGATAATGACATTCATCAGCATTTTGGTTAGTTCAGTTCAGTCGACTTTTTTTTTTTTTTTTTTTTAAAGCAGAAGAGCTGCACATATGTGTAAAATGTGCACAAAGTTACAGTACAGGCCTATACAGTATGTAGGTGTGGATATAAAAGGCCTATAAGTAAAATGCAGGCAGCAAGTTTTGCACTTTTTGACTGAAGAAAATATGTGTTTGTAACAATTTTGTGGCTATTCTGTGCCATTTTTGACTCCTTTAGGTTCCATTTGGTAGGTACATGTGTAGATGTCTATACAATCCTAAATCTAAAGTGTGTTCTCTGCTGACTCAGCCTTGGCTCAACTGAAATAAAGCTCAGGACAAGAGCAGAGGGATGTGTACATGACAAAAAAAAAAAAATATATATATATATATATATGCTTGTGTTTTCTTCCCAGTTGTTGCAAGTCTTCTCATACTTGGGTTGTCTGGAGCAACAAAGAAGGATACAGCAGGTACTGTGATCTCCGTTACCACAAGCTCACAACTTTACTGCTCAGATGTCCTCTTCCTCTGCTTTAATATCTGTCTTTTACCTTCCTTTCACTCCATATTTTTTTGTAGTGAAAAACAATTCTGGAGTAAAGCCTGCAGGTCAATGTGGAACATGGGTGAAGGAACCAGAAGGAGGGCTCTTCACTTCTCCCAATTACCCAAACAAATACCCTCCAGACACAGAGTGTGTTTACATCCTTGAAGGTAAATATCCGCTTTAAGCAGCAGCAGCAGCAGCAATAAAAACCAAGGAGATCCAGCTTTTTATTCTCTGTTAAGACATTCCTTTTGTTATCCTCAGAGGGAAATCATATTAAGTGCTGAGTGAATGATTAGATGTATTTGTTTATTAGACAGGGAGTGGCGACTTGAGACTGTTATTATTTCATATTAGGAGTTAATTTTTGATTCAGTGATAAAGATATGTTATTGAACGGATTATAGAAGCTCAACAGTTCTTACATTAGTTATGTTGTTTATCAGATGAATTGACTAACAGTCAGGATTTGAGATCTGTATTGAGCCAGTGGGTGTGCTGACAATGAAACAGGTTGAATGTTCATCAATGAATGGCTAATACCTCACTCCTGCGCTGCATTAGATGGTAATTATTTTCATTGTGTCTTCCAGCTCCTCCAAGGCAGTGTATTGATCTACACTTTGAGGAGAATTATTCAATCGAGTCCTCTTGGGAATGTAAATTTGACAACATCGAGGTCCGGGATGGGCCATTTGGCTTCTCCCCAATGCTCGGACGATACTGTGGTCAGCACAGCCCGCCTGATATCAGGAGTAGCGGCCGATACCTGTGGATAAAATTTGTTACAGATGGTGAACTGGAAGCAGTGGGATTTTCAGCAAGTTACAACTTCACTGCAGGTAATTTTGTCTGTTTTGCAGTGGTTTGCCTTGCTGGTGTTGTCAATTAATATATATATTTTTTCCTTTGTAAGCATCTCCATGCTCTATAGCTCTAGCAGCAATGCTCCAAATGAATAACAAACATCATCCAGGGAAGACAGTCATGTGGGGGCCTCTTGCAGTTTTATTGATTGTCTGTCTGCACACTCAGTATTTCCATTGGCTATATACTGTCATTGGCTGGGACCCTCTTGTGACTGGGTCGGCTGTTATTTCTCGTCTCTATATCTGTCATGATGCGAAACAGTGTCAGATTTTAATTTGGTTCAGCAGCACCAGTCCTCAGTGTACAGAGCTGGAAGAAGCTGAGTGAGCATCGCAAAAGTATTGTGTCTGTTTTGTCGAACACAGTCGTAGCAATTACGGTTACGTGTAAAACCATGGCTTTCTAAATTTGCCTCAAATTTGGTTGTGATCCCATTACACAGGCAGAATGATGACTGATGGCAGGGAATCAGGGCATAACCATGATTTAATATTCCTCCATCTACACTTGACTGGGCTTAATAACACTGTCAACTGTTTAGTGTGTTTGAGGCTTGAAAAGCGCAGTGCACATGACACATAAAGTATGCCAGTTTGTTTCCACATCCACTGTACTTCCAGAAAAATGTTGCCATTGTGGACTTGAGTGAGTCATTGTTTATACGATTAACACATAATGTCAAAAACACTCTTGTGGCTCCAGGCTATTGAAGACAAAGCCATCAAGGTAAAGAGCTACCGTACATGAAGAGCTAAGGGACTCAGTATGAAAGAAGCTTTTTTTTTTTTTTAATATATTCCTGGAGTTATGATGAAGAAATGAAGTCAGAGGGAATGAAATCTAGCTTAAAAAAATTTCATTTTATTTTCATTAAGGATTCACACTTCAAGTTAAATTACTGAGAGCATCACTATCAAAAAAGATGCACATGAATAAACACAAACTTTAACTCAGACATGATTCAGTGCTGTGTTGTACTAAGTGGAATCTCCTGAGGCATGAATCTCTCATTCTGCAGATAACTACAGCTCTCTCAGCTTTGATTTACGCTGTAGAAATGCACTTTTTATTTTGCAAATGTGTTAGCAAAATAAAAACATGCGATAACATCACTATTTTCCACACAAATACAAACATCACTCCTATTACTTTTGCAAATATTCGAAATCTAGCTACACAGGAATGATGATTTGTAATTTACCACCCTGAAAGTCGGAGACACTGTGAAAATCTAGATCACATTTTTTTTTCCTGTAATACGCAATTTACAAATTGTTTTTTGTTCTTGCGTCTCTTGGGAGTCTCATTGGAAATGTGCTGAGAGGAAAGAAGCTCTGCCTCTTCAGTTGATAGGAAATATCTGTGGCATATGATTTACATAATTAAAGAAGATAAAAGTCCTGAATTCACTCGACTTGATACTCTGAAATCTGGCGGTGTGAGTAGTGCCTCACATCTGCTGCTGCATTGCTAACCACGCTAATTCATACGGGCCTCGTCTCATGAATGAGTGAGGGGGAAAAAAAGTGCCAACAGAGATGATATGAATCAGCTCCTTTATTCCTTCCTCAATCATTTTAGCAGTAGAGAGATAAAAAAAAAAAACTCTTATGTCTCTTCTTCACATTCTGCCAGTGTCCTTTCAGAAGCCTGATGCTCTTGATGACTAATGCAGCCAGTTAGTATTGCAGTCAGTGAAGAAGAAGAACCAGGAACCAGAATCTCCCAAAATCCAGTATATGTTGAGCTGTTTGAATGAGGCAGTTAATGTGTGCAGATGTTATGCATTCAATTTATATGTGGCATCAGAGGAAGGAAGAAATACATTGAACAACAGCCACCAGCGATACACAAAGAACAGTGATTAAATAAACCGGGGTCTCCAAGAAATGTGCTGCACAATTAATTTAGGAAACAAATTACACCCACATCCCTCATGCCTATGCTCTTCTTGTTGCATTGAATGTTTGCAGCATATATATTGTCTACTCCACAGTAAAATGCATATCAGCTGCTTGTTGCAAGGGTATTGGCAGCCGCATTAGGTTTTAGAGCACAGGTGTCAAACATGTGGCCCGGGGGCCAAATTCGGCCCGCAAAAGAGTTCAATCCGGCCCCTGAGATGAATTTGTGACATACAAAAATTACACTAAAGATATTAACAGTCGAGGATGTTCAAATCATTTTAGGTCAATTCAGTTTAGCAATCACACCAATAAAATACTATCATAATAGCCTATAAATAATAAAAACTGTATTTTTTACCTATGCCAAGTATACTGGTGTTCATCTGTTTGTGTTCTTAAAAAGTTCTGAACAGATTTGGATGAAATTTTCAGGAATTGTTAGAAATGGGATGAAGAACAAGTGATTGAATTGTGGTGGTGATCCGGATCGCCGTCTGGATCCAGGAATTTAAAAAAAAAAAAGTTTCTTTATCATTGGGAGATGGGGCATGACGGCACTGAGCTGCATATGAGGATATTCAGCGCCATGTAGTTGTTTTAAGGTAAAAAAAAAAAAGTAAAATTACATAAATGTTTACAGTTACAGACTAGCCTTTTTACACAAAAAAAAGTGAATAACCTGAAATGTCTTAATAGAAGTATGTGGAATTTTAATAATATTCTGCTTGTTACTTAAAGGGGACCTATGATGCTACTTTTCGGCCCTTTGTATTTGATTTCTTGCCCTTCCAGAATAGTAACACACGATTAGTGGCACTAAAAACTTTGTAGAAGTGTATCTATTGATGTTTGTTTACACCTATTTCTTGCATCCCGCCAAAGCGCTCAGTATTACTTCACTCCACCCCCTGCATTGTTGGCGTACACCCCCACCCAACCCACAAAGTCTGATTTCTCCTACAAAATAAACAGGTTTTTACTTACAACTTGTGCTTAAGACTCTTCAACACCAGCAAGTATCGTCGGCAAGGCTCTGTCTTTCAATTGGAGTTTTGTGGCTAATCCAGCCTCATACCTGCCCATGTTAAAAAAAAACAAAAACAAACTGTCCGTTTAAAAGGCCGATGGCAAACAAAAATGTTGGTCTTTTTTTTTTTTTTTTTTTTTTTGCGGTCCGGGAAAAATCAACTCCGTCCATTTCTTCCTGCTGCCTGCCTCTTTGGGAAAGCTGAATAAAAACCGCTTTCCTTCACACCCGGAGACGCACTTTCTTGGAGCCATTTTCAACAATAAAACTTCCGGGGCAGTGCGAGGGAGGGCGAAACCAGTCTGAAAGTAGGTGTGAGCATGACCATGTTAGGAAAGTCCGCCGCGAAGTGACGTCACTTAGTGAACAAGTTTGTGAACAGAGCGATTTTAGAGCCGATTCAGATTTAATTTATTTGGTCCCCATGGGGAAATTCATCTTCCCTGACTGAACATTACAAGAAAGAACAGAAAAGAAAAGGTATCAACTAGGGTTGTCCCGATCCGATATTTGGATCGGATCGGCCGCCGATATTAGCAAAAAATGCGTATCGGTATCGGATCGG
>JAQQZY010000014.1:24222584-24234929 GCA_030068375.1 Ostorhinchus rueppellii
ATCAAACCCATTCTCTCATTAATTGTCAGAATTTCACATTTTGGCCCAAGACTGTATCTAAGAAACTACAACCAACTGGGACTTTTGACTGAATTTTTCTGTATTTATGACTCAAATTTGGTAAAGTTTCACGACTTTTATTCTGGAACCATTTGACTTGTAGACCCGTGATATGAGAATTATAAAGCTCCGTTGTTTTGATTCCTTCTCATTTATGATTCTGATGCATCTGTATTCTTTGTCCATCATGCATTTGCTCTCAGATATATTTTTGAGTACCATAGGGCTCTCACACGCTCATATGTATGGACATGCTTTGATTAGTAAACTGGGTCAAAGGTAGAAATATGTGACTTGCATGTTGTGGTTTTGGGGAAATGGGCAATATGCCGAGGTAGTATACATTTTTATTCACACCATCAGCCCAGATCACAAACCCCTCTAAAGACGTGAACTCCAAATCCACCATAAACCTTTATTTGAAGGTGAAATCCATAATTTTCCACACACTGTTGCCCTCTGCAGTAGTAAGGTTAATGGCAGTGGTGTTGCTAAGGTATGATCAACGACTAAGGTGGTATGCAGAGCTGACAGTTGAGTGAGTTCTTATGGTTTTAAAGATGTTACTGAAGGTGTGCATTTCATTGCCCTCTGTTGGGAATGAAAATGTGTCAGCTAGCAAAGTGTGTGGGCGTTAAAGCAAGAAGCTACAGAATTCTACATGGCAGGGATTAGAGGTGTGGAAATTCCTGATTCAGAGATGCACTGCCACATAATCATACTCTAATAAAATCATGAATCTTCCGTCTTTTCTTGTGCACGAGAAAAGGATTTCTGTATTGTTTTGTGATGTTTATCCAATCCAACTTTATTTATAAAGCACTTTAAAACAACTACAGTGGACTAAAGTGCTGTACAGAACACTAGAAACGCAATACAAATTAATAATAAAAGCATTTTAAAAAAGTGCTCCGATGAGTCACTAAGATCCAGATATTGCAAAGATGCCGAACACTCACACTATTTGAGTTTTGAAACCACTTCATAAAAGCATATTTACCTAGCTGTTTGTGTTAATTGATGGAAAAGTAGCCAGGGGCTGTACTCAGGATTAGATAAACTGAGACGCATCAAGAATTGTGCGTCTGAGTTGCTGACAAATGAGTTATAATTGAATCAAACTGTGAGGTTGGCAAGGATGTACGTTTTCAGGTTATGTCTGCATGATGCTTCTGAACATGATATTTCTGGAATATCTTGTGGAAATTTATGTACTTCTGACAGAAAAAATGTTCACCTGAACTATTCTGAATTTAGCAGCAGCCAAATGTCAAGGTCACTGTCACATCGTAATACATTACCCAAGCCAAAAATAACTGCCTTTAGCTTTGATTACAGCACACATTCACCATGGCAGCATTTCAGTGCACAATGTCATAACATTTTTTTTCCATCCAGAGTTGCATTAGTTTTTGGCCAAGATCCGGTACTGATGATGTGAGACTTGGACCACCGTGCAACGTCTTCTCCGGTACTAAACAATCGCAGTAGGTTCAGGTCTGAACTGGGGTGTTCCAATCCATGTGTGGAAATGATGTCTCATGCTCCCTGAAGCACGCTTTCATAATTTTAGCTTGATTAATCCTGGCATTGTCATTTTTGGTTATGTCTGTGTCATCAGGGAGGAACAAATCCACTGATGTTCAGACCTGGTTATTCAGTATATTCACATTCAGCTTTTTGGAAACAGAACGTTCCTGAACGAAGCAACCTCAGATATAACACTGCCCCCACAGGTTTGTACTTTAGGCACTAGGCATGATGGGTAATCACCTCATCATCCTCTCATCTCACCCTGACACATCTATCACTCTGGAACAGGGTCAGTCTGGACCACATGAACTTTTGCCATTGAAACAAGGTCTAATCTTTATGCTCTGTATCAAACCGATGGTTGTTTCAAAGATGAGAAGCTGCTCATTGCATGAGTTAAAGACCTTGGGGCCTCTGGTTGGGGACTTGTGCCATCTTCAGAGTGGGCACATTATTGTCTCTTGGGGACAATGAACTCTTGGGCCGGATCCCCTTCTCTGCGGGACTGCTGGTTGGTGTGGTGTGTCCATCACACCTCATTGTTTTTGCTCTGCAGTGATGCCATCGCTTCACTACTGTGGGTGATTAATGCCAAAAACTGATGTTGTGTTGCTGGTGTTATTTGTACTGTGGTTGTTTATGATGTTTGGTTCATGTTTTTATTAGGGATGTCAAAATTAACGCATTAACACAGATTATACCATCCATACTAATGATTAATCTGATATCCCCCATCTGCAGCACAGAGTGACTCTGAATGTCATGCATGCGCAAATGGGTAATTGATCCAGTGGTGACAGGCAGCAGAGGCGACCCATAAAGATGGAAGATGCTAAACAGCACGTTGGCCCTCGTGATGGAAATATGAGGGAAAAAAACAAACCAAGATGGAACAGTCACCCAATATAAAGTATTATGCACACTCTACAGGAAGGAGTTTTCTTTTAACAGAAGCACTTCCAGTTTAAAATACAACCATAACGCGAAGCATACGTTAGTTGGTCGTTCTGCTAGCACTTCGGCTAGTGCGTCACCCAGCTTGCAACAAACATGTTAAGTGCATAAATATTCTGTTCTTTCTTGAGTCTGTTTGCTCATGCAAAATGAAACCAGATTCATATCAAAAATGAATGAATGAATGATATTTAATTGTGATTAATCCACAGCAACCCTGTGATTAATCTAGTTAAAACTGAAACTGAATGGTTTTATATATATTAGTTTGTGGGGTTTTTTGTTTTGTTTTCCAGTTTACTCAGCGGGTGTTGTGGATTTATTGTTTATAGTTATCATTATATTGTTGTTACTGGACAAGACAATTTAAAAAAAGTTAAAGAACTTGTTTCAGCTAAAACGTTACAGTATTTATCCAGTAGAATTGTGTTATTTTTACTTTTTATTGCTTAGTTAAATCCAGATGGGGACTTTTTGGGCAATGTATCCTGCGCAGACACTTTTATCATTTAATGCCAGTTATTGTGTAAAAGCTATCTCTAATTTAAGACCGTATGAGTGTCAGTATGATAATAACCTTTATTTTGCCCCTCAACACTACACTTACTTTTAATTAGATTTGTCCAGCGTCTTTACTGCATATGTCTGCATGGATGTAAACTGTAACTTGACAGCAGCTATTCTGTTCTAGTTTACACTGCTTGTTTTTTTGTCAACAAGTCTTAAAATCTCTTTTGGGTGTTCCCGGAGTAATCCTGATTAGAATTGGGTTTTTCTTTTCATTTAATGTGAGAGGGATTTCATCAGCTGAAGGCAACAGTGTGACTGGGGTTCGGATGTGTGAGGCAACAGAAATGATAGTATATTCTTCCAATGAACTGATGGGATTAAGAGAAGTATTAGACACTGAATGACAAAAGAGTTTACATCAGGGCAGGGCATGTTAGGCAATGATTCCTCCCCATGTCAAAAGTTTCATTATGTGTATTATAACAGAAGGACAGCCAGTTACCATTGTAAAACCCATCATCATTACTTTCCGGCTTCTGTCCCTGTACTTTTTTTTTTTTTTTCTTTGTGCAATTTGTGCCGCAGCTCGTTGCCGTGATTAGCCAGCGTACCAAAGAGCAATGTTTCATTACATGGCAGTGAGATCTTTATTTGATCCCTCTCTTTTAGCACATTTCCCCATTAATACCCCTTCTGATGTCTGATTAAAAGTCTTGCAGTAATGTCCCCGCAACCCCCACCCGCCCACCACCCTATACACATACCCTCTATCAGACACAAAAAGCCTATTTGAGAAAATTAAAAATCTTTTAAAAGGATGTAGTTATCTCACCCTTTTCCGACGGACATTTTTATGTAACTCAATTGATGCATGACTGCTTCCATTAACTTTTGATCCCTAAGTTGGTATAAATACTCTTTTCAATTTAGATAGTGGCAAGTGGTGAATGGGGCGTTACGTAGGCGTGCATGTAGAGTACCGACCTCCGCAGGACTTCTTAACGAATCATTCTTTTTTTTTTTCCTGATTAAGCTGATGTTCACCTACTGCTGCTTTCCTTGCACAGTCGAAAGAATGGCTGATGTTGAGATATACATCTCTCAATATATCAGTGACTAAAACCTGAGATTGCATATGCAAATTTTCGTAACGCAACCCAGCGTCTGTGTCGCTTAATTTCAACTTAATTAAATCACACTCTGTGTGCTTTATAAGTCGAGAAGATGCCTGTTTTTTTTATCTTTTCCCCCTTTTCCATTTATCCGACCCATCTTCACTCACTTACCCCGGTTTTATGCAGTGTCGAAGCAACCTTGTGATTTTGCCCTCACACTCATTCCTCTGAGGCTCATAGCCTGTGAGTATGGGGGAGAGAGTGTGTATGTGTGTGTGTGTGTGTGAGTGCAAGAGAGAGAAAGAGAGGGAGATAGCGACACTCTAATGGGGTTTATCAAAGTCAACCTGAATACTCTAACAGTCTGGGCCTGAACATCAAAGCCTAATCTCCCATCCACTGCCAACTACTCTGGACATCCATCAAACACCCAAGCAGGGAAAAGCCTAAATTGACTAAATTGGATGACGGAAATATTTGTATTGTAAGGACAGATACTCTGATGAAGGTCTAATCTCAGCTGTCAATGTGACTGTGAATAAACCTGACATTTTAGAGAGTTAGCTTGAAGTTGCAAGAAGCTTCTTACTTATTTGAAATTGTGTGAAAGAATGAAGAGGCAGTTTGACTCATCCTCATCCATACATTATGCCAGAATGCTGCAAGGTCTGCTTCAACATACTTTATGACATGCTATCGATTCGAAAGGAGATGAAAAGGAAATGCTGTGTGATTTGATTTCTCATTCAGGGGTCTTAATTCCCCCTGACACACACAGAGAAACAGACAGTCCTTTTGATTGCAGTGAATCTGACCATCAGGGTTATTCTCTCTGGGATCAAGAGTGTTTCCCCCATTTTTATTAGACTTCAAAGGTTACATATAGAAATACTAAATAGAGCACATATACGCTATATATACCCTCATCTGATAGCTGCAGATGCACGGTAATCCATCATGCATCTGTGTGTTTGTTGGAGCCTAGATTTTGTCAACAAGGTAGTGTGCATCTTTGTGTACTTTCCTGGCAGTGATAAATGGAACTATATTTGTTATTATAAAAAACATTGACACTTGCGCTAAACAAATGTAAAGGATAAAAACTCATTATGTGGATTGCACTTTGCATTTTCTACAGGTCACAGAAACTTATGCAGTGATTGATTATCTTTTCAGCAGCCATTTTGAGTCATTCTTAAATGCTTTCTAGTTAGGACTGATCCTCTGGTAGAAATAGATTTTGGTGTCAAAGATAGTGCTTAGTAAGATTACACCCGCTTCATTTTTTCGGTGCTTTTATGGCTGTAAGATTGTACAAGGGGAAGATAGAGGTAGGACAGACGCGCCATGTTTTTTCGTTAGTGTCACAGATATATAGAAATGATATCCAATGATGATTAAGAATTTCACATGTGCACAACTTTACAAATAAATCCATGTGTTACAACAGCAGCAGTATATTTCTTGCAAAAAGCCAGCTGCAGTGTAAAGGAACTGCAATGTCCAATGCACCACTAACACACATGTACATGCACACACCCTAACTGTATCGTTATTGATTGCTCCTCTCTATTTTGCTGAGACAGATGCTGTTTCTCCCCGGATGGTAGTAGACCACTTGGCTGGTGGCCTCTCCCTCTCTCCTTTACCTCTCTCTCTTTCTAGATAGCTATCCCTCATCAGAAACCACACACCTTCACCTCGGCTCATCACACCACTACTAATCACTTGCTGCTCTGCTCTGAATTTTGACAGCTTGCAGCCCCATTCCCATTTTTCCTACCCCACTAGGATTCTTTCAGGCTGTTTCCTTCTCCCTTTCCTCAGTTGCTGTTTAATAGCATGTATTGTTTGACTTTGCTTTTTTGCCAGCCCCTACCATTTCTCCACAGTCTGCTGTTTTCTTATTCTCTTTTCCCAAAAATCCATCTCTCTGTCTCTCACCAACACCATTATTTTGTGTCAGTCATTCTATGTCAGTGTGTTATTTTGTACTGTGTGCCAGTGCTCAGGTTGTACCCTGCGCTGTCTCTTAGCACCATGCTGGGCATCTTGCTGAGTTAACGCTCACGCTTGGCTGATACTTGTGTCACACTGAACTGTTCCAATGTTTGTTTGTCTTTTTACAGTGGTGCATAGTTTATCTTTTACCTTTAGAATTAAAAATAATTTTTCAATTTAAGAGGTTGTATAAAGAGAGAATAGAGAAGCTTTGTAAAAATATGTAATAAAATAGTTTTACTTGTTTATTTTCTTTACAATCATGTAAACTGTTGACTGTCATAGCTGTAACAGTAACTTATCTGATGTAAGCAGAAGGGGCAGGAATTATGTTTTCTTCATCCTGCTCCTTTCCAATCATTTAGATTGGAATGAATAAATACATGAAATGAAAGAATTTATTTTTCACTTATATTTGTTGATTATTCAGTTCAAATCCACAGTGCAGAGAAATTGCACATTGTATGACAGAAATAACCAGACCCATCTCCACATGATACAGTTAACACTGTGCCAGTGTCAGAAAAAGGTCTGGTTGAACCCATTATCATACTGCCATAGGGGGGGATAAACAACTCCCTGGGCTACTTGTATTTATTTAAACAAATCACAATCATCTTGGGCTGCTCTAAGCCCAGGACGAATCACTCGAGCCTTTACAAAGAGTCTGGTGTAAAATTGTTTTGGGAGAACATTTGCACATGGGGAGGCATACTCTGGCATTAACATGATTAAATCTCCACCAAAGAGAATACTACAAAGAACCAAGTGGGCCCGTGTTACTATTGCTTGATCCAAATCTTCATCAAAATTACTAATTTTCAGTGTGTACAAGGGAACTGTGAGGTTGTTGTTTCACATAATGAAGGGGGCTTTGATAATAGTAATATGAAGATAACAGTAGGGGAGGCGAATTCCTGCTCAGATCGTAAAACCACTGGAAGTCTTATTCCCACAAGTAAGAAAAAAATGTACAGATGTACAAAATAGATCTGCACATATTGTATTATACAGTATGCCTCAGCAGATCTGAGGATACTCTGTCTGTGTGCGAACCTGCTCGTTGCTTGGCATGCATTTGACAGGCATATACCAGCTCAGATATAGCTTTCAGTTTGACATTTCTGTATTACATTCAACTAAGCAGCCACTGCCTTATCGCAATTACACAGAAGTGTAGTTTTTGTTGAGTTAATAAATTTGGAGCTTATGAAGAAAAGCTATCAGCGTATTTATTGGTGAAGAATAAACACATGTGATTATGCTAATGGGAATATATTTCAATATTGAAGTTGTTAATTTGAATTAGAGCAGCAACCTGACTACTTATGGAGCAGGAAATTGTGCTTTAGAAGTTACTCTAGTCCCCAGAAGGCCTCCTTGTTTTCTAACAAGTGAACTGTGACCTGTTGAGTGATTTGGTTGCAGAACCCACAGTTGGAACAGCTTAACCAGCAGTAATCTCCTCATCTGGCACCGTGTGCTGTGTCAAGCACAAGTATGCTTTATTTCACTCATTCGCTGGCACCCATCAAAAATAGATAGAACTATTTTTAGCTTGGCACCTGTGAAATAATGCATGTGAAGAAAGGATAATGACTGATCATAGCAGGTGCCATAAGTATTCATGTTTAAAGCCTTTGGGCTGAGGGAAAATTGGACAGATCTTACTGTGTTTATTTATTCATGCTCAAATCTGGCAGACATGTAGAAAAGCTATGTTGCAGTACAGCTTCCCTGCTGCTCAGACCCTTACAGCTAGTGCTGAGAGCGAGTGCTTGGCTACTTTCCTGTTGCCTTCTTATTGTGCTGGTGGCAGGCAAGAGTCACACTGCCAAGTTGGCCTTATCCCCCCTTAAAGCTACAGTAAATTTGGGAAAAAGCAACATTACTGGTGATAAATGAGGTTGGAGAAATTTAATCTAGAAATAACATGATTGGTGAGCCAGGATTAAGATATCTATAATTCCTTTTTCTGAAAAAATAACCTATCTCTATACGGAAAATACTAATAATAAAACTTTTACATGTTTGTGTTGTGTTCAGCTCCCATGGCTGATAAAATGAGGGGAAAAAAAATCCCTGAAATCAAAATGCCCTACTTCAAATAGGGACTGCTACAAATCTGAATTTCCAATGACAGGAAGAGGAAAATAGGACTAATTTGAATAAATGAACCTCATTAACAAAATGTTCAAGGAGGAAACTACTTCAGTTGTACGTACCCATTAGCTTTTCTAAACTGACAAATTACAGCATTTGCTTTTTCTGTTGAACATCCTGCAATCCTCATAAACAGCACGTGTGCATGGATCTACAAACACCTGCAATAAAGCACTCACAGAGAGGAGAGCCTGACAAATAATGCAACAGAATCTGCACCGGCACAGGTGGATATTTGCAGAGCTTGTGTTAACAGTGATAAAGTGTGTGTTTCTCTCAGCGGAGGAGGTCATTAAAGTTTTTAACTTCAAATATTTTTTCCCAGGATCTCTTCAGTGGAGGTCCAGCAATGTGCAGGAGGTGCTGTGTTGTGTTTTGAACATGTTCAGTAAAAAAATCTTTGTTGTTGATGTCCCTTATGGCGATAAAAGGGAGCTGTATGTTGGAATGGATGTAATGGTTACTTTTATTTTAAGTCTAATATCAATTTGAATGTTTTCATATTAGTATAAATACATTAAAAACTAGGCTTTATTACAGTTACTTAAATAATTTAAGTTGACAACATTTTAGTATCTTCAGAAAGTCTGTACCTTCTTAAGCCTTTAAGCTATTTTGTCATGGAAATGATACGACACTTGTAGCAATACGTATACTATACATTCATGTAACCAGAACAACTTCAGCTAAAAGCTCAAAAAAACAAAACCAGACAGAAGAACACAATACAAAAGACAAGCACTTAAATGGCCAAATATGGAAAACAAGCTAATAGTTCAACATCGGCTGGTGGGGGGGACCTTTCTGTTACGAAATGACATGCTCCCCCCCAATGTCTGCTTGGGTTCTCTCCAGGTTTTCCAGCTTCCTTCACCATCCCAAAGACATGCACTAATATGACGTTTTTCCACTGCAAACCCTACACCACTCTACGCAGCACGCTTCAGCACGACACGATTCTACCCACTTGTTGGACCGGCACGGTTGTTTTTCCACTGCCAGACGTTAATAGTCGGGACTAGTTGAAGTGGGTGGAGTTGGTGGGGTTGACACTGCCGTGCCGTCGTTTTCAGGCGACTAATAAAGTGTCACGCCATGGTCAGTAAAGTAAACAACAACAATGGAGGCACTGGATGACATGAAGGCGATACTGCGGCTGCCGTTTGCGCTGTGGTTTGTTGTCACTGAAAACACCAAAAGACAGACAGCAGGTCTGTCCGGCGGGTGATTATTTAAAATCCCCGTGCTTCGTCACACATGTGACATTTCCTCTGACCAATCAGTGGACAGCACTGTTCACGTCATGTTTTAGTGGCGGCTCGGCACAGCTAGAGCCACCTCTGAAACGAGTACGAAAAATCGTAACGGTCCCAGGTCCAACCCCCAGTGGAAAAGGAAAAAATGGGGGTGGAATCGAACTGTGCTGTGTGGAACCATTACGAAAGTGCGCAGTGGAAAAGGGCCATTAGGTTAATTGGTTAATCTAAATTGCATGTGAGTGAGTGGTGGTTTATTCCTATGTTGTTTGTCAGCCCTGTGATAAGCACGTCCAGGAAGTACTCTGCCTTTAGCTGTTGGTAGCTGGGATAGGCTCCAGAACCCCCGTGACCCCATTTGAGAATGTAATTGCTCAGAAAATGAGTGAGTGAATGAATGAATGAGTCCGAGACCAGCATTTGTCATGCATAATTTCTTAAAACAAAAGAACAATGCAACAAACTTTGCGGTGCTACGCTAACACTAAGCAGATCCAACAGTACAACTAATATTTATCTTCCCCTAAAACTCACTCAATGAGCTAAATGATGTACAAAAATAGACATTACATAATAAAGTGATGATTACGTATTGCTGCTTTCAGAACAACTTGACTATGAATGAGGCCTGTGTTATGGCTACTCCATTGATTTGTTACATTAAAATATTTCTGACTGGAAACAAATGATCCAAGGTTTAATGGGTTAACTGTATTGTAGGGTTTGAAATTTATCATCTTACTACACAGAAGTGTGCAGTTTGGTGACAAAGAGCATGCCCAGTGTGTCTTACTCAGAGGCAATCTAGAGAAACTTTAGTCATTTTGGAGGTCATTCACAAAACCTTCTGTTGGCAAAATATGCACACTAGCCTTAACATAGTTTTATTGACTATTATTTTTTATGATACATCAGACAGAATTAAGTATGAACCATAAATTAAAAAGATTTGCTGCAAATGTTTTAAAAAATAATCTTCATATTTCACCCTTCTATCCATGGGATGAGAGCTGCAGAAAAAGACAGATAAAAGGCAGAATCTGTGAGATGCACAACCGTAGATACAGAACGGGTGAAGTGAAGAGCCCGACAAGGATTAGTACAGCGCACGGTTGCTACGCAGAGTGCGTTAATTGCAAGTAAACTGCAAACAACATAATTATCATACCCTGCAATTCAGCCACTTACCATAATGAAATTATTTTAACTGACTGACAATATTTATCCGTTAGTATTTAAGTTATACAGTGGGTGAAAATGTAATGTATAGTGACATAAAAATAAACCCATTCTCCACTGCACTGATCCTATAAAATGAAGGAAGTGGTTTCAGTTTGGGAACAAGCCATGAATAAAACATAACGACAATGACGAACTCTGAGGCCATAGAGAGAAAAAGAGATTGGAGCAATTTGATGTTAAGTAAGGTGTACAAAATAAATATTTATATATGTGTTTATACTCCATAAAGTTGATATGTGTGTTTAAAATGGAAAGGGCTGGTAAATTTAGTATGTTAACATTGTGGTGTGCATGTGATCTCTGACATGTGATCTCTGAGTTGACATATAACATAAAAACCAGACACTGCATCCTGTATCACCCTGACATTGTTGCCTGTCAAGTTGCGTCTCTCGACATAGATCACATTACCACATGACATCCCTGATGCAAATTGTGACACTAGACATATATGTAGCATGTCAAAAGAATATAAACCTCTGGGTCCTTTCTTGTGTCCTTGCTTTTAGACTGTCATCACGCTGAAAGCCCAACTTCTGACCCTAGAACCTGATGATGACAGCAGAGACAGAGATACACGTTTATGTCAAAACATGAATGCAAAGATATGGTGGTTGGATGTTAAACAGTAGTCAATACAAAGCTCATATTGGACACATAACATGATGGGTTAAAACAGTGACAGTATGTCGCACGATGGTACAATGATTAACCGGCTTGACATTTGTTAGCTGAGAATGATGGACAAAAGGCGAAAAGATGAAGGAGGAGTGAAGAGGAAAGAGACATTTTCCCTAACCTCTTTCTGTTCTGCACCATGGGATAGGAAGTACAAGTAGGGAGACGTTGACAGAGCAACAGAAAGACAGGTTGGCACTTTGACAGCTGCAATCTCTTCCTCTCTCTCTCACAGACACACACACACACACACACACACACACACACACACACACACACACACACAAGCATGCATAATGTGCACATAAATAAAATAGAAGCTGGTCTGATACAAATAAGTACAAAAGAAAAAAATGGGCAGTAAATGCAGCTACTCTATATCAACCCCATTACCTCAACAGCTGAACTCTGAGGCTTAGGATGCAAATTGTGTCAGCAACTCCCTGAAGAGGACTGTTAATTTTTTTTTTTTTATTATTGGGGCAATATTAAACGTGTACTCCAGGAACTAATAGAGGGCAAAGCCATCAAAACTAAAAGTCTTCAAAGCCCACAGAGCGAGCCTGGTGACGAGTTTATTTTTATTTTCATTGTTTAAGGTTTAAAATAAGGCAGTGGCTACTGCTACAGTTCTGTGGGACAAAATACTGGTTTGTCTATTACCACAGAGCCAATCAAATGTTAGTATTTGTACTAGAGCCAGTCATGGACACTGTTCCATGAACTCATTAGCCTCTTGTTGCCACAGAACTGTGGACATACACTCACTGGCCACTTTATTAGGTACACCTTGCTAGTACTGGGTTGGACCCCCTTTTGCCTTCAGAACTGCC
>JAQQZY010000014.1:24247603-24263650 GCA_030068375.1 Ostorhinchus rueppellii
CAAGGATCGCCCGGGAATCGAACCCGGGTCCTTCTTGCTGTGAGACTGTGTGCTAACCACTGCACCACCGTGTCGCCCCTCTAACATAAATAGCAAAAGAAATTGCAGATCCAAACAAATAATCCAATATATGGAAATAAATCAACAAGAAAGAAAACAAATCCAGTATCACACAAATGTCCAATGCTTTCACTGTGACTCTCCCACAACACTCGGTGCCCAAAAAGGAAACATAATAATGAGAATACATTTATTTGTGTAAATGTATTATTTGTATAATGCTTTTGATCAAAGTGGTGTACAACAACAAAAACAAGGATAAAAGAGTGAGAGCACAATGAAATAAATTCCATAAAATATTGGGAACAATTCTGATTTGTTACCACACCTGTTGCTTGTCCTGCCTATAATGATCATTTTCCTTCAGAGTTCATGTTGTGCCACACAGCTCCATGGAGGTTAGAATATTTGAGACTTTCAAGCTAAAATTACAATTTACATCTTCATTATTCTCTTTCCTCTGACCATTTGACAATTTATACATTGTTTTTACACGCTTTCACATGTTTCCCCACAGCTATTTTTCCTCTAATTCTGAATAAATTTAGGACTATTTTTGCAACAATTTCACCTTTAACCCTGTGGGGCCAATGGTCACGCCGGCGTGATAAGATCACGTGGTGTCTTTAAAGCACTATAACAAAAAAAAAAAACTCTGTTACATGGAGCACTGCTGTCAACTTTACACAAAAGTGCAGATTTGAAACTCTCCCAGTTTTTATTTGGCACTGATAGACCACCACAGAAAACCAGAGATATGATTGTTTTAATTGGACAGTAGAAAATATGTTTATCCGAGCATAAATGCGCATTTATACTGGTGGGATGGGACAGCAGGTGTTGCATTTCTGTCCATATAGTCACCATTTTACAAACTGGGAAAAGTGGTCGAATCAACTGATACTACTCTGTGCAAATTTGATGATTTTTGTGTATTTTTTTGGCCCGATATGTTAATGAAGTAGGTTATAGCAAAATAATAATTATCTCTTCATATAGATGGAGTTGTGCTGAAAAGAAAAAAGATACCAATGTTACCATTTATACCATGTTAAACATTTTTTATGTTGTATATAGAGACAAAATCAAAAGTATAAAAAAAAAAAATAGGCACAGGACTTAAAGTGTTAAATGACATATCATAGTTCTTGTTGCCAATAGTGTGGGAAACATTTTTCTGCATTCCTGTATTAAACCCACTTGTGTTTGTATTGGCTACTTGCTAAAGTGTGTTTGGCTGCAGTTTATCGCCCCATTGGGTCAAATTGTAGCCTGGTGTTGGCATAGAAAAGTCTGTAAGCCATTGATTCCCCCCTGGGCCCTCTGAACAGATGCAGAGCAGCAGTGAAAATTGAAACAGTAGCCCGGTACCTCTCATAATTCCATGACAGTGAAATGAAACACTATCTCAAGAAAGCAATCAGACTCTCAAATTACCTTTCTTGGGGGGGCATTGTTTGCAGATCAGCAGAAGTATCCTCGCTCTGTCCCTTTATGTCACTGTATCTCTCTCTCTTTGCCTCTCAGACGCTCTGTGTGCAGTAATGAGTGGCAGAGTGGCGATGTTGTGTTGATTTATTGCATGGTTGCCCAAATGGAACCTGGATGGAATGTGTCTGTCATTGGGGCGTCACTTAGATAGAAACACCTGTGATGCCTAGGGACAACTAACTGCTCCATCAGGAATGAATTCCTGCTTGAGCCATCAGCAAATCTTACACACCGACACAACACACATGCATGAGACTTTTCAGTAATACACAGTCACACAAACCCTTCTAACAAAAACATACATTCTACTCTGCTTTGTCATTTACTCTAATTTCCTTGTGGAAATTGCCACACATCCAGTATGACACTGTGCGGCGATATAAACTCGAGACAAACACACACATAGGATGGGATATATTGTTTGCAAGGTGCTGGAGTTGCATTGTTTTAGTAGCAGCTTTGTGTCCTTGTCATTGTTTCTCAGGGGCATTATGGGAGGAAGGCAGGAGGAAAGGAGGATAGCAGTTAACAGCTTGATCAATGGAAGAGATGGAGAAACACATGCACACATGGGCACACTGATACACAGTCATAAACAGATTTCAAAAATCCATCACTGTGAATAAAGGTGCAAAATGAAGTGAAACTCCATCCTGGCAGCCAAATCCCCTACTGTCCTCTCAAAGCAAAAACCTTTTACCATTTGATGGACACTTTTATTCGATGTGGCATATACTCTGTGAGTGTACGGTTGGATGCAATATAAACAAAGATCACTACTGCAGAAGTGTTAGCTTTAACAGCTCAACTGGACCGAGGCAAAATATACCTATGAATATGTGATTAGAGTAATGAATGACCCAGGAAGTGAGCAGATTAATAAATAATTGGTTTTTCCTTCAATATGTTCAATAGGCTGAGAAGACAAATGACCTGTAAGTCAATCAAATCAAAGGTAATTAAGAGACTAAGCAAATGAAACACTATTCAATGTATTTTCCACTAAATTTAGCTTTTTTTAATAAAATAAATACAAATGTAAAGATCATAAATTAATCCAATGACAGTGATTAGACACCTGAGTGATCAGGTATGCCATGCTGATGCCATCCTGATGTCCTTGAGCAAGACACCCAATCCTTATGGCTTTGACAGCATTTCTATAGTTGTTCCCTTAAAGTGATCAATAATGTATCGCATGAAGCAGTATTTCATGCACAAGGGCAGAAATCACACAGGTTTTGTAATCTATATGCTTCGGAAATGCAGCGGTAGTCCATTCTCTGAGCTTTGACAGATGATCTCACCTTTTTAGATGGATATTTTCTGACTGAATGCCTGCAATAGAACACACTGGTTCTGCAGCTTCATACATTTAACCATAAGGAGAAGCCCATAGTTGTATTTACTGTGATGTTTTTTGTGGCTCTATATACAAATACAGGTCAAGGACAGACTTTATTCATGCCTGCTTTAAAATGAAAAAGAGTGAGTTAAGCTTCCACTCATGTATTGGGGGGGTGTGTGACTGGTGATGCTTTGTGCATCATAAGCATGCACTCCTGTCTCTATTGTTTCCTCTATGACTAGTTTAGTGCAGTTCTTAACAGGATTGTTGATGCGTAGTTGGTTTTGCCTGTGGCATGGCACTGGGGTACAAATCGTTGCTAATCGCTGTTCAGGGCACAGACCCAGCTCACTGGCCATAACACCCAGGGTGTGGTGAATCCTATCAGCCCCCAGCAGATCCTGTGGCCTCCTCTTTTCATAGACATTGCCCTGTATACTTGTGCTGTCATCCGCGAGGTCAACAAAGCACTGTCAGAACGGGTGTTAGCTATATAGTTAATCTTTACGACACTATTTGATTGAAAGCTCTTTTCACAATGACCTTTTGTTTCCCCAGGCTATGTTTTTGAACACACTAGATGTATGGCATATGTATAAGTGTTTTGGGAAGTGGGCTCAGAGTGAAGCACTGGAATGAAAAACAGCAGATCAGCAGTCAATAGAAGAAACTGTGAGAAGTATGACAGGGACATTCACCTCAGCCAAAACTGTTCTTTAGTTGCAATCGGAGGGGTAGGAGGTAATTAAACTGAGGAGCACCTCTTTTCTTCCCTTCTCTCTCCATCTTCCCTCCCAATCTCTCTCTTTCTTTCTCTGCCTGTCTCTCAAACTCCATCCACAGCTGTGCCTGGTGTGATTAATGGCAGCCATTCATTAGCTTGATCAACCACTTTAGCAGAGATTATTAATCAGATGCTTATTTAAATGTCACTGCTGAGAAGCTGAGAGGAAATGAGGCCACTGGGAAATTGAGTTTTTGTGTGTGGGCTCCTTGTGTGCGTGTGTACACTCTGCATGTTTGGGTCCTTTTATTCCTGGAATATTGCCACTTACTAATAACCATGAGTTGCTTCCATATGCTGTTTTACATATTTAAGGCTGAGCAACTTATACTGAAAATAATGTAATGTACGTAATGGAACCTAATGTTCAATTTCAAATGAGACATAATATACATCATTAATAATATAATGTTTTGAGGGTTGTAATAACACATCATTTTACAAGCCTTTATTAAAAAGAGGAACACAACACTTATGGGACTGTACAGTTATTAGAAATTTACATATTCTGACAGTTCTGCAATGCTCTGTTTCGTTTGTGTGCATGCTTGTGGGTTTTCAATAAAGGACATTTCTCGCTACTGAGCCACACTGGGCTAATCAGGGCCCACTCATGATTTGTTTTGGAAATTTTTCCTACAACAAAATCGTAATGAATATTTTTGTGTCTGGCTGCCAAACTAAATCACCCTTGCTGCACTGCTAGCATTACAAACACGTTTTTGAAGAAATGTGACAAGCAAATTTTAGCTGGCATTTGCAAGCTGCTTGTGTTTACTTCTTGGGGGCATTTGTGCATAACTTCTGTAAATTCAGCTTTTTTCTGTGAATCTACCTGTACACCTGCAATACATTAATAGACAGACGATACATGCTTAAATATGGCAACTGCAAGAATATGTGTAGTGTTTTATGCTCCTCAAATATCAAGCATCATATAATGTGTGTATCTAAACGTTGCTGGAGGGTAACATGAAGTCTCTGGTTTTAAAGTGAGCTTTTTCTGTGTTGCAAAGGGTAAATACAGTAAGCCCCAGAAGATTACACTCTTAGGCAAGCTTTATGAAGAGAGGAGAGGGTGTGGCCATGTGTGGATGTGCTCTGAATTCAGTTCACTCAGTCAAAAGCATTTATACAATGCAGTGGAGGAAGATAGCACTATAGTGAAGCTGCAGCATGGATACAATAGTAGAGACGAACACACATATTATAGATGCAAGGATATAATGTGCCGCAATGAAATTTCTATCAGTGCTTACTCTGGTGTGTTTGCACAGTAAATTCCATTTATTATCTGTCGTACGATTGAGGTTTGAGGTCCAATGAATAATGTGACTAAATTTGGAGCACCAGCTTAGTAATAATATGGTTAAATTTCATGGTTCTATAAAGTGCATGTACTTTATTTATTTCATCAATCATTTTATCAATCTGTGTAATTGATCGGATCGATTTATCAAGAAGGGCAGAGAAGGAGAGATGGTGATTGATGATGGAAGAAATGGAAGCTTCCTGATTGAAATTCGAGAGCCACATTGTAAAAAGGTCAAGGGTCGCACGTGATGCATTTATAGGCAGAGCAGCCTCTTGGCCGGACCTTTGTTGCCATGTTAAGTGTGGCCGTTATCAAAGGTGTGTGGATGTGCCCATGTGTTTGTGTGCATGCGTGTGCCAGCAAACATGTATGTATTCCTGTGAGGCTGCTTGGCCTTCTGATTCTAGTGGGTTAAGTGATGCCAAAACCCAATAATAAATCTCTGGTGCAACCAGCTCAGATGACCTGAAGGTCACTGTTTCATTAACTGTCCTCCTCTTTGATTTTCTCATCCTTCATGCCTGTCTGCTTCCCTGCCTGCCTACCTGGCTGATGTACACATCCAAACATCCTGCAACACATAACACATTTCATGTGGTAGATATCAACAAGCTAAAAAGAACTGTCTGCTGTCTGGACATTTTAGAAAATGCACTCTTGTGTAATCTTGCACTGGTGAGACGAACCTGCTGTTATATCTGTGAGTGTATGAGGCTAAAGCTGGAGCCTTTTCTTTTAATGAGAGTAACAGCAGCTTACAGTATATGCTTTCTCTATTTTGTATACAGTAACACACTCATAAAAAAGAACTCAGGAGTGACATCCCCATTAGTCATCTAGTGTGATCAATATTTACTGTGTCTGTAAAAAGAAAGCAACTGGATTTCTTTGATTTAATTTTGTCTGGAGAAAGTTAAGTAATTACAGCAAATACTTTGTGTTAGGTTCTTGGAAACAAAAAACAAATGCAACACTTCTGTGCTGGAGTGTATACTCCTTTGTCACCTGCTCCAGATGGAGGAGCGATCACAGTGTGTTGATAATGTGGGTGGATTTGTTTGAACTCTGTAAACAAAGTACTGCTTTTCCCAAAAGACAAAAATGTTGTCCATGTTCACCACCATGTACCTGTCCAAGGGAAGAGGAACCACTTGTATTTTTAAATTACACGGTATTCCCCATTCAGCTTTTTATAGATCGGCTCATTTGAGCCTTAGTTGAAAGCAACAATTAATCAGGAGAGAAACAGTAAAAGTCTCTAGAGAAGCTCGCAAGTACACTCAAAGCACCTCTTCTGGCCAGATTTGTGTTCACCTGAATGCTTTACTTTGTCCCAGTTGGTACTGAAATCACAGAGGAGAGAGGAGATTTGCACTGCAGCCTTGCTAGATATTAACACAGCTATTCAGAAGCCACTTCTTCTTTTCAGCATCAGATGAGGTTCACTTATTCTGAATCCCCACCTGAATGCAGCTGGAATAAATCCAAGAATCTCTCTCCTTTGATTATAGGTTTTATCCAACTAGTGTCATCATCACACATGCTGAATGCTTATCCTCCCTCGCTCACTGTTCCACTCGGGTTTTTTTTTCCTTCTGATTTCCTATCATCAGGCATGTAGTGTTGCCAGGTATGGGAATGCTCCTCATGTCCAGTTTAAACACTGAAGCTCTGACTCATGTCTAGACATAAAAATTAGGGCATACACACAGACAAAAAAAACTGACATTTAGAAAAGGTGTTCACGCTGTGCAATCAGCCCTCATTTTCCACACTGAGCTCAGTCAGTAGTAGCCATGTCTCGATTTGGCAAGGAACAATCAGATTTAATGTGAAGCCTTTTTTGTATTTCCCATTTCCGCAGGCTGTGTCCTCAAAAGAATGCAGCCCAGAGCTCACAGCTAACAGCGTATCTTTGAAAGCACAACCGTTCTGATGGTTGGAATAAAAAAAGGATCAGCATTATCATATTTAATGCAGTGAAGGTTTTACTTCATGGTGCCATTATAGTGAAATGGTAGCTCAGATAAAGTCCAACGACTTAATAGTTTTCATTTTCTTTTATGCTATTGAAAACTGAGAAGGGACGATTCAACAAAGCAAAAAGTTTTCAAATAAGTGACAAAAAAGGTTCATCATTTCCGAAGTTATTGTGGAAGCGAATTCCAATTTTCATCGATTTCAATGTTATTTATATTCAGAGGTGGCAAAAGTACAGTAGAAGTACAGTTACTTGGGTGAAAAAATACTCTCATAAAAGTAGAAGTACTGATTCTACTCCTTTCCTTAAGTAAAAGTTAAAAAGTACAACTTCTCAATTGTAATAAAGTACATAAATAAAAAGTAAAACTGCATCTTTTGACGTGAATGATACAATAGTTATATAACCAAAATCATAGAGAGAATCATGTAAGAATTTTCATTGGTATGGGCACAGGTAAAATTAAACAAAATGCAGGTCAGTTGTGGCCAAGGAAGTGAAAAAAAAAAAATTTATGAATGAAAATAAATTTCAGGACATTTAATGACGATGACCATCTAATTTCACATGATCTAATGAGTTGTTTTATTTTGAAGTGAACTTCATCTCTTTTTATATTTGATTAAAGACGTCAATGAGCAGCACATATGAGAGGTTTCTTGATGGTGTGTGTTTAAGCCAAAATAAAGTCCTTAAAAGGGAGTTACTGAGTAGACAATGAGTTTAATCAGGGGTCTGGTCCTCAGGTACTCAGCTTTGTGGGTATGGTCACAGCCTGTACTCCTTTTCTTCCTCTGAAGTGATGTATTTTACATACTGTCACATCCTTGTAGTTTGAAAAAGTACCCTATTCTGAGAATATAACTAGTATAAAGTAGAGATATTTATGCAAAAATGTAGGGAGTAAAAGTAAAAAAATAAAAACTCAAGTAAAGTACAGATACCTAAAAAAAAAAAAAAATCTACTTAAGTACAGTAACGAAGTACTTATACTGTACTTTGTTACTTCCCACCTCTGTTTATAGTTTAAAAAACAGTACAATGGAAACTGCTTTAATCGATTGAGTGAAACACACATGCACACGCACGACATAGGCAGGTAAAAGACGGGTGGAGATTGTTGAGGAGTCTTCTGTGAAGTCATCAGAAGAGTGATACTGAATCTTTGGGGATGAAGAAAAGACTATGATGTTGCACTGGCAAGATGAGGTAACGCATCTCAGTGAGGCTAAGGTTGTTGATGTAATTTATTGCAACATTATACAAAAAAAAATGTTAAAAACCTTTTCACTTCAAGCTGACTTTCAAAACTTTAGGAGAAGCTTTCCTTATCTTCAGCTGGCAAAATGTATTGCCCCAGCTTGGCTCCATTTGTTTTTTTATTCTCAGTGTGTAAAAGTTTGTTAAAGCTTAGCATAACAGTTCCCAAAGGGCTACTATAATTTTCTAAAACCTTTGTTAAGGACATTTTTTATGTTTCTGCACTTCCATTTATCTCTGTTAAGCCGTACTTTTGTTTTGTTCTGATGCTGTAAAATGGAACAAAGATAAGACTTAAACGTAAAGTATGTGGTGAGCGAGAAGCAGATTTGACTCTTTACACATTAGTATTGTGTCTCTGGGAACGTGTTGCGAGTGTGAGTGAACAGAGACGCAACACAACAGCTCTGATTTGTTTATTATGAGGGGAAAAAAACTCAACTTACTGGTTTTAACAGTTTTGAACAGTATTTGTCTTCAGTTTTTTGGGTTTTTTTTGCTTATTATGATTGAAATGTGCTAATATGCTGTAGAATACAACTTAATTGTTTTGCTGTGGATGCTGATTGAAACATTAGAGGAAAATTTTCTTCTTAACTTGACACTGATCCTCTAAATTTACGGATGAAAATGTAATTGTTTGGAAATTTATTTTAGATTTTAACTAGTACTTTATGCAGATTTTATGCAGGATAATGCTGGGGTGAACATATTTTCTTCATTTATGTTTATTCCAATTTAAATATATTTTATGTTTCGATGTTACTCATTAGGCTCGTTCTCTGCCTGTATTTAAATCACGTCTATAAACGTAATTCTTCTTGTTGGCTTTTAATCAATGAGCAAGATTTTTTTGTTTGTGTTTTTTTATTTGCTTTGTTGTTTTTACCACATTAGAATTTGTCTGTTTTTGTGATGGTTGTATTTTGTTGTTCTCAGTCCACTTTGCATCTTCTGTTATTACCGTTTTACTTATTTATTCCCTTGTTTATGATTCGTGCACACACCTTGACCAGCTGTAAAGTTTTTAAAGGCCTTTAAAAATGAAGATGGGATGGTATTGTATATAATTTTATAGGGTATATCTATATGGTATGGTATGGTAGGATAGAATATGGTATGGTATGGTATGGTAGGATAGAATAGAATAGAATAGGGTAGAGTAATGTATGGTATGGAATGGTATATCGTTTTAAAACCTTTGATGATTTCACAAGACAATCTCACACAATTTCACATTTTTTCTATAAAAGCAGGAAGAACTAGGGTGAAATGGAAGTTAAAATAAATAATTTCTTAAAAACTACCTAATTTTCACCTTAACGTGATAAATAACGGCCTGCGCCTTACCTCATCTAACATGGAGACAGTAGCTCAAATAATTAATAAGTAAGGGTTTGTAGTTTTGTTTGCAGGAAGTTCCTGTGTGCACTGATACACCTGGTTGTTTTTGGCTGGTGGAGATGCTCTGAGTTTTGCAATCATGCATTAAAAATGAATGCCCCCTATTTTCCCCTACCTCTTTTCTGTTGTCTTCTCAGATCCAGATTTTGCAGACTTGGGAGTCCCTCCACCTCTGCCCTGTAGGTATACTCCTTCTCTCTCCCTTTCTGCCTTTCTCTATTATCTTCCTGGTCTCGATCCCTTTCACGTTCTTCCTGTCCTCTGTTTTACTAAAACCTATTTGACAGTGTTTCCCCAGTTTTTTATATTGTTTGTGTTCTATATTTGTCTAATGCATGTGTGTGCTGGTGTTATTTGTGAGTTCATGTGTTGCTTGAACCACACATGTGTGTGTGTTTGGGTGTGTTCATGCATGTGTGTGTGTTTCAGCATGTCAGTATGACATGGTTGGTCCAGAAGGTATCGTTGAGTCTCATCAGATCACGAGAGATGGGAAGGCTGGTGCAGCGGAGGCCGTCGACTGTAAATGGTACATCCGTGCTCCGCCTCGTTCTAAGGTTAGTAACATAAGCTACGTTTCCATCCTGCTGTGAATTAGATTTAAAGTTGCTTTCAGAAATGTCATGTAAAATAACGTAGAAATGAAATGTTCATGTCAACTGGGTGAGCTAGATGACAGCAGAATGCGGTTAATGACGGGAAACAAACCAAGAAAAATTGATGCTGCAAGACCTGTTCATTTGACACATATTGCATGTGTTCATCACCATTCCTTTTGATATTCTCAGTTTCAGATATTGAGCATATTTTCTTACTAATTTGCTGTTTCTATTCAGCTTTCTTACACACATGCAATAAGATCAGGGACAGAGGGTTGCATCAGGAGGCTTTGATATTGCAAGTGGGTTTGTGTGCAGCTGTCAGCAGTATCCCAGTGTAAGTGTTTGTGGTTGAGGGTAGACTTGTTCCGCTGCAAGGGTCAGACAGATAGGCAGAAGGGTTTACTTAGGGTCAGAGCCATTTTTTTTAATCAGCGAGCTCTTGCCAAGAGGAATGAAGGGATATAAGGCAAAAGGGGGGGGGGAAATGGACCAGACAGAGAGAGGGAGCCTTAGTCCTGATGGAATAGCATTGCCATGCGTTTGGACCCTGAGGCCTCCCACATCATGCATTTGTTTTCTCTCCCGGTGTTCGCCACACTCCCCACATGCATATACAAATACAGGCATACATACACATGCTCACACACATACACACTTATGATACACTCTCTAACACACACTAGGCATGCCTCCTTATCTTCTAGCTGTACCTGTGCTGCATTAATGCCACAGGATTAAAAGTTTCCAGAGGGTAGAGCAGCAGAGCAGGAAAAGGCCACGTTTTACAAATGCTATAACTTCTCATATGAGTCTATATGGCATAATCATACACGCACAGACACAGTCCAGTCCATTATGACAGTAAATCTTCGATTGAAATGGTGCTGGCCCACATGTGGGTGCATTTGCCGGGTTTGATTTAATGGAAGAAGTCCACATTTTCACTTTGACTTTTATGGTTGGAACAATTCATTCAAGGACAGAAGGTATTACAAGGCTGCAGTTTATAGATTTAAAAAGGGTTGGTCACATTTATAATACTGTAATTGTAAAGGGAAAAATGACCTACAGTTTATTTCTTTAGGATCTTCATAAAATCAGTTTAAGAGTTTATCCAGACCTTTTTAGGAATGTATGATAATATATCTAACATTTACATAAAAACATCCTATAAGTATTATACTGACATCGGTTATTGCCATTGGTTGAAGGTGGCAATATACAGTATATATTCACTCACTGTGCCAAGATACACTTTTGAGGTATTTATAACTAAAGCAAAAGTGAAAGCTCTGGTTGCCAGTTTCTTTTCAGATGAATATTTTACACAATGGAAGCAGACCATATTCACATTCCTCTGATGTCACGTTCAGGGTTAGAAGCTCACATATTGTCCAGAAAAGTATGTCATAGAGCTGTGTTCAAGTGATATTAATGCAGGGAATCTGATAAAATGTTGTGTCATTGTCTCTCACCTGCTCAGCAACTGGAAAGACAATAGGTAATGAAACCTGTGATGAATATTGAACCATATTTCAAAGTAAAATAACACTTTTTACGCCTGTAGATAACAGCTACTGCTCAACGATTTCTTTGCAAACTTTACTGATACTAAAGATTGATTGTGAAATAGCAGTGCATTTACAATATTTAAGCCTGGAAGTAAATTGGACAAGAAATTGCAATGCTCCTTTATTTTCATCATATGTCCTGGTATTCAAAGCAACATCATCCTAACTGAAGCACTTATATCTGCATAATGTTTATATGGATTGCATTAGGTACAGTGACAGAAAACACTAACATTAACAGTTGCAAATAAGTGGTTGAATATATATGGTAAGTGTTATGTAACAGTGATCAAATACAGTTTAAACTTGAAATATGATCAAACACCCCTTTGGCTTTTGAGCATCCATTGAAATGACAGCAATTCATCAGATTTTCTGCATTCAAGAATGTAGTAATATTAAATAATACTTGTAATTACAGTGTTTGAGTTTTCTATCTTGAGCATGGCATCAGAGGAAAATGGCTATCCTGTGAATATGGTCCACATGAAAGGCTTTTAAAATAAGGTAAACAACGTAACATTTCCAACTTAGTAAACACAATTGTTCAGCAAACATCCCACATGATATCTGGATGCACAAGCTTACAGCCCAACAGTCGATGTCAGGAAATGTCCTGAACACACCAAAACAAGAGGAGAATACAAAACACAAGGAGATAGTCCCTGCAGGTAAATACATCACCACACATGCACCACACTGACAGAGGGTCACAAGTGATGATTGACAGGGACTTTACTGGAGGAATTTATCTGCAATGTTAGGGAACACTTACATATTTTGCCTTTAAATTTTAAACCCGGTTTCCGACCTTGATGTATTCTAAGAGCAGTGCATCGCCCTCTATGAGATGTAATGCCTCTGAGTAGTGATGTTAATTTGTATGAATGTGTGCATTATCCTTATGTCCCCAGGAGTGAGATAAGGCAGCTGCAATGTCAGCTTAATCATGTCATTATTTGTTTCACAATTCAGCAACTTTTAATGTTAGAAGATGTCACCCTTTGCCTTTGTTCGGTCCATAGTGATCATTCTTACATTACATATTATACATTACACATCAGCAACACATTCAAGTTAAAAGTATTAGAATAAGTGTTCCTTCACTGAAGAGGACTATGATTAGGTTTAATTGTATATTCTATATTTAACTAAATAAATCCGTTTCTGCGGCGCATGTGTACATGAGTTGAAAGGCTAAGATAATGGTGACTGATTCATGGCCACATCAGCTGCTGAGCTCAGATGTGACATAATCTTTGAATCACAATTTTCCAGCTTATTTCCTTTTTGGAATGGCCTTCAGAGATAACCGCTTTAAGTGGTAAGGCCACAGGGACTATAAGACCACATATTCTGGCCAGAGGGCCTCATAATCAGTACTCATGGATGAGTACATTAAGTGTTACTTTGAAACTAGCATTAGTTGAATGTTGTGTTCAAAAAGCATCATTGATCCCTTAGTCCCTCTAAGTGGAAAATCAGCCAAAAGACCATTGCTAAAGCACCAAAGAAGTCTATAAGTCATTTTTAGGTGTATGTGTGTGTGTGTACGGTATGTGTATGGATTCTTGTGTGTTTGAGGCAAGGCCTGTGTGTGTGCATGAAAGACTGACAGTGAGAGTGAGCCTGGCAGTATGATGTATTTCACTTGGTCTGAATCAGTGTCATATTTTGCCCTGCAGGAGCGTCTCACAAGGCAAGGCATGGGCCAAAGGCTGACAGTCATTGGCACTGATGGACAAGGCAGAAAATAAAAATTTTAGTACAAATCTATCTTCAGTTGCACATAGTCCTAAATCTTCACCAGCACTGTTCACACTCAGACATAAAATATTAAAAAAAAAACAAAAAAAAAACCTACTGTATCTCTCTTTGTCTCGTTTGGTTTCTCACTTCCTCTGTCTTTCTAAAACATACAGTATGTGCACATGTTACTGCAGAGGAGCCTGTGCAGAGGATACCATCCTCCCCCCACCACTCTGTACATATGTGCATACATGAGGTTGTGCATGCACTGGGCAGGGCTTTCATTTCCCTATGCTGATACAGTACTGCACTGTACCCAGTGTGCCAGAAACAGTAGAGAGATAATGACATCCTATACCGGAGGCTCTAATTAGACTGCACCGAAGTACTCTATAGAGAGAGAGAGAGAGAGAGAGAGAGAGGCAAGGAGAGGGGGACAGGGGGGAGGAAAAATGGGAAAAGAGGGGATAAGGGAAAGATTTACTTAATAATGCATTTTATCGAAGATCTAAACGTATAAGGATGAGGTTAAGGTCCAAAGAGGCAGATGGCAGAGAGGGGGACAGAACCAGAGGTATAAAGAAGGGGAAGACAGGAGAGGGAAGAGGGGACAGATAGAAAGACATATTGTTTGAGTAAGCAATAATGGCCATGTGTTGTTGCCAGAAGTGACAACACTGCACCAGTTTTAATGCTGTAATGTGATTGCTTTACACCACAATGTTATTTTAATGTCAGTTTATCCTAAAAATCAACTTCTTGGGAATAAGTTCCTAAACCATATTAATAAGCTTATATATCAACTTATTCTAGCATCCAAAGAAACATTAAAATGCTAGCTGATAATAAGCTTATGTGAGCGTATCATTTATAAGGATGTAATGGAGGCCAGAAGGAGAGCTGGAGTGTGATTGTTAACGTAAAAAAAGAAGTTTGATAACAAAGTTTTACAAAACACCATGTCTACAGCCACGGAAAAATATATTAGACCAACAAACGTCGTCAAAAACAATAGTTATGCAATCAAGTACTAACTCCTGTGTGTATCATGTGACTAAAATAGACAGAGAAGAAAACATAGAATGCCTAAAAGCACTGTTTTTGTCAGTACAATGTCATAGATACTGATGTAAGAACTGAAGTGATTTTGGTTATTATTAAGAAAACTATGGAAAATGGATAGATATCAACTCTGAAATTAAACTCTTATGAGCAGTTTTTGTTGTTATCTTTATATTTGTTCGAACAAATGCACCAGGAATTAAAATGAACAAGACACTGAAGTAAACAAGGCTGGTCTAATATTTTTTTCCTCCACTGTATTAACTGCAGTCTGGTTTTTGAGCTGTCCAAATTCAGCTGACAGTGGTTATTTGTAGAGGATTACAAATAATAACTCATTTACCTCATTTGACCTATGAGAGCTACCGCATTCTCCTCAGACATCATTTACGTCCTGTCTGTTTAAGCGCACCTGCACGGACTGTCTGACACAAAGATAATGACCCAAATATGGACATAGTTTTTCTAATTGCAAAGAAGAGGACGAATTCAGTTAAAGGCACCTTTTAGCAACAGTGAGAGCATATTCTTCCAGAGTCAGTGATGGATTCTACATCATTATTGGGCACTGCAGAATCGATGAAGAGGCAGCCTGTTTTCCTGCTGGAGCCAATCTCTTGCCTTACTAATTGGTGATTGTATCTATCTGATCCATTGCTATCATTTGGCTTTGTGATGCAATGTGCTACCTTATTTTTCTCCATCACTGGCCTGTTTGAAAGTTTTACCAATAGAAGCATTAGAGAAGCAAGATCAAATGTTTTATTTACAGTTTGCATCTGTTGGTGTTTGCAGGTATGTGTGCATGAAGAATTTATGCCTGAATGATGTAATAAAAACAATACATTTTTGACCATAAGGCTGTCATCTTTTACAACATAAAAGGGTCTATAAGGAAGTTGTTGTTGTTTTTTTTATTTCATGTATTGCCCACCTCTGCAAAATAACAAAGAAGCCCAGTACCTGTCCTGCATAGAAATTCTAAGGTTTATGGTTCACATGTGCAGCTGCTGCTGAATTTTTTATCAGTGCATTTGTAGTAGAAAGTAAAATGCCACCAAACTGAGCACTTCTGCCTAAAATAAAAAATTTAAAAAGAGCTACAGGTGTTGGATTTGCATATAGAGATGGTGGAGGGGAAAAAACCCTCTGTCTTAATACTGAGGGGAGGTATTACCACACCCAGTCATCTGGAAAGATGGACGTGTGGAGGACAAAGCCAGAAGCTGTAACTGAAGCACAGGTATAAAGTATTTATTATCAGATTTAAGAAGGAAGCAGTTGTAGCCTGATAGCGCTGCACAATATATCGCAAAAATATCGTCATGGCGATAATAGTGTGCAATATTCATATCGCAAAGACGTGCAATAATTGATCTTATTTTATTTGTATTAACTTTCTGTTTTCCACACCATGGGG
>JAQQZY010000014.1:24277394-24296538 GCA_030068375.1 Ostorhinchus rueppellii
TATATATATATATATATATATATATATATATATATATATATAAGCACATAACTTAAGATCCAATCTATGGCTCCTCTGGGACCACTTGGATTGCAACTTTAACATCAATAAATGCAATGTGTTTTTGATGATGCTGGAGTGCTTAGCTTGCAGTTGGGATGTGTTTTAGTTTCTTCCTCCTTGAAAGAAGCCGTCTCTCATACAAACACTCTCTTTCACCTCATAAACTCTCCTCAACTCTGTCTATGGTTATGAGATATTTCATCTACAGCGTTTACTGTAGATGAAAAAGGGCAACGATGAAATCTTTGTATTTTGAATGCATAATGTAATCCCAAAGCTTTAAAGGTGGAGTAAGTGACTTTAATCCAGTATACTTTTGTCAGATTCTGCAAATACCTCCCCATGGTGCTGAAAAACTGATGTTTATACACAACCCTAGCTCTTAAAATGGAATTAGGTAAAAACAATTTCATAGTGTCAGTCAGCAGCAGGGGATGTTTGGGCTCGGTTCATGCTAGTATCGTTGCCTTGGTGTTAGTGATTTTGTGGGGAGGAGCTTCTGAATGAGCGCTGAAGGGACAGGTGTGATGTTGCTGTTTTTTTAAATATAGACAGTCTGTCTCAGGAGGAGCTTATTCCATGTTTTACTGGTGTCACTGACATATAGCATGAATTCAATCAATTATGCATCACGACGAGATGGTTAAAATCTGCAGAACTCAGCAAGACGAAGCCATGTTTCTCAGTCCTCTGTGGTTTAGTAACACATAAAGCCACTCCAGGGCCCACATTTATCCTCATTAGTGGTAAAATGTCATGTTTTATCCCTTTTCTTTCATGGTTGTGAATGTAACCATTTACTATCATTGGAGCTCAGTGTGCCATGTTACAAGTTCATGAATGTGCATTAGTGGTTCATCCACTGTTTAAATGTCAGAAAAAGACCCTTCTCTCCATAATGTCACTGCTGTACTTTGTGATGAATATACTACACCTTTAAGTCACAATGACCTGCTTGATTGCTCGTGAAAGTCATGGTCTTAATTCTGCACATGATTAGATACGTTTTTTTAAGGTGATATCTTCACATGCGAACTCTGCTTTTCTTCTATTCTTTCGCTCTCATAGGGATACAAGTTCAGTGTCCACATATGTTCATTTACAGCTTCATTAATGTTTGTATGTGTATTTTTTCCACAGAGAAGAGGAAAGCCAACATCCTCGACAACCTGAACAACACGAACGGGACCATAATTGGTGTCACATGTTGCATCGTCCTCATCTTGCTCATCGTTTCTGTCATCGTCCAAATCAAGCAACCACGTAAAAAGTACATCCTTCGTCGTGAGGACTTTGACCCCACCATGTTTCAGGAGGTCTTTGAGCCGCCTCACTATGAGCTGTGTACTTTACGGAGTGCCACCACAGCCGCAGCAGCCTCAGCAGACTTAGTGGACTTAGCGGAAGACTTTGAGAACTACCACGCCCTTCGCCGTGCCTCCTCACGCTGCGTCCATGATCACCACTGTGGCTCCTCCTCCAACCCTGGTTCCGCCCACTTGTCCCAGCTGTCACTCAGCGGCCGCGGTAGCCGTGGAAATTTGAGTGGCCGAGACGCAACGGCCGCCACTCTGCTTACAGACCTCCCACAGCCGCCAATGGCAGTGCGGCCTTTGCTGCCAACCACAGGAAACCGCAGGAGCATCTTGGTCATGAAGCACAGCTACTCACAAGAGGCAGCGGACAATGGGTGCGACCTGGACGACGACCTGGAAGAAGTTCCCACCACCAGCCACCGGCTTTCACGCCACGAAAAGGCAGTACAGCGGTCAGTATCCATAGATTTCTGATGAGGGAAGAACTCTAGAGTTAACTATGGGGGTGTTTGAAATGTCCGTGGGATATTTACTTTTATGTTTCCTTCTCATTTTAGCTTTGTTCTTCCTCTCATTCTTTTTTTAAGATTATGATAAGCTTCTTTTTTTGCATTGATCCTTGTTCCTCCTCTTTCTATCATTAAATACAATTCAATTTATTTTCTAAAAAGGGCTAAATTATGATAGAAAATTTTGCCCCCTCTTGCATGCTCTTTGTTGAACATGTCAAGCGGCCCCTGCTACTAACTAACTACTGAATGGAGATTTATAGCTTACATCTATAGACTCTGCTGCACACTGAGGTTTTTTTAAGCTCTATAAGCAAACACAGACCTCATTTTAACAGATATTAATTCTGTCATCAGTCTGATATTGACTATTAACACAAGGGCTTGAAATGGTGCCTAATACTCATAGAGATCGTTTACTGACATAAATGCAAACTATTATATATATCTATATATATAAAATATGCATTTGTATACCTAACTGTGATATTAAAATATGACTACATTAGTTCAATATTTTGGCATGAGAACAACTTTTTATAAAAGAAAAAATATTTTCCTGTGTACATGCACCTTGACTGCTTGAAAAGTAATTGTATATGTCACACAAACAGTATGTGAAGATACTAGAGTCATTTCTTTGGAGAAAAAAACTTGCATGCACTTTCTGTGTGCTCTTTCCAGAGTGTTCTTGACTGTTTATTAATTTTCTACAAGTCTGCATGCAAGGCTCCCAGAGACTAGCAAAGCACTAATGAAATCTATTGCTGTTATGTAGCACATTATGCATTCTGACCTCTCTATGCAAAAAGAGTTTGATATTAAATGAAAGAGCCATGACATTTCAGGTTCTGCCTCATTGGCTCTTTGAGCAAACATGAATCAGAGTACAACACAACTAGGGTCTAAGAGACAATCTCAAGGTAAGCACCCTTATCCAACAATCAACATCTTTATATGTTGTGTAGTCATCATTTGCCCAGTCAATATATACTTTTATGTATTTTTTTTTCCTTTTCTGTGATTTTTGCAGTTTATATTTTATTTTTTTAATTGTTCATTTTCACCAAGATGGTTCTCCTGCTTGCGGCCATCTTGTTTACTGAGTTTGTTTGAAGTCTCTGTTATGCTCAAGTTTGCTGTATGCCCTCTACACCCGAGGACATACTGTACATTGTGTTATTCAGTGGATATTCATTAGCATGGACCTTTTTTAATCATCTTTAGTTGATATGTCTAACCTCTCAACTTCTCTCCCAGTAGGCCTACAGCAAATACATTAAAATAATACTTGTGTCAAGACCACCTAAAAGCACAAAAAGAGAACACAATCTCAGATATTTTTAATGAACTCCTTCTTTGCAGTACATTCAGTGTTGTACTTTAAGTACTAAAATAGCACATTAATCAATTTAAACATGCCAATAATGTTCTTGTAATTTACAATTCATCAGTGATTGCACATTTATACAAATTTCCTCTGTAGTTTTGCATGATTTATGTCACTTGTAGCATTTGACTTTGTGTTTGGTTAATTGTGAAGCATAGTATTTATGGCTTTGTGTAACATTTTATGTGTGTGCTCCACAATTGTGCATCCATGAAGTTGCCAAAATAGCACAATGTAGCAAATACAGTATGACAAATTGCATGTACTGTAGAAATTGTTAACTAATAACAATAGATGCAAAGGTTTAGACAGTTATGCTTGCAGCTTTGTGTTTGCATTTAATGGAGCAGTCACATAAAGTGCTACCCATTGTTTCGTCGTTTAGTGTGAAAAATGTGCTGTCCTGTTGTGTGTGTGTCTGCTTATGTTCTACATTATGTTGCATTGTCTCCATCATGTAGACTTCTTGAGAATAGTGCAATCCTGGATCAGTACGAACGGGCATCACTGACATATGAAAAAGCGGAACGGAGATTTACACCAGCATGATGCTGATGATGAAGGGACACGTTGACGAATGGATATTGAGTATGAATTTGTGTGCAAATATTAAAAAAGAGGAAAAAAAAGGACTAGATGAACAAACTTCAGCTGCAAAGATCCGAACTGGGATTTTTTTTTTTTCATGAAAACTAGTCAGCTCTGCACTCTAATGTAGAGGATCCAGATTTTTTTGTCTCACTGGAAAGATATGGACCTTTTAGAAAGAACATGAACTTAGAATTTGAATCTGAGACGTAAGTCAGAAACTTATCTGTCATCATCATCATAGATTTCTCATTGATAATCAAACTAATGTGATCAAGCATCTTTGATTTTTCAGCATGTATTTTTCAAATGAGTAGCAAACATACTATGATTTAAATAGCGAATTATAGATGCCTGCAGTTTGTCAAATTTAGGATGAGAGCTTTTATTTGCTTAGTGAAAAATTGGATTATAATTCAACTAATTGCTAACAAAATTAAGTTGTAATACTGAAGAAAGAGGTTAAAATTTAATAACAAAACATGGCCCACTTGTATGGCTTGTGCATGCTTCTTTGATATCCATTAAAACATTAACACAATAAAATTAACCTATAAAATCCCCCCATTTACTAATACTTTGTCATATGGACAAAAGAAATGATGATAAAAGCATTGATTTAATTGCATTGCATGCCTTTGCTTAGCTTAATCATTAGATAAGTCCTGTGCTAATAAATCTTATCCATTTTTAAATGAACACGGCGCTGCCTTTTGGAATATGTTGATTTTTTTTCACAGGCATCTTTATTTTGACAAAGAATAATTGTTTTTTTGGCAAACATGTTCACTTAAAGTCTGTTTGTCTTATAACTCTTCTACTGTAGGAGCTTGATATCTTTGTAACAGACTTTTATACAAGGGCAAATTGACAGAATGACAGTTTTTAAAGTTATTAAAATTATCTTTCAGGGCTGGTTTTATTGATGCTTTGTAAAATAATTAACAATAAAGCTTCACGTCTTTTGTTTGTGTTAATGCTGTTTGGTCAGTAGTTATTCTGCCCCCTTGACTGTTTTCTCAAAACATCAGAACAGATCATCCATATATCACATTCTGTTTAGGTTTTTGTTTATTCCTTGTGGGTGAATTGCTTTCAAGATGAACTAAAGTGCCAGAGAGATTTGCTTCACTGAACAGAGCAATGCAATGCGATGCGATAACAAAAAAAAAAAAAAAGGTAATCACAACTATCATAAAAAAAACCCTTTTGTGTTTGTCCTGAAGAGATTAACCTTGTTTAGTAATGCAGACAGTTTCAGAAAAATATCAGCCTCACTCTCTAATAATAGACACTTCTGTTTGTTGAATTAAAACAGAACAGCTTGTATTATAGTAAGAACAGTGAATCAGTTCAGAGCACAAACACATGAATACACACTTAAGACAGAATACACACACTTACATAAACCATGTCTTTGTTATTGCTCTTTGTCATTGTCCAAATATCTATTTTCTTCTTATGCATCAATGTTATGGTATTTGCCATCTATGTGTACATTATTTTTTTGTATTCAATGTACGTGTTATTTCCATCCATTCTCTCCTCTCTCTTTTGTCTCCATACACACAATCATACACTGACACATATTCCTGCAGATACTGAATAAAATATTTTTGTTTTCTATATACTCCTTTTTCCTGAGTTCTTTTGTGTGTTGTCTCTTGTTGTAGGTATCAAAATAACACATGTATTTACTTTTTTTTTTTCCTGTAAAACACAGGCACACACATTCTGTGCACCAACAAGGTAGGGCTGGGCGATGACAAAGATAGTGGTTCTTATTGTGATATAATTTATATCATGCCGTGATATCATTTTCATATTATATCATGATCATTTTCCTTGAAGATCAGCTGCTATTACTAATAGTTTTATTGCATAATTAGCCTTTTTTTTGTCGTTAGGGCCTCTTTTTGTTTTCATTGTCAAATAGAATATGAAATGTATGAGTATTTTATTGTTTTACTCCTTTTTACACATGCATGTTTTGTCAGTGTAATTTTAGGGATGCACTAATATACGTACAGTAGCTGATACTGTTTGATTATTAACAGGAAACAAAGACACCTATAATATATCTAGTAGGCTAAACTAACCGTTTTAAAGTCGATTAAACAGATTTATGATCCAACCTTTAATAGAATACAGCAGTTAAACATCTGCCACTGTCAGCGGTGATACTGGATATGCTGATATTGGCTGATATATCAGTGCATCCTTATTTTAAATGCTCTCCCTTTAGATGTGTAAAATGTTGAAAACCACAGTTAACCATCGGATTTCTTCAACATTCACTCAGGACCAAAAACCAGCCTAGAAACTTGAGAGAAATAATGATTTGATATTCAATGGGATAATTATAGATGTGGACTGATATGAAAATTTTGTATCATGATCACATATTTGGCCATATCGCCCAGCCATACGAGAAAGTCATAACCCCACGTATCAGTATATAGATCAAGGCAAACACTCTTAAGTAATTAAGTGAGTTTGAACCAGTTAAATCACAAGCAGAAAACTACAAAGCCCAGAGCATACTAAAAGTGTTTTCATTTCTCTGCAGATACATCAGACAGGTGCATCATTCCTCTGCATCTTGCCAAGTCTGACAGCACTCGGAGCTAAAGTTTCTCTCCCTTGTGCATCTTGAGTGAACTGTTGCTCTGAGCGACTTTACTAATGTAGAGTGTTGTGATGAGAAATATATTAAAAAAAAAAAAAACAAAAAAAAAAAAACGGTTTGTGCTGTATGGATCAAGTGTTTTTTTCCCCCCTTTGGACTACAGAGATGCATTTTCCCTACCTGTGCTTCACAACTGGCTAGGATTGACGAGCCATGGGACGCTGATACTTTCAAATGTGGGACTAAAACATTGATTTTTGAAGATTAGAATACCTTTAATGTAAAGTTATTCATGGAGAAAAAAAAAATACTGAATCAGGTTTTTAAAAATCATTTTCATGTAACCATTAAAGTATGAAAATGCATATTTTAGCTGCTGAATTCATCTTATTTTTTTCTTTTTAGTCTTTAAAGTAGAGTGCCATTTTTTAAATTCTAAGCATTTGTTGGCAGCGCTGTTGAGAAGATAAAAGAAGAGTATATAGAAATAAGAGTTTATTCAAGTTTATATATGGGTGCATTCATAATTCTACTGAACCATCAACTAAGATTTCATTAACCTTTAGTTCAACCTTTTGCTTATTTTACTGATTAAACATTGATTTATTTTACTGTCAAAATTTCATCGCATTGTTGTGCTTTTTTAAAAAATTTTGCATATTTATTTGATAACACATTAAGAAAATGCTGGACAGAATGTTTTCAATAAACTAATGTTTACTGATTTTATTGTGATTATTTATTCCATCCGGTAAGAGGACATCAGGGCTAACATTTTTGTCTTTGTAGAATGTTTGATCTTTTGAAATCAACTTACATCCAATAATTGTAATAAATCTTATGTACAGCACATACAGTATGACAATGGCCTATTTTAAGAGCTTTTAGGTCTCAACTGTAAATATTTGTCAAGAGACAGGGTGGAGAAGGCTTTGAAACAAAGTTATGTTCATGTGTGACTTGGAAAATAAATAAATTATTAATAATAATAATAATGATAATAATAATAATAATAATAATAATAATAATAATAATAATAAAGTCACCTGAAAAATAGGAGGATGAGTAAACCAAAAACGGCAATGCCTACTTAGAAATCACAGTAATCCAATTTATTAATACTGACATTGTACTAAGAAGGGAGAGTTTGGAAACACATTCTTTTTTATTTTATTCAACTTAAAAATATAATATTAGTATAAAGACATAATGACATCATTTGTACTTTTTCCCTCTATTTGTAAAGTGTTCTCGGGAGTTGCTGAACACGCATGCGTACTTCTGTATTAAGAACTACATTTCCCTGATTTCCGGTGAATTGTGACGGCATAATCATGCGCCGCAGTGACCCAAATCGCACGTCCATAGCTCAGTTTCAAAGTACTTTTGACTCTGATATTAGCATGCCTGTTTAAGTAAAGTATTGTCGCTTGTATGTTTCTGTAACCCACTGTAAATTATGTAAATTATGTATGTTGAAGAGTAAGTTTTGAATGTGCTAACAGGCTAGGTTGGTTTGTTGGCTAGCTGTGCAGGTAACAGAGTTGAAGCTAGCTGACATCTACAATGGCTTATAGACAGATACTACATACCATTCACCGCAGTTTGCATCAGAGCGCGTCACAGTATGCTAGGCAGTCATGCAGACTCACACAGGCTACCTTTCACAACCGCACATACAGAGCAGTGTCTACTTTAACAAGACTGACCTTCCAGAGGAGAGACGAGAAACCCACTTGTGTGCTGAGCAGCTTCACTCGACGGAGCATTTCCCTTGACTTTACCACCAGAAATAAAAGCAGCCCTGAAGACAGAGACGGTGGGGCGAAGTCAGTCTCCAGATACCGAAGTGGAAGCCCTAAACCATCAGCAACACAAAAGGGTAAGCTAGATGCAAACACTTTTATTTCAGTCATATTTCAGTCAGCTGTTTACCTTTGTTGACTGTAAATCCTCTAACCTAAGTCACTGTTTCTGTTTTAGTTAAAGAAGCTGGCAGAGATTTCACTTACTTGATAGTTATACTCATTGGACTTGGAGTTACAGGTAACATTAGGATTAAGATTTAAGATGTCACCTCTACAAAAATATGTGTTGCTATCATCTCATAGTATTCTATGTTTTGGTCTGTTTGTGTATTTCAGGTGGGCTACTGTACGTAGTGTTCCAGGAACTGTTCTCCTCCTCAAGTCCAAACAAAATCTACGGGAAAGCTTTCAACAAAGTCAAATTGCACCCAGAGGTAATGTTATGTCATTCTTAATTCAAATATGGTCATTTTACTTATCTTCCAACAAATGGTGATACTTTACATTGTTTACTTGCCCTTCATCATTTGCAGTTTGACAGCTTTCTAGCCCTTGCAAAAATGGAACTAACTGATGTTTCAATTTTAGGTCATTGGTGCATTTGGGGAGCCGATAAAGTGTTATGGTGAGACTACCCGTCGAGGAAGGAGACAGCAAGTCAGGTGGGAATTTTTAAAATTCCAAATTGAGGAATAAACAAAAAATTGAGTGAAAAGCAATAAGTGGCATCTTTTTGTCCTCTAACGCTCTTTTTATACTTGTAGTTCATATTTGCTTATATGTATTGTGTCAGCATTTCTGTGAGCAAATAATATAATGAGGAAAAAAAACTACATTTCATTAGTTTATCACACATAGAGCTCAGGCATATAAACATAGCCACTTGTGTTTAAGGTGTTTAATTTTCTTTCCACCATAGTCATCTGGAGTACCTGAAGGATGGACTGAAGCATATGAGACTGAAGTTCTACATTGAAGGATCAGAGCCAGGCCTCAAAGGGACTGTACATTCAGAGTCAAAAGAGGTTGGCATTTTCAGAACATTTGATATAAATACCTGTATTCAATAGATGCATCATAGCATATGCCAGTAAAGTAGCTCAGCTGTCAAATGTTTCCTATTGTAGTGTGCCCCATAGGTCATTTTATTGCTTCTTTATTATACTTCACATTGCTTCTGCTTCAGTAAAGCAGACAATTCATTTGTAGTTTTATTGACATAAATAATAATAATTATTATAACAATAACCTTTTGTCATTTTACAGAATCCTGAAACTGGAAAGTATGAATTTCGTTACATATTTGTGGACATAGACACTTATCCAAGACGGACCATCATTGTTGAAGATAACCGATAAGAAAGACAATGGATTTTATCCATTTTGCTTGTGATTGTAAACCAAACTGTTGAAACTCAGTGAATGAGGAAGCGAGAGCGGTGGTTGAGCCAACAATACACTGAAGTCTGCAGTGAGTGAACACCACAGCGAGGGGAGAAAGAAAAAGAAAAATGTAATGTTTTGTCTGAATTCTGGAGTCACAGTGGTTATATTCTGAAAACCCAAATAAACATAACCCACCTTTGCAAAACTCTGTGGGAATGTACCACAGGCAACATGCAGATAAAGCACAGGTTATCTCATTTCCGACAGGTCTTTTTGAGGCTACAGGCTCAAAGCTCTCTGTGTAGGTGTAACTGTACCGAAAGAGAAGAGCATCTATAACTGATGTATCTTTGTTTTTATGTTTTTTCCACTCCTGTATGCTTCATGAAGATCTTATTGATTTGCTGGAGACACAAACTCACTGGTTAAAAAATATACATATTGATAGGATCAGAATCAATGACTGAGAAGGATCATTACAAGAGAAAATTGTGTTCGGGGAAAATGTTAAATACTTTCTTTTCGTGGGGGGGGGGATTTGTCATTGGACAAAGAGTTGAGAAAGTGTTATCAATTTACATGATAAATTATGCAATGTGAAACAGGAATGATTATTGTTGGATTAAAAACTCAAAAAATATGTTTTGCATTTGGTGTGAGGGTTAATTATGCACTTGTGCATCTTGTTTTCAAAATTATGTAAATTTGTGAGTGTTTGATGTGACCTGATGTCTAGAATGTCTGGATCATTTTAATTTTCGAAGTGATGTGTATAGAAGGAAAATACCCAGTGTTTCATGTTTTTACTAAAGTAAATTTGTTGAGACAGATTCCTATATGTTAGTGTAAGTTTCCTATTTTTACTAAAGGCTTTCCATAAGATCAGAACATATGGTTTAATCAAAGCATCATTTATTTAATTGAAACTATGTTTTTTTAGTTGGTTAAGTCCTGCATGACACCATAGTCACCACTAGATGGTGGCAGAGATGCGGGTGTCACAACAACCTGACATGACCTTTGTGTGTTATTTTAGACAACGGTGAATACACTATTGTCAGGTTTCCTACATATTTTTTTATTAAATGTTTTGTTAATACTCCAGACCTGTCATGTAAACTTACACACGGGCTATTACTCATCTGTAAGAATGTTTGTAAATTTTAAACAGTGAAAAATTGTAGATTACTTAGCCCATTACTGACCCCATTTCTTTTTAAAGTTGTATTTTATTTATTTAGATATTGTGACTTGTCTCATCTTTCTCTTTTCTTTTTTTTTTTTAAATAGTCTTTATTTGGTCATATTTTCACCCTTTGTCCCACGAATCTGCGATGCCTTTCAGGACCCCTGGAAATATCAAACTTAACTCTTGAGCACAGTGAAACTCTCCAGCTATACTCAAAATGCGAAGAGAAAAAAATTGCTTATTTTTAATACATTTACTGAAATATAACCTGGGAAGAATGCTTTTCCACTGCTTTGCTCGTGAGTTTATTATTTACATGTCCAAATTTACTTGACAATGATATTTACATATATTGTTTTTAGTACAATTAATATATTTTGTTACTTCCCACATTTAGGTTACTGAAGTACTAAATGATAATATGTTGCGTTTAAGGCGACTGTTAGAAGAGGGGTTTGGGCTGTTTAGATTGAGTCCACATGATAAACTGTACATCCGCCTCTGGTCAGAAAGGGGTGTTTACGGAATGCTGTGAAGGCAACAGTCTCTGAACACCGCCCACTGTGAAACCAAAGGCAGCATAGAAGCACGGGGATGTGCTAAGTCAGTTAACGTTAGCTAAAACTCTGTGGGAGTAGTACAGTTGTTTCCGCGGTGTCAGGTTTTGGAGTAGGTTGTCGAGTAAATAGCAAGGTTAGCGTGTCCGGTGTGTAAATTAAATAGGATATGTGAATAACGCAGGGCAGTTACATTTGTTTTTTTCCGCCGCGTGGGTAAGTAGGGGAGCTGCTGTTATTGTTGTTGTGGCCTGCTACCTACTATAGCCTAGCTAAACTAACGTTAGCTGTAGCCACTGCTGGTGCCTGGAGCTCTATTCGCATCACATCCCCGAAACACACAGGGAAATGACACACCTTTCCACCTAACTCGGAGAGCCAGAAAGTAAGTAGCTAGCAAAGTTAGCCGATCAGCTGTTAAGTTACCAGATGGTGGTTGTTTAAAAAGCTAATACGAGTGGATGCAGTGAGTTTATTGTGTAAGTCATTAAATAACGAAAGGCAGTAATGTTGACAAAATGCTCGTTGTCACAGCAAGTTGTGTTTTTATGTTTTTTTTTTAGGGATCAGCAACTTGTTCCTCAGCTATGACAGTCTCAACCCAGTGATTAACATCTCACAAATATGGAGCTGTACTGGTACATGTAAGTATAGATTTTGTATTTGTGTATTTAATCTTTTCCAATAAACGTGACTGCTTACAAATGTTGCTCAAAGCTGCCAAACAAAACCTTCAGCTGATCCTGTTTCTCGTCTTTCCTTAACAGAGTTGTTATTATATTCATCATCATTAAGATATTCTTCTATGTGTGCTGGTACCGATCAAGACAGAGGCAACTGGCAGCCTACCTGAGCAACCCACGCAATGCTCAAATTGTCATTGTTGGAGGAAGAGCTTACCTTCATCAAATGTGTGAGAGACAGAGTGTAAGTTTACACCCCCATAGTCAAATGAAGACTAACTTGTTCTCTGTTGAGACACAATCTAGCTGTCAACTGCTGAGGCCTCCAGGATAGGACTTTGGTATGGTTCAGGATTAAGTCTATAAGGGTGCAAGGTTTTGTAAGGAAAATGAATGGGTTAAGTAGGTTAAGAGATCTGAGTGTAGCAGTAAAAGTGAGACTGAAAGAGTAAAAGGAAAAAATTCACGCTCTTGTTAAATTTTTGCAGAGGAGTTGTTTGCTCTCAGGTGGTTTCCAAACAGGGGCTTTCACTTCGCATACAATGACAAAGTGGACTGCCTTTACAGAGATATGCTGTTGGAGGATGTGTACATAGTAACTACATGCTTCTAGTTTGCATGTACTTGTATGCTTACATTTTACTGTTCAGTTTGTTTGACCTCTTTGTCATTAGACAGGGTAGCTTATGCTCAGAGAGTGAGTACAAATTTTACCTCTACCTGTGAGATTTTTTTTATGCTCACATTGGAGAAAGCAATACAGGACCAGTGATTCACCGGAATCGACTTGTCCCTTCTCAAAGAAGTAGATACATCAAATCTTTTCATATTCAGTGTTTTCATTTCCTTTATAGTTATTCAAATCTCTACTATTCTGTGCTCTCTAAGAGAAATTTGCCTTTTTATTGCTGTTTTTGTATTGTGAGCGATTTTGTTCGTTTTACTGACATGCTTTTCATAAATATTTTGAGATTAGCTCCAGAATACAGGGCTGTATGACATTGTCACCTTCAGGATCTCATTGGATAGAGTCCCTTTTTTATTCTTCCTGTGATATGACTAGAATAGTAATGCCTTTATCAACAATTATGAGTCTGTTTTTTTTCGTAGGCTGTGCTGCAGGTTTGGACACTCACAATTAGCGTACAACCCCAGGCCTTTCTGTTTTAGTGCCTCTTTAAAACACCTGGAAGCAATCTCTGTGATTCAGTACCTGCCAAAATGTGCTCTGTATGTCATCATAAAACAGGTTTTTCTGTCATTTTTCTGTCTAATTTGTAACTAATTGCCAACTCGCTGTGACTGAGTTCATCAACATGTGATTGTTATTGCAAAACTACTGTGAAACTGACAAAAGTATTAAATAATTAAAGCAGAAGTACACATAAAAAGTCCATTTAGTGTGTTCCTGTTAATCACCGCCCTCCCTCAGCTTTTGAGTGCTTCTAATCACTAGTTATTTCTAGGCAACTCAGGCTACGATATTTTTAGCAGTGTTTTGAATATTTGTGCCACAGGAAATGCTCTGTTTTATTTACTAAAAAATGGGGAGAGTGATGTTGAAACTGAGATGCCTGGCCTTTTAACTTGATCTTCCTCTAAACTAGTCGCAGTCTCATGTGTCCTGTTAGAAATATTTCTTAGATTCTAGAGAGTCCAGTACACCACAAGGTTGCTGTCTTCAACATGTAGTGGCTAATTATAAATTCTGTAATATGCTGTTTCTGCTGAAGTCCTCCTACATCTTCTTGCACTTTTCCACACAGCAGACTTTCCTCCTCTACTTTTCCCTTCCAGCTCTGACTCATCTTCAGCCTTCATCAGACCCTTATCTCTTTTTGTCCTGCAGCGCCTCGGTTTGCTTCCTCTATCTCTCCTGCAGCCTTTTCTTCTCACCTTTTCCTCCTTATACTGTTCTTCCGCCTGTCCTAGCCCTTCCTCTTCCCCTTGTTGTTTTCTCTGGTGTATAATGTTCCCTGTTTAGGTTTTAATGGAATGTGTAGCAGGGAGACCCTGTGGTCATCCATAACCCAGCGCCCTGAAAGTTTTCTGGAGTTTCGCCAAGACAACTCGAATCCTAGGTTCAGATTAATCAAACACAGTGGAGACAAAAATGCTTGATGTAATATCACTCTCTAAGCCTCTTGGACAGTGCCAGTAGCGAGGTATACCATGAGTAGCAGAAATACCAAACTCATTTCATTCCACTTCAAGATTAGTATCTCAGTTTCACAAAGTTCGTCTGTGGGTGTGTTGAAGTGTGTTCGTTGCCTTGGACCTGAAGTGATGGCTTTAAAGGAGGTTTTCTAAATCTTGTGTCATAATAACCAGCAGCATTCTCTTCTCTGCAGACGTATACAGAAAAACTAGTTTTGTTAGTTGCCGGTTTTGTTAGCAGTGTTGACATTCAGCGTTGGCTTTATCTGATAAATTTGACATGTATGTGTTCCCTTTTTTTTTCTGTACCTGTTTGTGTAAGTACTTGACAACATGTATATACAGGATGTATAAAATATTAGAGCTGTATGATAGCAAGACGTACTTTGTATGGTGTTAGGAAAATGTATAATTTCTCATAAATATTCTCTATAGTTTAAATCACTGTGTCACAAATAACATTTTGAGCTGCAATATATTTTTTGTTTTGGCACATTTGTGTTCTACAGTTAGAGGGGGAAAAGGCTTTAGGGCACCACAAATAAACAGACACATGAGGAAATTCTGGACAGATATTGCTTTTATGGAGCTTCTAAGTGAAAGAAAATAATCAAATGTGATTCAGTGTGGTAAAGTTATTGTAAACCATTTAGTAACTAAATTTATTGTGTTTCAATATATACCATTATTGGGGTATAAAATCACGTGTACAGTGATTGAATGTTTTGGACTTATTGCACCATTTATGTATGCTTCTGCTTTTTTTGGTTTTTCCCCTCCCCATGTAGCAAACCTCTGTCTGGCCAAGTTGGTACGGTGTTCAGGATGACCTGTCGATAGAAGAGCCTTCCACAGCCCTGCCCCCAGCTGCATCGTTCTCCCATCTGGACATGCCACCACCATATGAGGCAGTCTCTGGAGGTCAGACAGTAACACAATAATTTATGACTTCTTTCCAGCCTCTTCTTCCTTCAATGAGCTCTTCAAAAGTAAACTTAGCAGTGTTTGCTTAAAGCGGTGTCCTCCTAGTCCAGGCATTGGACCCAATCAGACCATTTATAGCGCTAATAATCTACCTTAAATTAGACTTTTAATTTGGACCTGCTGTACTCATTTATGAAGTCCTGCAAGTCTTTCAACGTACACTCTCGGTTTCCTGCTTTCACTGCGTATTCGTGGTTTTCAGTTCTGCTCCCTACAGCTTGTTTATGTAGTTCATAATATCTGGTTCAGTTCCTTTTTCTTTTTCTGTACATAAGCTCCTGTGTCCCACTCAACTTCCTGTTCAGTGCTATGTCAGTACCATCAAAATCAAATCATTTGGGGGTACACTGGAAAAAATCTAAATCTCACTAAGTGTATTTTTCTCATTTTTAGTCTAGTTTCAGTGAGATACAAGAACTTGTTTTAGATAGTTCTTGGAAATCTCATTTCAAGAACCTGTACCAAGCTAATTTTAACTTGCTCCATTGGCAGATTTTTTTTTTTTTACTTGAATCAAGCAAAACAAGTGTCTTATATCTCACTGAAAAGTTGCTCTTTAGGTAAATATGTCTTGTTTTAACTATGAGATATTTTGACTAGAAATGATAAAAAATACACTTGGTAAGATTTTTTTTTTTTTTTTAATACAGTGTATCAGGATAGTTCTGGTGGACCATTATCATTAAGTGTTATACCTTCATGAGTTACTCCTCCTTCATTATATAATCTTCATTCTCATATTTTCTAAATAAAACAAAGCAGTTTAGGTTACATGTGTTACATCTTAGTCACTTAATTTGACGCACACAGCGTACTTTGTTTTCTTTTTAGAGACAAAATACCCTTACATGATTAGACGTAAATCACAATGAAACCAACAGTTTCAAGGTTCTCTTTTAATATTTTTCATTCACCACTTATGTGTCAGCAGTTTTTAAGAGTGCCTTGGTTGATATTTGCCATTCAGGGGGGGGGAAAGCCACATAGCCAAGGCTACACAGAAAAAAACAAACTTTAGCGTAGCTATTTATACATACAAAAAGCTCACTTCCCACAGAAGGCGATGCTGTTACTGCCATCAGATTTTACTCTAATTCTAGAAAACAAGCTCAGTCTTGTTATTAAATGAACTTTGTATCTAATAAATGTAATGTTGTCCTGGCTTCTTTATAGCACTTACAGGCAAATGAAGCAGCACAGGTCTTTTATTCTGTTCAGGCGTCTCCATTTCATGCAAGAATGACTCCAGATTGGTATTTCTCAAAATGAGTCATGTTCCCATACAATTTCACATGAACTTAAAGCAAACAGTTATCTGACGGCAACAGTTTAGGCTATGATGGATGTAGTTTTAGTGAAAAAACAAACAAAAAAAAAAAACATCACCACATTCCATTGTTGTTGTCCATCAAATATGGCGCAATGTTTTTTTTTGGTTTTTTTTTTGTTTTTTTCCTACAGATTAGGCAAAGGAATAATTGGATCTTCTCATGATCAGTCCACACTTCCTGTTCCAGTACTGGCTATGTTTTCACATTTTATTGACTTAGTGGGAGTCCAGTGCAAGTTGTTGATCAATCATTTGAGTTAATTGTTTGCGACGTTTATTATTACTATTGTTTTATTTACACAATGCTCTCCTTATGCATAATTACTCAATCAAAAAGGGGGAAAAAAAGGCAAAAACAACCAGAAATGAACCCTTTCATGCACAGTGGTCAGTACAGTGGACAACCATTCTACAGCTATTCTCTTAATTATTCATGGATTTTGTTGTTTTAGTTCCATATCAGCCAAAACAGTGGACACTTGTGCATCATCCCATACACTGTAATTCATACCTTTACTGTAACACTCTTGTTCTTGATAAACCTGATATTTGAATGTGAATGAATTGCTAATTATTAGACTGTAATGAACATGTTTTTGTTTTGTTTTTTTGTGCATATTATCTGAGTGAGTAATAAATAATATTATAGTATGTTAAAAATGTGAGAAAACATCAGATTAGCAGCATTAAAAAAACTAATATTTCATAGCTTTTATGCAGTATGTCAGCAAATACATGTTTCTTTGCTTCAAATATTACATACCTGGAGTCCAGCTGAGTGGATATTTAATATTTACGGTATAAAAAATTCCAGCACATTATTTTTGGTTTTTTTTTCCATGCCTAAACAGATATAAAGATATAAAGGGGGGGGGGGGGGGGGTGTGTTGAATAAGGTTCTCATAATTCATGCCTGAAAGGGTTAACTTAAAGTTTTTTTGGTCAAATTTGGAATGTTTTTTTGACTTCCTTAAACTTTGTCTGAAGGGAAGTTTTGAGATGATTAATGAAAATGTATTTATGGATATGTGAGACATTTTAGTACAGCTGTGAAGCAGGCCAGTTTTAAGTTCCACAGTCTTAACTATGAATGTACTGTAGCTGATATGAGCTTTAGTGTCACTGAAAGCAGGATGTGGCTATAACTGTGGACATTTTAAGATACGAGTCTCATTTTTTGCTGTCACATCCAATTTTGTGTGTGTGTGAACCACTATCTTGTGCCTCAGGACTTGTGTGATTAACATATTTAAACTACTGTATGTTACAATATGTATGTATAGTGGAAAATGGGTCTTCCTTCACATAATGTCTTTGAGTCTTAGATGAACCACTAACTAATCCTTTCCTTTCAGAAGATGACCTGAAGCCCCCTCCATACAGCGAGTGTGCCCACAGCGATGGGGCAACTGATCCTCGTCCCTCCAACACCCCTCTCATTTCTGAGGGCGGAGACCCGACTAGTGTAAATGAAGCCCCGCCCCCTTACACACCGACTGCACCTATACAAGTTGGTCAGCAAGAAGGCCCTGTGAGTCACAGCGAGTCCTAGTCAGTCCACAGGCCCACATAATTAGTCCTTGATGCCAGTTTGCCTTTCCATGCACTGCCTTCCTACATTTCAACCTCAGTGATCGTTGCCAGCCTAACTCTCATCACGAGAGGAAATGTTTATTTGGATGAGAGTGTGCGTATGTATGTGTTCAGTTTTTTTGTTTTGTTTAGGACTAAGCGGTTTTTCTATTTTGTATTGTTTAAAAATGGTCATCTGATGAGTTTGGCAATAATCGATGACGTCAGCAAGCCTGTGTGCCTCAGTCAGGACCACAGAACCTGCCTCCCAGCTAAGATTAGATTAGCCCCCTTGACCTCAAAGCTCAAGGAAGTCTGTGGGATGAAAAGAAACTGAGACAGAGACTTATAAGCTTGTTCCTTTTTTTTTTTTTTCTTTTTTTTTTTTTTTATAAAGCTGCTTCTGCGTAAATGTTCAAGGCCACATCCTCTCCTAGATCTAAAGGTATCTAGACTAATGATTGCAGTAGTAACTACTTGCAGTGTTTAGTTCCTGTTACTGTTATTACTCTGTCAGTGGTTTGTGTTTATTCACATTGTCATTCGGTAACAATGCTAGACATGCTCAACACTGCCATAATGTATGCAGTATAATTAGATTCTGGGGCACCTTGGTGCAGAGGTGCATATTAATAAATTAAATGTAAGTGTGTCACCACAAATTACTATTACTCTAAATGCTTTATTTAAGCTGCACATGTGTCATGTGAAGACAAAGTATGTGGACAGAGAAGTATTTGGTAATATATCATCTGTAATGACTTTGTTAGCATAACTAGATGTGTTTAATACATCAGTGTGATGATACTGGGATGTTAGGCAACTCGAGTGCCTGTTAGATCTGTGAATGGAAGGAAGGGAGTGTGAGCAGATAAAGGGAACAAGCTGAAATAAATGAACACTCTATGGAAGTCAGTAAGAGACTGTTCTCCGCTGATGGGGGGGGGGGGGGGGGGGGGGGGGGGGGGGGGGGGGGGGGGGGG
>JAQQZY010000014.1:24313446-24332241 GCA_030068375.1 Ostorhinchus rueppellii
ATTTGATCCAAAGTCCATTTTGACAAATGCAGGTCGCAGACATGTCTTTTACACACTTTAGAACAATTTTAATGTGTTGAAAAGGGGCATAATATGGGACCTTTAATGGACAAGAGTGTACAATACTTTGATCAGTGGCATGATGTACAAATATTCACTGTTTTTCAAACTCTAATGATCATGTTTAACAATTTTAAGTAGAATTATGACAAAGAGCTCCTTCAAGCAAAAAGAATAAAGTGGTATCTTAGTTCACATGTCCTGAGTGGACATTTTTAAACTGTATAAATAATATATAAATTCATTAATTAGGTGGTAGTCCCCTTTTAACTCTGGGTCTGCCTTCAGCAGATTACAATACACTGGAGATGGTGGTAGTTTTCCCCACTGTGCCGACTGGATTATACTCGCCTTGAGTACTTACATAAGTGGCTTTATTTTTCTATCCATTTAGCCATGGGTAGATTTTTTTCTTACACTATCTTCACTTAAATTGCTTTTGGCCTCTCAAAATTACTGACTGAGAATAAAAAACTCTCCTTAATACAGAAAAGAATCAGTAGACTGCAACTCTTTACGATGAATGGCAAACACCATGCCTCGCAGTCTCATACATAATTGTCCTCTACAGCCTTACCCCCTCCATTCTGACATTAATTAATCTGAAGCAATCTCCAAACTGCCCATGGGGCCAAGACCTTACGCCTCCAAACCTTCAATTCCTGTGATTGAATTTCACAGAGTTCATCTCTCCAGCCCTTAACTTTGCCACTTTGCGGGTAGTGATCGAAAAAAAAGAGGACACTAAAAAATAAAACGAGGAGAAAAAAAACTCTCACCATCAGCCATATTCTTTTTGCTATCCATCATGGGCCTTAGAGGGGAGGACAAAGACAAATACAGCTGGACAGAATCTCGGCACAAAGCGAGAAAGATGACCCCCCTGGACTCTGATGCTGCATTTCACTATCTCACCCTCACAGTCCATTCATTCAATACCTTTGGATGGACTGGGCCCAGCAACACTCTATCATACCTCTATACTTCATTGTAGCAGGCACAGGGTGGACTATAGTGCACTCTGGGCTGACCTGCAAGGGAAAGATAAAGATGGGTTTAACTGTTAATGATGATGTTTTGAACAAGAGCGGGGAGTGTAGATTTTAATCAGGGCAGGATTATGAGTGGAGCTGACCTTGTTTATATATCAAAGATGCAAGAGGTCAAATTATCAATCAGCATCATACACTATATTTAGCTGATGAATGATGCTACACAAAACTAAACCTTTTTTGCTGAGTCACATCCGGAGGTCAGTAGTCCATGGAGGAATTGTGTCGTAGAAATACTTCGTCTGAAACTGTGACAGTTACAGCATCATTGTCCAATCTTTCCTCCCATAGAGTGTGGCAGTGGAAGTAGATTTTTTTTTAAGTCCTGGCACTACAAGGCCCTGGATGCTACTGCTGCAGGGGCACAGCAAGGCTGACTAAGCCTGAGAAATCGCATGGCTTTGGCCCTGCTGCAGCGTGAGATGGCTCATTGAGTCTGCAGGTATGGAGCTCAGAGTGAGGAATGACTGCAGTCTTTCACAGTTGACCGACCCTTCTCTCGCTCTCTCTCAACCTTAGTATCTTTTTCTACTCATCCTCCCTTTACCCTTTTCTTGTGTCTACTTTTTTTTTTTGCTCCCCATCTTGTCTTCACCTGGGAAATGACCGAAACACCTTACGGCTCTTCACTCGCCTGCATCATCAGCTCTCAGAAGTCTGACTCATTCCTACACACTTCTGCCTGTTTTTAAGGGTATATTTTTGTCACTGGTCTGTATCTGAACAGACTTAAAAGTGTATTGTATTGCAGCCACAGACACAAATAAACAATAAGACTGTCAGTTGAAAATGGGCGTTATGCCTGACTTTTTGATAAGCTACAGGGGCTCACTACCGTAGGCTTATCAAAAAGCAGAGTCAGTCATCAGAATCTAATCTCAACACATTGTCTTTGTTGCCACTGACACCTGCAGCATTCACTGTGCAGGAGAAAACTTGTAATAAACTTCAGCAAGTCTTTCACACTTCCTGTATAACAGAACATCACAGCTCCAAGTCCCTCAAGGGTATCCCCCTGACTGAATTAATGGAACTACCTAAAACCTAAAACCTGTTAGTAGCGTAACATGGAAAACAAAACAGTAATATGAGTCTTTCATTAGCATTTAGATCAGTGTGCATATGTGTGTTTTGCATATCCCACTGGCTAGCTGGTTGGCTGACTGTGTTTGCAAGGTGTGAGCTGACCTGAGGCTTGAAATGGCAGAGAAACTGCATGACAGATGGCCTGTTTGAGAAAGGGATTTGGGGGCTCAACTATGGTCAGCAGAGGTTTGGCACCAAAGCACAGGCTTGGCGTGCTATTAGCATCTTGCCTCTTTCAATCATCATCTACTGTACAGCCATACATACAAGCCTCCACAGCTGCCCAGGGCCATATGAAAGTAGCATATCAATGAAGAGAATAGACAAAAAGGAGTTTTTCTCTCTTTTTGAAATGCCTTTTTGTGAAGATGAAAGCTTGCCCTCACCTCTTTTGAAGCAATTTCATTGAAATTATTTGGTCACTATACACATGCCAGAGTAAAAGATAAAAATGAAAAATGAAATACTATACAGATCTACAAATATCCATCTGTCCATGCACATGCACCCTACTGAGGTTTTATGTGACCAGGTGAAATATAGGAGGATCCCTGCAAAACTGATTTTTTTCCCTTTTTTTTTCTTTTTTTTGTGGTTGCTTGGCAACTTGACTTCGTTTGCCTGACATCAAAACAGGAATGCTGAGCAACAGTGGTGGCCGCACACACACATACACATAAACAGGCCACAGAACTGACTTGAAAGCCACAGTCAGTTTGATTCATTCAGTTCCAGACCTCCCATTATGATTTAATGTACTCACAATCATCTATTTCTGTGTCTGACAGTTGATTAACTGACTGCATTATGTTTCCTGATGAAGATCACTACGACTAACAGTTTGGTTTGGAGAGCTGAAGCCTCACTCTGAAGTTGAGCTGCAGCGCTGTGGGTTTCACTTTTGCCCGTGAGCAAATATAAAACATCTAATGTACAGCAGAGCAGACCATGCAGAGCAAAAGAGAGTTTTAAATTCCTGAAGCAAAAAGAAAAAGTTATAGAGGTCAGAGTATTTCTGTGGATATAATAATGTTTTATCAGTGAATTCTGAACTACCATTTGGCTTTCTGCAAAGACAATTTGTTGCTTAAGGACTCATTCTAATCAGTTTTTTTCTACTTTCCTATGGCACGTGGTCATATAGTATTTATCCAATAGGTTGTGATATTTTAAGAGTCTAAATCTGCTCTTATTGCATTTAGGCACATGTGAGAGAAAATAAAAGGTTACCCACGCATTTCCCAGAGTTGCAGTGAGGCCACTTGAAATGGAAATCTCAGCTTTACTTCCCCCCCTTTCGTGGGTAGCTACATTTTTATGAAAATTACCTGATTTGAATTTAGATGTGGGCATACAGGAGCAGAGGCATTCACTGAGGCACGTTCCTGCTTAACGAAGAGGCGTATTAACAGGCTGTTGTTGACTTCACTACGTGTCTGTCAACCAGACAAGCACACACATTCTGTCATAGCCCTAAAGCTGTGTACGACACTATTTGGGGCTTTGGAGCTTGATAGAGGCTGTGTTCATTCACTGAGGGATAAATAGATAATTGAACTGGGATGTCACTATTAAAATACACAAAGGCACACAAACACAGAGCTGTCATTCTCAATCTTCCCCCATACCTCTCACAGATATACACAAACACTCATATGAGACATGACATTTATTCAGTTTCCTTAAAGAAAAAAAGCTCACTTTGTTGTAGTTGAAATATAGAATCCAAGAAGGAAATTAACTTTGCATTTGCATTAACTTTGCAAAAACTGTCAGTACACAAACCTTTCATTCAGAATACCTGAGGACAGTGACTGGGTTCAGAACTTCTCCTAAATTGATCTGCAGTGATAAAACTAAAAATCCAAACTTTTAAGTGGCAATCCACTGTCATGTATAATGCAGTATTTTCATAGGATTTTGTTTGTTTATTTGTTTGTTTTTGTTTTTAATGGCTGACTGGACAGGAAACTGCAAAATAGCAATTATCTGGTGCAAATAAATCAAGCGCCATATTGCATTTGAAAAAAAAAAAAAAAAAAAAAACAACCAAAAATAAATAAATAAAAATAGAAGAAAAAAAATCCCATGCACCCTGTTTGTAGCACTGGTGGTTTGAGTGGGTTACGTCCCTCTCGTCCACCTGCAGGACATCTGTGCGCCGCTTGCCACGTCTCTTCCCGCTGGTGGAGTGGACGCGCAAAGTGGGGGCGCACTCCTCGGCCAACAAAACCCTCCTCGTGCGATGCGCAGCAGCTGTGACTGAGAACAGCTCGGGACAGATCACGCACCTCCATTCCTCGTGGCTTTTGTTGCACGGGTGGTGACAGTTTTAGTTGAAGGAAAGTTTTTTTTTTGGTTTTTTTCTCCCCCTCCAGTGACGCTGCTTTTTCGCACCCGCGTCCTCCCTCACAGGGGGGGAGGCATATTGTTCGTGGCGCAGCGCGACAGTGCGGTGTCCGATTACAAACCGTGCGCCGTGGAGCCACCGGCACAGAGCGCTTCTCCGTGGGGCACAAATAGAACACAGGGCTCCGGAGGGACGAGAGCGCAGAGGAATCTGTGCAGAGACACGGAGTTTTACTGAGGTTGAGTTGTGACTAGAGCCCAGCAGAAGGGAGGATATTCCGTCTCCAGTTCCTCTTTATTTTTTGTTTTTCCTTACCACTCTTCTCACCGGGACAAGATACGCAGCTTCGCTCTTTTACTAGATGAACGGGAGTTGGACACCTCACTTGGTAAGGCATTTTAGAAACAATAGTGCAATGGATTTCACTGTTCAGCTGTGCCACAATATTCTGCTTTTTCATTCATCCTTGTACTTAACGCATTGTTATTTTCGTGTCAAAATCAGAACAGCAAGACTTTCGGCGCTTGTTATGTGGACATTTTATTTATTTATTTATTTTTATATTTGGCCTATTATTATAGGCTAAAATGTATAAAACAACAGGAATGTGCTAAAATTGGCTGGAACCAAACACGAAGTCATAAATATAAAATTCCATATCCGAAGTATTCAGTTTTAGAAGTTTTTAAATGTGCTTTTCGATGTCTGACCACTTGGTGGTGCTGGCAGAGTGCAGCCTTTCCCGGGTGTCTGTGGATGCTTTCCATTTACTAAAAACATTATATTTTGTTTATTTAATGACTTTTTATTACACCCTGCTCTTCAGTACAATTCTAATGCATCCTATAGAAAATGTACATGCGCACTTTGATAATTATCATCTGAACTGATAAAATATTCAACATTTAAAAAAAAAAGAGGGGAATAAGGATTCAGGAGACCATGGCACCGGTCTCAGATGTGGTCTGAATAGACTTGTATGTATTCATAATCATGCCTCCAGGTTAATTATGTTGCGACGCTTTTTTTGTGGTTGATTTTCACAGTTTCTCAGTATTAACATCACTGATTTTTATCTGACCTAAGTTGCAGCTTTATTATGTGTGTGTTTTTAACATGTCCTTGCTGCTGCATTCAGTGAGTTTTAGTTTAAGTGGAATTATGTCATGAATGCCCAACAGAATACAAACAGAATCCATGACCCATTCTCAGACATGCACATTTTGTACAGCATAATACCTGCATTGTATATCTAGTGACAGCAACAGGATGTGCTACTTTCATTTAATTCTGCATGTCTCTTTGTTGAGGTTTTCAGACTTTCAGCTGTAGACTTCAGACATTGGGATTTTCACATAATTGTGCAGCCTGTGCAGAATCCATGAAGGTCTCTGCCTTTGGTTTTGTAAAACTATCAAAAAGTTATTTTACTCATACAATAAGAGCTTCATTTGAACTTTCCTGCTTTCAGCAAATTCAATATTAAACCTTGTGAGGCCTTCCTGGGGATGCTGGATGTTCTGGGTTAACATACAGAAAATGAAAATGTACAATAGTAGTGCTGGAAAATATGTAGTTATGAAGTTACATCTGTGTTTTTGGTGAAAATACCATTGCTGATGTGAAACAGGTAATGTATCTAGTTCAGGTGTTGCATAAATTCAGTTCCTCAATTACCCCAAGGCTCTGTCCTTGGCTTCCGCTCTTACTAACCGTGCAGCAGATTGGGATGAATGCTAATCTCCAACCCTGGTCACGCTGATTAGTGCTTGATTAACCGGACATAATTATTAACTGAGTCACTTTTACTACCTTTGTTTTTTCCATGCCTGAGGTGAACCTTTTAGAAACACACATCCATGCACATTCACTGACCGTACTCTTCCTTTTCATTGGTATGCATATCAGACTGTGATTGTTTTGGTTGTGCTAGCTGTTGGGACTGTTGGGAAAGCTGTGGTTCTGATAAACACAGCCACTATCCTCTGTTCTTATGGCTTTAGACCCATGTGGATGCTGTAGCTCATCTATCCTGTCATAGTGTGCTTACCAATAGCAAAAAAAATGACCCTCACCCAGATGGTGGAATTATTTTAGAGTCACAGCAACAAGGCCTTTATTAGACATTGGATGCTAAAATCCCTTAGGACAAAAGACACAAAGAAATGAAAAATAAACACAGAACTAGAGAGAGAGAGATACACTATGAAAGTGCTGAACAAAGAAATTATGTGACATGATGCCTTTTGGCAAAAGGTGCCAGTTTATATTGCTTAGACTGCGAGAGAAACACCACATGGAGAGAAAACAACATTAACACTTAAACTCTTGCCAAAGTCATAACAGAGATGAGCAGCAGACACAGATGAGCCCATAGTATGGAAAGCAGCCACACATTCCAGCGCCTGCGAAGAACAGCATATGATTAGCGTGATTGATATTTGCGCTGTGTTGGGAATTTGCCCGAGCACTGACACAGAACACCAGCACAAACACAGCAATTAGTCCCAGCCAGGAGAATTCCATGATGAAAATGACCCTGGTGGCCTCAGCAGGCTGTGTGGTCGCTATGGAAACGGATTGAGTGACAAGCACATTGTTGTCGACCTTTGTGATGCCGCATCCCCCGGGGGTCGAGCCCTGCTGGGAGTGAAAGTGAAAGGCATTATCATGCACGTGTAAACTAAACAGCCATTACCCTCTGGCCCCTCGGTGCTCTTTAAGGCCCTTTAGGTACTTATTTATCAGACACAAGCAAGATGGGGCTTTGGGATAGCTTGTCCCTGTACACATCACCTCACAAAAGATCTGGGGTTATTTGCTGTGAATTCTATGGAAACCCAATTGTACAAAGTTTCCTTCCAGGGTGATTTATTACTCTTATGCAAGTGACTCAAACAATAGTTGAAGTGGTTTGCTGTTCTTCCCCACCGTGCTTTGTCCTCTCATTACCACAGGCTATTTATACATCACAACCACTTTGCCATTATCTCACCCTTCCCTTGTTCCTTTCATCTCTTCTTGATTTTACAACTATAATAACCCCAGAGAATTCCTCCAAATATAAAGACAATGATTCCAAATATTTATATTGTTGTTGCAGCCAGTGTATTCAGATGCACTGCTGACCTCTCCCTCCACAGCCGTGAAAGTTGCCTTGGTGTAAGCACATAGTTTTTTGTGTTCTCTCCGGTTACTTAGTGAGATGGTACGAGGTTGCTATGGCTACTCCATGGTTCCCTGCGGTAGATTTGACTACTTGTCCGTCATATAAGAATTGAAAATGTTGGTGAAATAAACTTTATAATCCACCCCATGTCATTAAAGGCCAAAAGTGTTGCGACAGTTGCCATAGGGATTGGAAGGAAAGTGTCAAATTTTGTGCACAGTGCAGCCACATAGTATATGTTATATATTTTCTGCATAATGGCCATGATGCTGTCAAACGTGGAGTTTTTTTTTTTTTTTCCCATTATGTTCAACTCATGAAGGTTTATTTAAAAAATAAAAAAAACCCTGTCTTGATTGTAAGGATTGTTTAAAAATGCACAATGTGATGTTTTTTTGTCTTTGCATTCTGAGTTAAGTGCAAATGCTGTTTAAACTCACACATTCAAGTCTGATATGTGAAAAGGGCTGAAAATAAAGTGATTTAAGTGTGACAACACACACACACACACACACACACACACACACACACACACACACACACACACACACACACACACAAGTTCTGTGATGGGATGGATCCATGTAAAACAGGCAGGAGAAGCTGTGGTAATTTCACACTACATGCTAAACAGCAGAAACAGCACAGTGGCAGGTGTAGAAAAGTATCTGAGTTCACAGTGCAGTAGGGAAGCACAGCCGAGCGTTATGTGATCCTGGATGCGCTGTTATTTCTGCTGCTGCTTGGATCTGAGAATGAATGTCTGTGGTTTGAGTAAAACTTCCAGTTTCATGTCCACACGTCAAAGGGAATTAGCGGTGCTAAACCAATGTTCGCTCTCCAGCGCTGTTACACTCCATTAGCTCTGTCCCTCTCTAGTACAAACCCAAACCCCACTCAAATAGCAGAGGGATCTCTTAACCATGATGCTACTACAGGAAAGAGAGGAAAACTCTATTTGGGTCACGATTAAATAATCCCCAAAGCCTCTTTTTCACTGAGGATCAAGCCAAGAAGATGTGTGAAAGGTTAAACAGAGATGGAGCCAAACTTCTATGACAACAGGAGAGACGATTATTGTGAACTTAGTAAAGTTTGGAGCCTGTTGTACTTTTCTTCTGCACTTAAATCAAGTCTGGTGAGACACCAATTGAGGGGAGGAGAGTCGGATGGTGATGTGGAAAGCAACAGAGAGTGGGTGATGAGGTGTAATGAGTCAAGGGAAAGAGGTGAAAAGAGGATTTTAAAGTGAGATCGAGGAAGAAAGAATGAAGAAGCTTTGCTGGTCTTTGTTTATTGACTGATCTAGTGCCACAGGGCCATTTGGAGGGTGAAATGAGTCATGAGTTGTCACCAAACACACAGAGACACAAACACACAAAGACACACACACTTTTTCCTCTCTGGGCTGTCACCCAGATGTATTTCTGGGGAAGATGAATGACTTTGAAGCATGAATGAGAGGATCATTTGATAGCAGCGCTCTACTCGTATATTTCTCTTTTATAGGAGCTTCCTCTTTCAGACTGCAGCTTGTACCTCTGAGGTGAGAGTAAAACTGGACTGCCTCCTGTGAGACTTTGACGCTGTTTGCTATGTATAGTCACATCTAAATTAGCAACCCCTGCACCTATTAAGGAAGGCGCTTGGCTTTGCGCTTTATGATGCATATACATTTGTCTTACACTTGTGTTTGCATCATATCACACATACACACAGACATACATACATATCGGTATGAGGAGGTAATGGAGCTAAAGACTTTCGTAGATTTGAGTTTCTAACACCTCACGGGACATGCCTTGTTGTGTCTTATCTTTATAGAGCATATCATTATACGATAAGAAGCTCTTTTGATGTGATGTGTTTAGAAGTATCTTAGCTTCATCTATCGCACAGCTGCAAACTGCTAGAGAAGCTGTAATTTGATCAGTGCGAGGATATAAATACAGAAAATCCTTTAATCTTGAGCAAATGAAAACATTTATCTCTACTTTGAAATCATTACAGAGGGCTAATGAGAGCAATATTCTCAAAAAAAAAAATATTCGAATTGCAAGAAGATGCATAGGGATACTTCCCTCTGTAGATTGAAATTACAGAGTTTGGTATATTCTTTTTATCCGACCTTATATGAAAGTTTAGGATAACATCTAAAAGATAAAGCAGCCCAGTACTTGTAGTTCGGCCACACGGGGAAAAGGAGAACAGAAGAGTGATGCAGAGGGAGATTAAAGAGGGGATACAAAGAAAAAAGGGAGATTGGACAGCGTGGGTTGAGGTGAAAAGATAAGCATTTAAGTTTCCCAGACAAAGAGGGGAGTTTCATGCTTTTTCAATGGAAATAAAGGGGCAACTGAGGGGGGAAAAAAAAAGGAAGATCATTTATATAGAGATGGAGGGTGTGATGCAAGGATTGATGAGTAGACAAGCAGGTTTGAGAGAAATGTTAAATATAGATGGAGGAGTTTCAGTCTGGTCGGATCACAAATGTCTCTTTCTTCTATTTCTTGTTAAGGCCAGAACTCCTTGGAAAGGAGGTGGCAACAGGAGAGGACAAAAGCAAATAGAAGAAAGCTGGAAAAAGGTATGGGAGTGATGCAGAGGGAAAAGTGGTTGAAGATGAAAGAAAACAAAGCAAACCCAGGCCTGTGGTGGTAGTGGTAGAGTACCTGGACCATCATACATGCTTATAAGCGCTACACTCCAGACACGAGACTGCCATGAGTCACGTCCTTTACTAGTCTGTGTAGAGTATGTAGCATAGTCTACCCAGACAGAAACACAATGCTGCCTCAGTTGAAGGTGAAACCACAAGGAGGATGTGTGGTCTGATCTTAACCACCAGCAGCAAATAACAAACCACTTATTATTGCTTCTGAATAACAGTTCATTCTTTCTTGAATCAACCATCTGAAAGAATGAGCCCTCAGTCTGAAATCCTGGAACCTGCCTGCTTTGGCTTTTTGCCATCGGTGAGCACCTCATTTTTGCATGTACTGTAGATGTAGATATTTTTAACCCCTTTGCGTGAGAGGATGTGGTCATTTGAAGTTTAGCGCTATTGTGCAAAACTGGTTTCAGGGGATATTTTGTTATGGAACATTAGGTCTATTAAAAGTCTAGCCAGGTGCTGAGCTTCAGTGATAAGGATATCAGTTGCTACAAAAGACAATAGAGTAATTCTAGAGGTATTGCCAAGAGTGTCCTTTTTTTCCCAAAGACAGTGTTGGTTGGCTAATACAGTGGTCTCATTATGCTGTCCATGAAACAAGAGAATGTTTCTATTCTCCTGTTCTGGTTCTATTGTGTTACAAAATTCCCTGGAGAAGTGAGTTGCGTTCAAGACTTGTGCTGACTCTCTGCCTGAGCTACTTCTGCCATGCTGCCCTGCTGGGAATGAAGTGGATTGTTGAAAGATTCTCTGGGATAAGCTGTGTTTTTTTTTTTTTTTGTTTTTTTTTTCCCCCCTCAGTCTTGCGTAACATGTTGTTATAGGCATAGAGAATAGAAGGGTTACCGGCACAAATACGCACACGTTCTTAAATATAAATACGGTGCCTATAAAACACACATCCCAGTGTACAGAAACATTAAGGTAGTATACTGCGCTATGGTTCGTTGTTGTCTAAACAGAAGATGCAAGCATTTAACCGTGCGGTATCATACCTTAGCCGAGATTTAAGAGGAAAGAGAGACAGATGTGGTCAGACAGAAAGATGATATCAACAAATAAATCCCCTACGTGCAGTGAATTAATGCACTGAAATACATCCTTATGTACAAATATAGAGTAATAATAGCTGTGCTGTTTATTTCACATGCTGCTCTGAACTCTAATGCATGTGTCAGAGGTCCAGAAGGTCACCAGAGTGACTTACAGTGACTGAAAGTAAAAGGCTCCGGTTTCTCTTTCTCACAGCTGGGTCTTCTCTTGTTGGTTGACCCTAGCTTGACCAGACCTGACCCTAACACAGACCCGGATATCTCTGCTGCCTTTCAGATAATATAGGAGCACAAATGCTTCAGAACGGACAGCAAATCTTGACAAAAACCACCTGAAAGAGGAAAAAACAATTGTCTGATTTTTCTGTGACAAGGATAAGCTGATATCAACTCAGTCAAATCGTTATAAATTGAGGATAAAATGAATTTAGTTGCAGGAAATCTTTCCAGTCTTTCTGTTGCAGAACTCACAAGACTGACACAGTGAGGGAGGAACTCCTACGCAGAGGATAAATTTCCTCTAGACTTGCCCTACCACAACACTTTGTTGCTGTGTTCTTGTTGTTATTAAAAATAGACCTCTGCCCTTCTGAAGCAGGGCCCTGTAGCATTGTGGTCTATTTTGTGCTCCATGCTGTTCCCCTAAGGCTTTCTGGGTAGAAAAGTACTCCCATTCCAGCTGCAGTTAAGGGCAAAAGGGGATTCTTTCCTGCAGGGTCAACATCTTTTTATTGACTTTAGAAAAACGCACAAAAAGAGTTGTACCTCATAATGCAAGAGGAAAGTGTTGCTCGAGCCTATCAAGCAGCTGATGTTCAGGAGGTAATTGTCTGAGTAAGGTTTGTTCAGCTTTTTCTTCTTTTTTAAAGCATCTGCCGGTGCTACCAAAACCTGAATTTTGCAGCTTGAGATCTGCAAATGTTGTTTTTAGACTAAAGGGCATATTTTTTTTCTGTCCTTCAACCCCATTACTGCTCCAAGCCCTTTCTCTCGCTCTCTCCCTCTCTGTACTGAAAACCGTAATGCTAATACAATACTTTATTCTTCCCCAGAGAGAAATAATCTTTTGGTTCTCTCCATGTTTGATAGGTGAAGGTCAGAGTGCAGGGTCAGCTGAAACTTGGAAGGAAGTAGTAACTTATTCGAGGACAGTAACAGCCCCCAAGATCTATTTTATGGCCACTGTTGTGTGTTAATAGGCATAAAACAACAGCAGTTTCTGCTTCCTGGAAGTTTTTCAGCCTGACACCCACAGGCAATGGCAGGTTTCTGCACACAATGAAGCCTACTGTAACATGTCATTGTCGTAAGCAGAGCTCCACACCCGCACTGCCTCCCGCACTCACCCCTGGGTCCCATACATCATAATTAACACACCCTCATTCCAGATGTATTCCTTGTTGGCCCTGTCGAAGATGATGGGAGAGAGAAACAGCCATAATTTGCAGTTATTGCCTAAGTGCACACTTGTATGCGCATAGCGATTTCTACGCCCCAAAGATGTCCAAGGTTCATCAATTTTTGCTCAGGAAAGTAATTGCTAGTAATTGTCAGTTCATAGATACATTTTATTGCTTTAGAATTTTCGACTCTTCATTGTTTCTTTGTAGCTTGCAGGCAACATTTTCTCCCCTCTCACATTTTGTGTCTGCGATGTTAAAATTCACACTGTAAAATTGAGCTGAAAATATGCTTATCAGAAGGTGTAGCGAAAGCAAAAGCCAGTTAGTTGTTGTCAAAATAACGAGACGTGCCTTAAGCAGAAGCAGAAAAAAATATTTCTAAAAGGATCATTCACTCGCAAGCACAAACATAAGCACAAATAACATGAATCACCACATTTTGGTACAGAGAATGATTACTGTGAAGGAGGTTAAGGATGTTAATTGTAGGGTACAATTGTATGATTTACAGCTATTGTTGTAACGCAGTGGTAGCAGCACACACCTAAAGAAACAGCTGAAAAAATGATACTGTTATTTCTGCTTTAGTGGTAGGACCAGAGTTTGGCCACGTGCTAAATTCTGCGTCTGGTTCCTCACATTCTGTCACTCAATATGACCTGTTTTCCTATTTTTCTTTAACTCTGTCCACACATGCACACACATACTTTCCATAAACACAAAACTGTAAACTGACAGGGATGATTAATGCAGTTACTCAAAAATAACCTAGCTTTATCATCCTCTTGGGAGAAGAAAGATTTTGCGTGCGTTGGGTTTTGCATTTCGAGTTGAAACGGGATGACTGTTTGTGCGGGAAAAGCAAAAAATTTACACGGATGTATGTGAACGGTAGGAGCGAGGATAGGATAAACAATGTAAAAGTGGACATAGTCATGGCGAGCTGGGAGGTAATGTTACAAATATGAGGTTAAACACACCTGGCGGCCACATGTGGATTATCCCAGCAGCCCCCACCGGTGCCTCAGGTCGGAAAACTCCATCGTCATCATTATAGCTTAGGGTGGAGGGGGATCATTAAGTCATTATTTATGTGCTTTCTGCTGTTTTATCACCTCCAGACACAGTCTCACAATGCAGACACCCACACTCACAGACCCAGAAGAATAACATAATTGTGTGTGCCACCCAGGGGGTCCCAGCTAATAGAAAAAGTGCAGACATTAACAGTCTCAGCCAGCTGTATCGACGTCTACCGCACCACTTTTTTTCTTGTTAAGCTCATTTACACCTAGTGTTATGTTTATTTACACGCCGCTCCCAGAATGAACCTTCACTTCCAGATTGCTGTGTATTAAAGGGAATAAGGCATGTGGTAGCATAAGGAAGTTTTTACAGGCAATTTCCCCTTTACAATAGCTGTAGTTTGCTTGACGAGATTTGATAGAAACGCATTGCAAACAGGGCACTTAAAGATCCTTCTCACCCTATTTTGGCTTTGTATTCTCGCTGGTAAAAGCAGCAGGGTATTTTTGCTTAGTGATCTTTTTGTGTGTGTGTGTGTGTGTCTGTTGAGGGGGGAAAAAAGTGAAAGGGGTGTTGAATTGGAGAAGTGGATGGTAAACAGACCTTCACTGTGTTGTACCTAGAGCTGTGGCTCCTGTGAAAGGCCATGTAGAGTCAGCTCTCTGGACACCGCAAACCCAGATACTCTGAATACCACTGTTTCCCTGGTGTTTCCTTTCCCTTTAGTTTAAAAGGGGCAACTGTTGCTTTTCCAGCTGTGCCTGACCACCTCACCCCGAATGTGCTCCCCTGTTGTTTTCTTGTCCTGATTCAATTACCTCTGTGGGACCTCTTTCCTCGACATGACACACATATACACACACACTCGGCTGAGGCAATGTGAGGAATTGTTATTTATGGAGATCCCAGGTACTTTTCCTTGCAAGGCTGCGTTTTCCAATCCTTCTATTCCTGTGAAGTGTCTCAAAACTCTTCAGTCCTTCCTTTCTTTCCATTTATTCTCATCTACTATTAATCCTCTCCATTCTCTTCCACGCTCACAGCTGCTTTTGTTCCTGTGTAACCTTTTTTAAACTCGTCTCCTTTTCCTTCCACCCTCCTCTATCCTTCTCCTGTCCGCCATGCTCCCCTAATTTAATCTCATCCAACCTCTACTCTTCATCCTTTCCTACATCTTCTCTACCTTTTGTTCCTCTGTTCCTCTCATTATTACCAACCTCTCTCCAGTAATTTACCTCTAGTGACCCTAAACGACTTTCTCGCCTACTCCTCTCTAGTCTTTTGCTTCTCTTTTTACATTTTGAAGAGCAGGTCAGCGTGAGTCTGAAAGCCATTACTCTGTCTAGTTTCAGTCTGCTGAAGCTGCCTCCCAAGAATGCATTGGCAGACTCGCATGTGCACGTAACTCCATACACACCATGCTTGTACATGTGCACATGTGCTTACTTGAGCAAAAATAATATATAGACACATTCAGACAAACTCTCAAGAGTTTTCAGCTGCAGCATAAATCATAGTACACTTATAGGACTTCGTCATGCATGTGCACCCTTAAATTTGTTTGACATCAACTGACTGCACACATTTGAGACATTCAGTACAACCATGTGATAATTCACTTTTGGATGTCTGCAGAGGGATATTTGTATAGAACATGTTTGCATTGCTATAGGAACATAATAATAGATTTCATTTATAGGTGCTTTCTTGGTACTCAAGGACAATGCACAGTTGATAAGGAGAGTGTAAAACAAGCAATAGAACATCAAGTAAAAAGAAAAAGGCAAGACATCAGACTGTTATGGCTGTCTGTCAGTATTTCACCCCAAAAATAATATTAATTAGACGTATAGGAACAAATAGAAAGCAGTGACCTACAAGTTAATATGAGACTAATCTACAAGTTAATATGAGACTAATCAGAAATAATTAGATTCAGGTTAAATACTTTTAAGTCGGTGCTAATCTTCTACTCATGTTGACATTATACAGAGGATTTTGTTAGATCAAGGTGAATTAAAATGGAGGGAGCTTACATATTTAAAAAAAAAAGTGTCAATATGATGAATTAAATGAGAAAAGTGTCACAAAAATGAAGTTAAAATGAGATAAATTACATTTTTAAAATGCTATTTGTCCCATCCAGACCCTATTAAGACTCAAATTCAACCACACACACACATTTTTAGGTTTAGAAGCAGAATTTTGGCACAATTTTGACACTCACAAAAAAAATAATACTCGCACATCATGTCCACAGACTGCAGAAGCAGCATTTAAATATTAATAAACACGCTCGACTAAACACCTGTGCAGGATACAACTAAAAGTGTTAAAATACACAAGTAGGCACAGATGCAAAGTCACAGTCAGAGGAAGATGCAAGTGAATATAAAGTGATACAAGTGGGGCAGATACACACACACACACACACACACACACACACACACACACACACACACACACACACACACACACACACACACACACTCTCTGACAAAAAGGCATTTCAGCAGTAATAGATACATTTGGGTCAGGTAGACAGCTGTGCACACATACGCTGCACACACATGCTTTAGGGTGGTTAGAAAGCCATCCTTGCACACAAAAAACACATATATTCAAGCAGGAACATCTGTTTTTGGCCTACAATCAAGCCCAGCTGTACCCCAGGGCTGGTGCATCGGCAACACTAGAGACCTCACATTAAATACGCCCCGTTTCCCTGAGGCTGACTCCTGGGGATTTAGTGAGCTGAAGGGGTATTAACCAGGACCATAACCTGTAATTGTTATCATAATGACAAAGGAAGGCACTTTCAAATTAATACTTTGCATTATTTCTGGGAAATTTAGGTTAGTCGAGCAAATTTTTGCAGAGGTTGGCGTGGCTTTAGATTCCTAGGTGTTGTAATATAATGGGTGTGCACTGGATGAATATGCATTATGATAGCAATTTAACATTTCCTCTTTCTTCATCTCTAGAGCAATATGCAGCAAAACCTAAACATAGAACGTGAATTAATGTATCGGAGTTAAAAGTGATGATATTCAGCTTTGATGTTAAGCCATCAAAGCGTCATGAAACTGCACAGTTCACAGGGGCAGCATCGTACTGTATATTTAGCCGTGAGCCTGAATTAGACTTGTCATAGCTATAGACACATGCCACGCCGGTTTGTGTCTTCATTTCTCTGGGAAGTTGATGTAGCTGCTGCTACTGCTTATTAGAAAGTGTTGTTTGCTCCCAGGTGGCGTTTTTGAGAGGAGCTGTGGCATGAAAGAAAGCAAGAACGATGTATAAAAAGAAAAGATGCAAGTGTGTGTTTGCCCTTCTGCGTACAAATGTGTTAGAGTTCGCTCTTGTCAACTTGTCCTTGTGCAAACCTTTATTTCCTTCCAGTGGAGAACATTAGAGAGAGAGACCACAAAGCACCTGGCCTGTACCTGCCTAATCAAGTTAGTAAGAGAAGCCTGCAGCTATGAAGTCTCCGAGAGTTAATACCAGTCCAAATAGACACTACAACTTCTCACTTTTATCCCCGTAACCTTGGAGTTTCCCCTCCAAACTCATTAAACACCAACAAGAAGCCTGAAGCTGCTCAGAGCGTTAACACATACACACCTGCTCTTCTTGTACCACTTTACGGCATGAACTGCTGACACATACATTCTTATAACAATTATAAACCATCCACTCACCTTCTTGCAAGAAAAGAGGGGAGTATTAGATAATTCTTTAACCTAAGACAAAAAAAAATGCTAAAAAAAAATACATTGCATGGATGATACGTGGTAATTTACAGCTTAATAAGTCTGTTTGATATGCGTTTTGTCTCGACAGAGTATTTACGACTAAACATGCGCACGTCTCAGAATTTGTGTGGTTCAAAGATAGGCAGAGTGCGCATTCTCTTTGTTGCCTCTAATCCCTGTCGCTCTCTCAGTTTTTCCGAGGGAAGTGATGACACATTATCAAAGAGATTTCTACTTGTTACATGCTCACGCAGGTCAATTAGAGGAAACTTGTTTTGTGATATCAGTGTTTTGAGGGCACAGTGACTATATACCCCTTAGACTGGCAATTAGTTATCTGGCTGGGTATGTCTTGGCAAATGTTTGTTATGCGGAGTCTTAAAAAGCTGTGATGTTGCTACAGGGGCGTTATGACATGAGCTGAAAAGTGCATTGTTGTGTTGAAGGCTGTGTATTTGTATGGAAGCTGTTGTTGTACAATGGAGCAAGGAATCGCACAACACTTCATAATATCAGCCCCAGTACATGAATTATTGTGATTTGAATATTTCATAACATAGGTAGGGTGCACATTGTTCTTTCATTTGGATTCTCCGAATATAACCGTCCCTGTCATGTTTCCTTTGGATCTGTTGCAATACTAGTAAATGATTAATGTAATGCTTTTGCGTGTTTTATGTAATCAGGATACTGTCAAAAGAGATCCACATGTAAAGCTGGCATGTGTCTTGGTAGGGTGCAATTTGTCCAAAAAAAAAAAAAACAGAGGGGGATGTTTCTTTCTTTAAGTTAGTGGTATCCCCCATTACATGTTGAATAGTTGAACATCCATCGTTAATGCAAACTAAAAATACATGAAATATTTAATTTTCTGCAACAGTGATATGGGAGATGGCCAAAGTAAGTTTCAGGACCAGGGGATAAGGGTCGATCACAGAAACATGGACGAAGATTTATGGTGAACGGGCAACTCAATCAGAGTGTAAAACATAACATAAAACGGAATCAATTAAGAGTTCACACCATGTCAAAGTAGTTCAGCTAACACTGGTCTACAAGTAAAATGCTTCCAGAATAAAACTAGTTCAACTTTACCAAATTTGGGTCATTAATAAAGAAAAATTAAGTCAAAAGTCCTAGTTGGTTGTAGTTTCTAAGATACAGTCTT
>JAQQZY010000014.1:24353186-24372131 GCA_030068375.1 Ostorhinchus rueppellii
TGCTACTGTGGTTTGGCTTGTTGGCTAATCGACGCGAGTTCTCGCGAATGCTCGTGAACTTCAGTGACCGCTCGAGATAGCATGTACATTCATGTATTCGTGAATCGTGAAGGCAGGGAGGGAGTGTATATTTTCAAAATCTCACTTGTGTTGAATTGCTGGAACTGTTTTTTCCAAGATCTCCCACCCTACATTTAATTTTAGCAAAAAATGTCTCCATTTGGAATGTCTGGGGTTGCCAGAAATTTGCAATGTTAAAATGGGGTCATGAGCTGAAAATGGCTGGGAACCACTGCTGTATCTGCTGTGTTTCTATGCCTTTACTTTCTACAGTCTTACATTTACAGATAATAAATGGATAGTTTCTGTTTCATCAGGGTATTTTACTGTTGCTAGGAGACACAAACATGCTTGGACTCAACTCTTAAGTTGTAAGCCAGTTCAAAAAAGGAAGTAGAAGTACACAAAGAAGTTGATGATTTGTATATTGTATAACAGTTTGTCAATTTCTGCTGTACTGACAAATGACATTGACTAAAAGGTTGGAATAACATGTACCAGTGATCCCAGGAAATGTTAGTCTATTACCACTGATCAAAGAATTGGAAGTAAAATCAAATTCTAGAAATACAAGCCTTAAAACTTGAATCTAATATAATAATTACACTCATATTTCATTTGAACTAGGAACACTGTCTTCTTACCTTTATGTTCTGTTTTTGACTGTGTTCCTTTCCCTGACACAGACGGCAGACAGAGCCTTCCTTGTATGTCTTTACTACATGTCTCTGCAGTTTTTAGATACAGTATATTCTGCATCAGGTTTCATTGTCCTTACAATTCATCCTACATTGCTATTGAACAACTAAAGTGTAATGAAATGCTGTGAAACTTAGTCGAAAGCAAGTATCAATAGCGATCAATACATTCTGTCTACCCACTGCAAAGTACTGAAATGTCATTGACTTGTTTTCAGTGTGGCTGAGTCCTAGTCAGATAATCACATAGCATTATGTCTAGGACAAAAGTGACTGGAGGACCAAGGTCATTGTGGGCGCAAAGATCCACATGTATGAAAACACTTAGATTATGATTGAGCTTCTCTTTTGAGCTCATTTCTTTGGGGTCTTCATCATCTTGTCTTCCTAGCCTTTGTCACGTCATTGTGATCAGAGGTGGCACTTGTCCCTATGCGCCAATTGAGCGCAATGATGATGACTGACCGCCCAGCTAACATGATACGTCCTCGTCTTGTGCTTTCTGTGTGAGGCGGATCGCACAGCAGCTAGTGGTCAATGCATTTGTGTTCCCTAATGTGCCAAAATGGTCCATTAAGCTCCAGTGGCTTTAATGCTTTGGTTGAAATATAGGAACATTAATAAAGAGGGTCAGCATTACAGTTAGTAATCAGCTATGGTTGACTAACACAAAGCCTACTGAACAAAGGAAGAGAAAAGAAGCAGAAGTCAGAGGCTTTGTTGGTCTGAACGATTACTTCTGTTATGCCTCAGCTGAGGCTCGTAATGTGGAGCCTATCTGGATGTTTTGGTGAGCGGTTTGCAGTTGTACTTATAGGATCAAATCATTCCTGATTCTTTTTTGCAGGAACTGTACAAATTAACATGCATAGCTCTTCCTGTAAACACTTTTTTAGGAGAGCTGTTTTCTGCCATAATGCTAACAATTGATGCTACAGCACATCCTGACTGTGAATTTCATTATCTTCTAAAGGCTTTTTACCCCAAACAGTGAATCAAATGTCACACAATAATGTCCAAATAGAAATTGATTTTGTTGACCTGGTTGTAAAGCTCTGCAGACTTAATCTGACTGGAGATTTTGTTGCTTTGTAGTGGCAAGTTTTATTATTTTGCTTTATTTACGTATGTTGTGCGGCCTTATTTATTTTCAGCATATGTGAAAATTGTAGCAGCTCAGCACCTTTGCAAGCAGCTGCTAATTCCTTTGGTCTCATTATTATGTCCATTTGTCTTTGCCTACTCTGTTGTATTTTCATTCCATTTTTAATAATACCTTTCATGGCCCAATTATACTCTTTGCATGCTTCAAACCTATTTTATTGAACAGACCTGCACCATATACACAGCTTTTTTTGTTTCCAGAGGCCACCAAATTATAGCCCTTATAGCTTCTTTTTGCAATAAATGCAAAAGACCTATGAATCATTTCAGAATATGCCAACACGTATGAATCAACACACACGCAAACATTGTGTGAGGGAGGAGAAGCCTCTCGTTAAAGGTATTATCATTTTCTCTTGTGAGTCATTGTGTTCCATGTAATGTAGCGTAATCCCCGGTTGTTGAGAATGAGCAGCGCGACGCTGCCATGGCTTTTCTTCAGGCGAGCTGGGAAGACTACAGACACATTAAATATACCCCTGTGGATCATAAAAACACAACACTCCCACTGTACTCAGGATAACCTTCTCCTTTTGGACATACATAGACACAGTACATCTGCCCGCTATAATTAAATAACTGACTTTTTATTTTCCATTTTTATGATCAGTTAAACATTTAAATCATTTTTCAATAAAAAATATAATAACATTTGCTGGGTTTATTGTTGAAATGTGATTTTTTTTTTTTTTTTGTAATTTTCATCTATTTTATGCTTTTAAATTGCATATTTTGGGCTTGTTTGTGTGACAAAAGCAACTGAAAATCAGAGTCTAAGTTGTTCTGTAACAAAAAAGGGGAAAAAAAGGAGTTAAACAATATGGTTCCCAAAGTTTGGTTGTGACCGATCATGAGAAGCCAAGGTCAAGGTTTGAAAGACTGTGCTTCAGTGACAGCGTTTCTTTTTCTCTGTGTGATTGTGGCCTGACTGTGGAAGGGTGTGCCTCACATGGCTTTTACCCCACTAGGGATGGTGGTTTTCTGACTTGGCACAACACTTGGCTGACAGAACTGCTACTGTGGTGCAAGGATGCTATAGCCTAAAGAGCACTTTTTGCTTTGTATGGTGGTTTCAGAAATGCAGGGTTTCAAAAAGAAAGTATACTTTAGCATTGACACTCAGAATGTTGCCCAAAAGGTACACTCGCTATGCTTTCACAAAAACAGGTCTAAATATAGGATACTGCTATAATGTAAATGTATGGGTTTTTTTTTTATAGGAGTATTTTAAGAGGGGTGGTGACAGACCTCATTGCTATTTCAACTGAAGGATATATTTTGGCAAGGGTCTATTGTTGAACATTTGTAGTGTTATAGCTTAAAACCCCCAGGACGTACTGTATTAATAAAGTGTTGTATTTAACAAGTGTTCCTGGGTGTAGACTTGAAGGCTTTTAAAGGTTATAAACTGTGGTGTAAACAATGCCTTCACAGGCCATGCTGAGGGCCATGTCTCTGAGGAGGAAAACCAGCAGACTTATTTTACAGCCACAGACCGAGCGTAGCTTTTATCATCCCTGAACGGCTAACACATCGTTAGAGAGAGGGGAGTGAAAGCAGGAGAATAAACAAATGGCCTCAGTATTCATAAATGCAATAGGCTACAACTGGTATCAGAAATCCTTTAATTGGTCATTTGGGGATAGGTCTTTTAAATTTAATGGCCTCCAAGGTATCTGGAAGTGAGATTCCAAAACATTTACTCTGCTTTTCATTGTCTCCGAGATCAGCCTCGTTTCAGCCATGTTTTATTTTAATGGTGAGTCTGCCAATAGAGTGTATAAGGGTCCATATTTTTGGGAGTGTATGTCTTTTATTTTGCCCTAATACTAAAAGCCCACAGACTTACTTTGGACATTTTCACTTCTTTTGCCCTGACGTGATTTTTTTCTTTGGTTTTTTTGTTAAAGAACAAAAGATTCTTTACCAAATACATCTTAAATTGTAATATGTTATTTCAATCAGGAAACTTCTTTGTCGAAAAAGGGCATTTTCTCTTGCCCACAATAACATAATAGGAAGAAAACTTATTGTGCACAGGCTTGAATGACCTTGCTTTGGCTCTGGATTTTCTCAAACTGAGCAGGTGTTTGTTTCTGCCTGCTCGGCCAAATAATTTCCTCACATCAACTTGGTCAAATGCTTGCCATTCTTTTGCTGTCCATTACTACAAGGCTGCATTTTAGAGTGAATTGGCTCTTCATTTGTGAGTGCCTGCTGCCACCCTCTATTTACCCCACTCACAGAAAAACCATTCATGTTTTAGAATTGGTTCCGCATGTTGCCATTGCCGCTGCTTTGGCAATACTGTAGAGCCGTAACTTTGAGCACTGGCAGACTGAAGAGACTGGCGTGGCCTCTGATGCTGGGTGTAAATATTTATATATCCTGTCATTTTGTCTTTGTGTCAACTGCTCCATGTCAGAGTGGAGAATAACAAACTGGATGTGAGTCATGGCGTGTTCTATTTTGAGGAGGAGGGAGACAGGGGGTTAAGGGGCTAAGATGGGACCAAATGGAAGAGGAGGGGGAAGACTTATACATGTGTATTTGTTGGCTTCATGTTGGCTCAGAGCCCTGTCTGCTCTCTGAATTATTATCCGTGTGTGTGTGATTACGCCTCTGTCTCATCACCAGCCAATCCACTAATTCAGGCAGCTGCTGTACACGCATGGCTGTGATGTGATTACATTATCACATACATGTAAAGTATGGATTTGAAAAAGGAAGTGAGATGGGGGTTTGGATTTAGCATTTTTTTTTTTTTTTTTGTTATTATCTTAGAGATATCCCACTGTTTTCTTCTCAGCTGGTTTAATAATAAGGTTGATTTGTTGGCTACATATGGGATTATAAAATATTCCCTAGGGTGCCTCTAAAATTTACTATTACAAGCCCCAAAAACAAATAACAATAAGATCAGAGTTCGCATCACAGTTATTGGTCTCCATGGGGGCAGTCACTATCCAACAGCAATAGAGAAGTGCAGTTTTGCATCTTAATATTCTAGTTATAAATCCAAACTCTGATCTCCTAAACCCCCATGATTCTGACTTTTAGAAGAGCTTAATATTTAGCTTCTCTGTGCTGGCAATAAATGTTTATGAAGGGTCCTTGGCCTCATCTCAGCAGGCTATAAATCCTGTGATTGCTGTTGTGTTCAATTAAAACCTTTTGGCCCCTTTGCACACTCCAACAAATATCATCTCTTCTTTTTTTTTCCCCCTCACTTTTTTTCTCGACATGCAGGCAAAAACACACATATGCGCACTCCATCGCCCCGTTAGCTAGCCTCCCCTGGTGAGTCAGGGAGATTTATGGGGAGTTGCTGAGTTCGTCAAGCGGTGTCTTCCCCCAGGGGGTATAAGCTACATTTGTATGCCAGGGATCCTCTCGATGGCGTAAAAAACAAGCCCAGTGCAGCCGGAAGATTGGCACATTCAAAACATTGTGTCTCCCTCCAGAACAGGCAGAGCAGCCGCCATTAAGCAAAACGAAGTCTTTGGGGTAAACTTGGTCGTGATCTCAGTGATATTTATCTCCGCACAGCTAATGAAAATGTATTAGTGCTGTGAAACCTCAAGTCAGATTTATGGTGGTTGCAGTTCTAGTACTCATCACTGGAGATTTGAAAGACAGCCGGGGGAAATGTCTTTGCGTTCGGCGTCGCTGTGTTGCAGCACATGACATTGTTTTGTTGGGAGAGTCTGAGTGGTCCCACTACGTGAGCTGGAGGAGGCAGATGTTCTTTGGAAGCTCCCAGTTCCATACTCTGTTTGTCTTCGTTTGAATCACTCAGAAATCCCACATTTGTCACCAAAACCTGAAGTTCCTCCTTTTGAAGCAGTCAAGGGAGCGCATGCTTTCATTTGAAACGCTGTCTGACAGGTGTGCCTGAAGAAGGAGATAATGTGTTTTGAGGAGGATATTCAGCTGTCCTTTCCCTCTGTTCCGACCCTGATGGAAAGCTCCTTGGTAAATTAAAAAAGTCCCTTTGAAATATTAAGTCTTGAAATGGCTCACAAATGTACTGATGAATGTCTTTGAATCACTGTGGCAACCATTCCTAAAATTTCCACCTTGCGGAAGTTCTAGCAGGAAGAAGTATGTTTTCAATGTGCTGATTTGTAGTTCAGTAAAGACATTTCCCACACATAGAACTGAGGTTTAGAAGTGAAGATCGTTCTTGTTGTTATGACTAAAGATCAAGTTTGTGCAGAGCGATGGACAACAGGGGTCACCATAATGAAAGATTGACCACCCGCAACTTAACCTATCGGGTAACCAGACGGGAGACAGGCCGTCCTCATCCCTCAGCAACCAGCCGGGGCCTCTGATTCGATTGGTCAGGGGTTAATGGGTTGGGCGCCACGAGAACAGGCATGTTGTGGATAAGATGTCAGAGTCTGTCTGGAGTATCTCTGCCTCTGTCTTTATGTGCGTGGTATATATGCGTGTAGAGGATCACCATACCATGCTGGAGGAGACAAGGTCAGCTTCCATAAAGAATCTGAGTCCTATTGGTTTCACACAGTCTATGCAGTGCACATTTCCATGAAATCACACAATGAGCTTTAGTGATGGATTGTAGAATTCAAAGCGCAGTACGCTGAGTCATACGTTGTTTAAATTTCATACACTTTGACTTGTAACAGATGGGCTCAGCTCTGTTTTTGTTTTTTAGATCATATCAACCAAATGCAACTCTAAAGTGTTTTTGTTACTGATTTTAACACGTTGAACCTTAAATTATGGCCTCTTTCACTCCTAATTCTTTCTCATCTCATATTTAAAGGAGTGATATTTTGCTTTTTTAAATGGAATTATGCATTTTAAAACATTTTCCTGTGGTCTACATAAACTGTAAATGCTCTGTTTGGGTCTGAATTCTTCATAAATTCAACTCCACAGGTCCATCTTCAACCCTATTTCTGAGTAAAGACACTAGAAAGGTCGTTTTGAGCGCTGGCCCTTTAAATGCAAATGAACCACTTCAGGCCCCGCCCCCTCCAGGTTGTTGACCATGGTGCTCTGTCCCATTCAATCACTTGTGTTCGTTAATGTAACCAACAACTGAACCTTTTAGGCAATTGGCTCGAACTTTGGACATATTTTGCTGCTGATAAACAATTATATCATAGTCCTAGAAATGTTCATCAGAAGTCTTGACCTTATATGTGAAAATGTCATGACGTAAATAGTTATAGACGTAAAAATTAAGGACTTAAAAGAGGTTGTAGAAATCCACTCGATTTTTTTCCAAAATGAAGATAAAGGTATCTTTGCAGCAGCTGGAGGGTTCATATTCAAACATTATGAACTAATAGGGTCCAAATACACAAATAAATGAACCAAAGACTAATAAAAGTGAGTTTAGCTAAATACGACTACTTGAAATTTAATACGCATCTTGCTATGTATTTGGTATTATTAAATCTTGTATTTAGAGTTCATTTATACATTTCAAAATTCGTTAAAATGTAAAATATAAATAAGATTGTTGTGATATTTAGCCATCAAGATCTGTAAATATAAAGGGATGTCGAGAGATTCTTACATTACATCTGAAAGGAGGCAGTGGCAATTAAAGCATACTTTCTGTCATTGTAAATCTAACCCCATTTTGTCCACAGACAATTTACAGCAACCTTTTGAACACAGCGAATTCATCAGACCAGCTGTCATCAACACTCTACTCTGATTGGCTTACTTTTATGTGTCCTGTGGTGTTATTGGCAGAGATGGAGCCATGGATCTTCAGGTTCAAGGCAGAGGGCACGGTGGATTACTCACAGCTGACCTTTGACCCGGGCCAAAATGAATTGATCGTCGGTGCCAGGTAACCCACATAGGACTCTAGGATTTTTTTTTTTTGGTCTATCTCATGCCTCATTTTGTCTCTTTTACCATCTCATTCCTCGTCTCTTTTGTTATCTGTTCTTTTATTATCCGGACTTTCTTTTTTTTTTTTCAGTGTTTGTCGGTGCATTGCATGAGTAATGATTAGTTTCTCTGTAAATGTCTTCAGAAGCCAGACACAAATGGCTTTGGAGATTGTTTCCAAGTCCATTGTCATTGTCAAGCCCCATGTGTCTCCTGTGTGTACATTTGTGTATAGTGTAGCTATGTTCCTCTGTGATTAAGGCACTGAATTTCAAAGGGAATGTTTGCTTTTTTTGGTTTTTTTTTTACCAAGCTTAGTTGTGTTTCAATGATAATATTTGCATACATCATGCTATTTTGCATGTGTTTTTGTTGAGTATGTGTTTTTTTTAATGTGAGTGTGTCTGTGTACATTTGTGCTGTGTGGTTCTCTGGTTTATTCCAGATGAACTGTACGCTGCACTTCCCTTAATGGCCTAGTTGTCAATAGAACGAAACACTCACTACAATGTGAGCAGGAGGTAACAGAGGAGCCGGCAGGAAGGGGAAAGTAGCAAAACAAACAGAAACAAAGTGAGCCCAGGGAATTTACTAATGCATCTCAGGAACATAGATGGAAAAGACTAATCAGTGAGAGTGTGTGGATATATGTACAGTATATGTATGTGTTGGGAGGTCGAAGGGGAGTAAAACGGTAACTTGAAAAAAAATAGCATGTATTTTGATGAGAATTTCTTCCTTTTTTTTAATGTGTTGCTCGTCAGCTCTTGATAACATAATAACAATTCAGGTAATCTCATCAATGTTTGGTATTTGAGGCTCTCAAAGAAATCAAATAAGACATTTACCTCCAAACTCCGTGTCAAGTCAACGGCGGGTGAGCATCTAACTGTGAAAGGCGACGTGGTTGGATGGATGGCTGCAGGCTGAGTTCGAAGTATGAGTGATAATGGAAGGAAAGAGGGATCGATGCAAATATCAATACAGTAAAACAGGGGGCCACAGCCACACCGAGACCTGGCTGATAGCCACTCTTCAGGAGATTGATAGATCTCAGTGGAAAAGTTTCTGTTTGTGTGTGTATGTGTGTGTGTGTGTGTGTGTGTGTGGGCTGGTATTTGTTCAGTTTCTGTGTGTGTGTATGTGCTTGAGCAGGTCTTTATAAACTGTTTAACACATACTGAACTACTTTATTGAAAAGCAATACCTGCTCTTTAAAAAATATTCTTGACATGCATTGTGGATTCTTACACAATGTCAGGTTTTATAGCAATTTTTTTTATCAGTTAATTCCATATAGAGACTAACTATTACTGAACTTTGCTTTGATATTTTTATATTACGGCTAGAAAATGCATTAAAAACTTAATAATATCTATAATACTCTCAGTAATACATCACAATAAACTGTAAATTGCTAGGTTTCATATTCTAATTCAAAATAATAGTGTATAATGGTTTAGCAGACATCATTAGTCAGTGTACAAAGGATTTCTCTGGAGAGGGTGTTCATTACAACACAGTGTTTCTTGAAAAGTTGGAAATGCCAACAAAACAATTGTGTTTGTGCCTTGCAAATTTAAAAAGCTTTAGGCAAGGCAGCATAAGCTCTTATTAGAGTGAGGTTTTTACCCGCCAGGCTTTGATTTTCTTTCAATCTTGTTGTTTCTCACTCTGTCTTTCCTAGCGTTTTGTCTCTCATATATACAAAACTCTTAGAGATTTTACCTGCTAATGATGCATTTTATAACAGGTACAATTCAACCATACACCAAATACCAAATCACTTGTGAAAAGGCTCAGTTTGGCTTTTAAGAAGGGACCTCAGATAGAGCATTTTTGAGTGCATCAACATCTTTTATACCAACCCCCCCTTAGTTGCTACTTAAGCAGTTTAAGTCAGTACGCTCCCTTTTTAGACTTGGAAATCCTTTTGTATGGTGGCACTATGGGTGGGGAAGGCAGGAGATGAAAGAACTAGAGCTGTGGCCTTTAAGGATGGATGCTTTAAAGGCCACACTTATTTTATTATTTTTTTTTTTTCTCAGTTAAATCAGTTTTACAGAAAAGGGATCATTTATTTACATGCTTCCCTTCTCTCCTTTCAGAAATCACCTCTTCAGACTCAATCTGGAAGACCTGACACTGATCCAGGTGAGTGTTTCTCGCTGTCTTCCGGGTTCTTCCTCAATCTTTGTCACCTGCTTTCGTGAGAGATCTCATCAGATGACATTTTCTCTGCTCGTATGACTGGTGCAAACATCCAGACCTTGCAACAAACGCCGTGGTAGTCGTGGCGTGCTGGCAGCGCTCACATCTTAAAGCTGTTACAGTAAAAAGGTTTAGCACTGCACATGTCACAACAGCTTAGTGTCATTTATATAGGCAGTAGGTCTGGTCTACAGTGCTTTACATTGATACACAGAGGGAAGGGTAGGAAGTAGCTTTTTTTTTTTATAAGACTGGTGAAAAAAATGTATCATCCACAAACAGTAGTACTGTGGAAAAGTCCGAGTCAATCATTAGGGGTGCTGGTTTACTAAAACTGTAATGACCACATGTATACATTTCTGTCTCTGGGAAGTATTTTCAAAGATTCAAATAAACTTTATTTGTCATTGCCCATATTTCAGAGCAACAAAATACACTTCCAGTTACAACCGTCCAAGACTGAACAACAAAATATGCATGGGATACCTGACGAATCGCAGGTGACCCCCTGCTCCGTGTTATCAGAAGGAAAAACAAAAATGAACAACACCAGGGTTTGAGGAGAGAGAAAAAAGACAAACATCAGCCTGCAGTATGATATTGGTTAAAAAAAACAAAAAAAACAAAACCTCAGCGTTCATTCACCTTTCATCATTAAAAACAAATATTTCAAGGAAAAAAACCAAAGTGGGAGTATTTGCCACATAATATGTCTTTAACCATCTTTGTTCTTTTTTTTTATATACTTTATTTTTTTATCTACATTTTTAACACACAAATAGAACATCACAAAAACAAAACAATAAGCAGACCTCAACATTTAGAGCATTAAGTTCAGTCTCTAGATCAGGGGTGGGCAATCCTGGTCCTCGAGGGGTGGTATCCTGCATGTTTTAGACGTATCCCTCTTCCAACACACCTGATTCAAATAACAAGCCCATCATCAAGCTCTGCAGAAGCCTGATAACAAATGTCAGGTGTGCTGGAAGAAGTAAACATCTAAAACATGCAGGATACCAGCCCTCTAGGACCAGGATTGCCCACCCCTGCTCTAGATCAACAGAATACAAACAGGTTTCGAGTAGGTTACGAAAACATTATAGAGATTCAGGAGTCTCCATGATTTAAACATCTTTGTTCAGTCAGTTTGAGATTTATCACTTTAATTCTCAGATGTTTTATACCAGGTTTCATTCAACACGAGTCAGATCTGTTTGTGTTGCTTCTTGTCATGAGGACGGTAGTCACACTAAACATTGACCTGTTAAGTTCAGTTTTATGTTTGTCTTTTAATGTTGTACATATGTTTTGGTTGTATCTGAAGAAAAGAGAGAAATAAATCTGTATGCTTATTTCAACATTGCAAAAACTACAAAGCTAAAGGTAGCCTAAGACTTTTACACAGTTCGGTACATTGTGATAAATGGCTTGACTAATCTGACTATGATTGCACGTTTCGAAATATGCACAAACCCAGGTGGCAGTTATGTTTGTTGTCTATCTTGTCTTTCATGTTCTGTCTGGCACACTTTGTCACTCATTTTTTTTCTGCATCCCTTCACTCTTTGTTATTTTCATACTCGTGTGAGTCCACATCCCCCCACAGAGCAGAGCATTCTGTGGCCCACTGAGCCACAATATAAACACACATAAGCACATTGAGGGTTTATTCTAGGTGGTAGCAGCATGGATTCTTTGATGATTAGACAACTCTTGATGTTTGCCATTTACACCCTGTAAAACCAAGGGAGACAATGAGAAGAGCAAAAGAAACAAGGGGAGAGAGAATAGCTGGATGGAACAAAAGGGAGAATGGAGGGTGCGGCGTTGATATAAATCCGCCTGGAAAAGAAAATGAGAAAAACGGTCACACGAAATAAGAAGCAGGACTGAATTTGCTGGATTGGAGGAAAGGAAGGGCGATAAACACAAAGGAATCAGTGAACAGCACACAGACAGAGGGAAGAAAGCAGAGAAAACCCCCCACGGAGAGAGACGAGGATTCATGCAGAGCCAGTCTTTTGTGGACCCTCACTGGGACACAGATGCTTTTTAAAGATGCTCTGCGCCTTCCCTGCACCCAATCATCCTCCCTGCTTTATTTCATCCTGCGCTCGGCTGGCACTGCAGAATCAGCCAGGAGATTCCACTGACCCAATCAACCCCACATCTCCAAGACTTCTCCTCTTTTGAGAATAAGACCTGGTAATTCATGCCAAGTCCTGAGGCCAATTTAAGCTGACCTGTGCTCAAGTCCTGCTTTGCATTTGACTAGATCAGGGCTATAGAGTCAAGGAAGAGGCTAAGTTCAACGGCTTGAGCTAAAGGCGCACAAGTGCTTTTCTTCCATTCAACTCCCTCCAAAATCTTTTTTTTTCTTCCTTTATTCTTTTTCATCCTGGCATTAAACAGGAGATTAATTGCACAGAGATTTGGTTGCCTCTGTGCCGGGTTTACATATATTTGTCATTCTCATTGTTGTTGGATATGAAAGACTTGAATAAATTTCCCCTTTGGCACCATCGCTCCACTCGCATTACATGCCTTGCTGATTGATCAAATAGATTTACAAGGGAATATGATTCTGATAGCACCAGAGTGAACAAAGAAAGTTGCAGCACAAACAGTTGTTAGTTGTTCAGTGTTTTATATTCACTTACACCAGTGTTCAAAAGAGTTGCATGTGGTTTTTTTCCCTTTTTTTTTTTTTTTTGGTTTCTTGCAGAAGTAAAAGCTTTAAGCTACACCTACACTTGTCTTTGTGATTTCACCCATCCCCATGCCTCAGCCCTGTCATATAATGCCCGATGGCAGTGATTTGTTCTTGCGTGGCTGGCAGCCCTAAGAGAGACTTTGTAAGATTTGACAGAGCACAAGGCTTATAGACAGCGTAATACAAACAGCCTATAATACTTTAAAGAAGTGGATATAATTACCATATGATCGATGATAGGCTGATCTCATCTTGTATGTACATGCATGAAACATTTATGAAAGCAGTAAAAAATGTAACCAAGGTCTTGAAGGCAAGCTGAATCCCACTCATTTTTCATGGCCTTGGTTGATAAGTCGTTTTCAAGCATTCTGCAAGGCTAAATATGAACTCTAAATACCTGTTACCCTTACCATTGCATTATGGAAGGCTTTGAGAATAGTGACACTTATGGTGGGAGCTAAACACTGCTGGTCTTACCCACTCTATTGCACATATCGAGCTGAGACACAAAGATCGATAGAGCCTGAACCCAGCAACCATAATCTCCTCAGTAAATGCCCTCCTTGCTTGGAGGTAATGAAAAATAGAAAAAGCCAAGAACATCAGAAGTTGGAGGGAGATAGGGATTTTTCGAAAAAGTGATGATGTTAAGCCATTTGAGAACTTTCACACTTTCATTGCCCATGTGTCTTTTGAGGCCACCCCATGGATTTGGACTTCAATAAATCTTGGGAGAAGAAAGGGCGCAGTCACTTACAGATATAAAAGGTTGTCTTAGAGACTGTTTACAAGAAAGAGTGACACCTACAGAATCATAAACAGCACAAGAAGAAAATCTTTAAATTGGTAAGTTTTGCTAGCGTGCACACCAACCGAATGGTAATGTGGGCTTCAAATAGGAAGAGCCAGGCTTTAGAAACATGAGTCAGCCCACCCTACAGCCTTGATTGGAGCGAATACCTGGTACTTAAAGTTTTTTTTTGCAGTGTCTCAACAGCTTGAAGAGGCCTTCCTCTCCCTGTCAACCTCTACCCTCATCCTCACTGATCTGGAAAACACTGTCGAGCATGAGGTGGATTCATTTCTCCTTGCTCCACTTTCGAACTTGTGCAGCTCAAGTGGAAAAAAAAACCTCTTAACTCTGCAGTATGCAGCTAACAAGAGGTTCTTTAACATCATGTCACTGCCAAAGAATTAGCCGTAACAATCACCGCTGTACAGCATAATTTCCTTCCTGCATTTACAGGTGCCTTGTCTTTGTATCCCACAGCTGTTCAGTTTTGTCCTTCTGACCCTACTGTCCCTCATTTAGTTCCCTATCCTCAACTCCTGCCAACCCCGGGCAGGCAAATCAACACAGGCATCACCATTATCCACCTTCCGAGACCCACTGAGGAGCCGGGACAAACACTGATGAATTGGCCCCTCTGTATTTGCATTGTGCTCAATTTTACATTGTGTTGCCATTTCTGATGAATGGCCAAGCTAGCTCAATGTAACACTCAGCCTTGTGCTTCTGTCTGGCCAGGGGCTTCCCAAATACTGCCCAATGATGGCATCGAATTCCGAACATAATAAAAAGTGCAGGTTTCTTTTAGTTTCATGTTTATGCGTTTAATTTATAGCCATAATTACAGGGACTAAATGGAAAGGAAAGGTGCAAAGTTGAGAAGACATTAAGAGAAAATACAATCAGACTCATAATTTATGTAGCAAAGGAACCAAATAAAAGGTGTTCCAATTTCAAGATTAGCACCCAAGATTCATTTCCAAATATGATCACATCCACTTTACCACTGGAGTTATGCCACTAACTAATGGCCATTAAAGCAGTTCTGCACAAAATTAAAACCTCACCGTGATTTTTACCTTGACCAGGATGCATTCATTTAAAAAAGTTTGAAGATGTTGTGTTTGTTATAAAAGCCATGTGAATTCTTGAGTTTTAGGGGAAAAAAATTGCCAAAATACAGAGTACAGTGTCTGCTGAAGGCGCTGATAGAAGAAGAAGCTGTTTCCTTTTGAACCGTACGACTGATCTGACTCATGCAATGTTGTTTCAAACCCTTTATCGAATATCTCGGTCTCCTGCTCTTCATTATGTGTTGGTATTTCATTGCCTGTTTTCCATTTATTATTGAATTTTTGGTTCTTGTATTAATTTAAGGATCTGTTTCAGTTTTCTTCATGCTCCTCACATTTCAACCTCTCCCAAATTTAACAACTTTGCCCAATTTTATTCAAATTGTCAGCACTTTCACAGTTTTTGGGGCTTTTAATATAAAAAAATTAAAATGCAAATAAACGGATGGATGGAAATACACTTACTGTATGCTGTGTTTTGTGAGGTCATAATAATCACCTCATTCTTAACTACAGGTGAATATTTGTGCTAAATTTGAAGACGGCATTATTTAGATACTCCACTCACAAGAATGGATTAGACAAACAAACAGACATATAACTCAGAACCGTAAAAGCTACAGCTGTCACCAGCATGGAGGAGTAAAAAGTCACCCTGTTCAGGCTCAGTATTAGTATGCCGTCCCCATGGTTTATCGAAACAGGATGCAGACAGAGAGGCTAAGTTTCAACAGAACCACTGTGGCTCAGGATTAGTCAATAACTACTAGGATGAAGAAGATCAGTGGCATTGTTCACTATTCAATACAGCACAAGAACAGTAAAAGAAGTGGATATTCCTTCCAGCCTTCCTCCTACAGTGGCACACAAAGAGCCACATGTAAACATTACCCAGCGCTCTTTTGGCAGCAGACACCATATGGTGTTGAGATCTGCTAAATATTGCGATTCCATTTTTCTTTGCTTCCTTTCATATTGTCATGTTGTTCAGAATAAAAGGAACCCCAGAAAAAGAAACAAAAGCTTCTCTGTGCTCTCACATGTTGTATTTCACACACTTGTCTCTTGTAATTATAATATGTCAGACAGACAATTAGCTTTGTAATCAGTAGCTAACAGAAACTGTCCACCATAGATCTGGAAACATTGCTAATTCAATTACAAGGAGCCACTAACTCGACCATTTAAATGCATAGAATAAAAGGAATGCATGGGATTGGAGTGGAGGATGTGCGTGGGATGCTGTGCAATATGATGTCACTTTTAGGCAAAAAGATTGCAGCTCTAATAACGTAGTGGTCAATTCAACGTCTAATCTTTTATGGCTTCATGATGACATGATATGAACAACTCTGGCCATTTGCTCAGGCATGAGATCAAAACCAATTGCATGTGTAAATCTTTCAAAAGCTTACATCAGCAGACAGCACCCTGAATAGTAAATATTGTGCCAGTACATCAAAAGGTAATATCAGCAATTCACACAACAGATTAGATTTCCCCGGCAGGATTTGTCCAGCTCATGCTTTCAGACCTACCAACCCCTTGTAATGAGACATACAGCCAGTCATCTTACAAAGCCAGACAGCTGTCAGGAGAGAATATGTTCTCTGGACCCTCTTTATGCAAAAAATATTCAATATCATGTCTGGAAACAGTGCTGTTTGGAATTCAACTCCTCACTCCCTCCTACTTCTCTATGCCCACACAGTCTCCCTTGTTCTAGCTGACTCCTAAGTAGGACTCTGTATACTCTTTGTTTATGTTTTTTTTTTTTTTTTTTATCTGTTTGTCTCTTATTTTCCTTTCTGTCACATCCTCTGTCTTTGTCTATCTCTGCACTTGCCCACTCTCTCCATTGGTATCTCTCCTGCACCCACCTCATGGTGACAAAAGCCCTTTAGTGTCTGATGAGAGGCTGAAACATAATGGCTTATCTCTGAGGACTGAACTCATTATAGGGACAAGGCTCTGTCGTATTTCACGCTCAAGTTTTTACCACTATACCTACCAGTAATAATAAAATTTTACTTCCCAAGTTTATTTGGGAACGTAGTCTCACCTTAAACACTGAGATGGTGAATGAAATCTATATACAGTGAATCATTAAAGTTTAGAAAAAATAATAACAATATCAACCATAACTGAGACAGAAAAGAAGTCAGAGGGAGTTAAATAACTAAACAGACTGTCTATTGTAGCATCCATTGCAGTTTACATAACAATTCATGCTTTGTTTAATTTTATCCTAACATACTTAACATAGTTTTGCATGCTTACATTCTTTAGAAAAAATGCATATTAATGTTTTTCTGTCTCCAAGTAAAATAGTTTATACAGAAAACGTTTAGCTTTTCACAGAGTGCCCACTCTTCTCTCTCACACACACACACACACACACACTATCACCATTATGGTCTGCTCACTTGATTTGATCCTGGTCTTCTCTTTGTCTGACCTTCTTTGTTTCTTTTCTGAACCTCTGTTTGAGTTTCTTCGTGGCAACAAAGGCGTAGAGGAAAAAAAACGGCTTTGAAATACAGTCTTCTTTAAAGCCAAGAATGATTATTTAACACACATTTTACATTCCTGATATATTTCGGTTCAAGACTGATTTATCTCCGGAGCACCCTGGCTGAACAATAGCATGTAAATGAGCTTTTAATGTTTCTTAATGACACTGGCACTTGCCTTTGCATGACTGTGACTCTGTTCTTTACTTTGGACCATTTGATGCGGGGGACTCAGATAAGTTGGCTTCAGTAGTTCAGTGATATCACCACATTCCCTGCTTACAGGCATATGGACATCACCTTCTGCAGTCGCCATAAAGCTGATGTTTTAAAGATGTAATAGGAATATATAGTCTTCTGATAATCTGCTTTGAACTATACTGGATGATAATAAATCACATAATCGCCTCATAATGATAAAAGCAACCACTTTGCCCCCATTAATGTGAACTCATGTTGTAATTTTGCATTGGATCATGATTGATTTTTACACTATACATGAGTGAGTAAGTCTTCGGGCCATTAACAGGTCACCCCCCCACCCTCCTTGTGATTAGCGAAAGCACTTTTAGCACCCACATTCAACACTGCTGGGACAGACAGTGGTGCTGTGTGTGCAGGCTGTGCTGTAGTGCTGATGTGTGTGGTTTGTGTCTGTGGCGGCTGGCCCAAGAATAGCCAGCTTTGGCCTGGAATGTGAACTGGCACACACACACACACAGACACACACACACACACAGACATGAGAAAGAGAGAACTCAGCTCCTATTAATACTCCGTATCTTATCCTCCCTGAATAGTACCACACATACTGTAAGCTCTCTCCTCTGTCAAACCTCCCTGCTGTGACTGCATATGTGTGCATCTGTGCACAATCAGCACATGTGTGTACGTGCGGATGTTTCTACATCCCCCAAAAGGCCACTGAGGTGGAAAGCAAAGGAATTGTCATAAAACACACAGAGGAAACTCCTAAAGCTTTCACAAAGAGGAAATGAAAGAAGTTCTGCTAAGTGCTGTGGGCGGTTCAGTTTTCTTTTCCCCTTGTCCTGGCATAAAACACTCTTGATACCAAGGTGAAATCTAATATTCTCTTTTAGTTAGTGATATTTACTATATTCCCACAGAGACTGCAGTTCTCGCCTTTGGCCACTAGCCAGGTTATTACTGCAAGAAGGTCGCATTGGCCAAAAACAAGATGAATACTTTTACTTTTGGAGACTTTTTGCGACTTGCCTTAGCTGCATTATTGTGCCAGCCAGTTTTTAGTTTTTTTTTAAAAAAAATTTTATTCCTCTCTCTGCCAGTCATACAGGGCTGGTGACAACTAATTCTGCCTGTCACAAGTGTAAGTGTTGCCCTGTGCTATCTTGAGGCCAACACTCATTTCATGAATAGAGAACTTTTATCAATGAGGAAGCCCCCCCCAGAGGTCATGCTGAAATTAAATGGTAGAAATTGGAGCATGCTGGTCTCTTCACCCCGAGAGGAGACGAGCCAAGGTTTTATCTTATTCCTCTCTCCTGTAGTAAAATGTAAAAGGCGTCCCTCTGTTTCTTACTCTCATGTAAATCACGTTGACACTTCTCCGGGGACTCACGTCTTATGTCTTAAGATCCCTCCTTTTCCCTCCCACATAAATCAAATTGGCATTTGGCTCTGCGTGTACTGGCTGCTCGTTTCTTCAGGTCTCTACTTGGTATGCACCTTAATTGGATTCTGTGTCTGTATTTAACATGCCTCATAAACTTATGATTTGTGTGTGTGTGTGTGTGTGTGTATTTAAAAGTACAGTAAAGATGTAAAGTCAAATCCTTCCACAGTTTACATCTGTTTT
>JAQQZY010000014.1:24385512-24404210 GCA_030068375.1 Ostorhinchus rueppellii
ATAAAATCTGTAAATACAAGTGTTCAGGCCTTGGACAAAGTTGTGCTCTGAAAATATTCACATCTTTTCAACATTAAAAACACGTAAACTTACATTCAACCAGCAGCGGTAGCATTATTTCAGTTTTGTTGATAGAAAAACTAGCATGTTAGAGTGATAGAGAAAACGAGTGTGGTACCCTATGGAGTGGAAAACAGAGAGTTAATAAAAAATAAAATAAGATCAATAATTGCACGTGTAGAAGCCAATAATGTAATAACGACCTATAATGCAATAAATTTGCCATTTTTAAAATGTAATAGGCCAATAACGTAATAAAAGTCCAGAACCGATAACGTAATGGGTTATTACATTATCGGTTGGTTATTACATTATTGGCCTGGTAATAAAATAAAATCCCCGCAACTGAGACAATAACGTAATAATGTATTAGTATCACTGTATTTAAGTTTCGTTTATTAGACATAACTGTGATAACCCGCTCTCATGTATTTGCCTATTTAACTTGATGGTTAAAATGATCTCTAGTCCTGCCTGCTGCTCCTTAGACTATATCTAAAAACAAAGTGGAAGCACTCGTTTACAAGCATAGACAATGATATGAGATGAAACATGATCCTCCCACCACCGAACTTGACCCCCCCACCCCCACCCCACCCAACTGCCCCTAGAAGTTTTGTCCATAAAAGTTAGGAACAGAACTGGTGACTAGTTATTACATTATTGGCCTATTACATTTTAAAAATGACATTTGTTACGTTATGGGTTGTTATTATGTTATTGGCTTCTACAGCACGTCTTTGCAATATGAATACACACATTGCACATTGCATTGTTATATTTTCCTGTGCGTTTGTTTGTTTGTTACCATCCGACTTTATTTGTTAGCAACAAGTTATGGACGGATTTTGATGAAATTTTCAGGGTATGTCCACTCTGGGTCAAAGGAAGCGACGATTAAATTTTGGAGGTGTTTTGAGTCACCGTCTGGATCCAGGAACTTTTTAAAGGATTCGTTATCATTGTGAGATAGGGCATGGTGGCACAGATCAGCATGAGGTCATTCACTGCCATCTAGTGGAGGAAAGTACTAACACTACCTTAAAAAAAAGTACACACTACCTTAAAAAAAATGTAAAAATACAAACACTATCTTGGCGGAGGTCTGCGCTCTAAGTGCTATTCTAGTTTTGCGATATATTGTGCAGCCCTATTAGACGTAATCACCTTGAGAGTAAATTTTCAGTGAGACATAAGAATTTATTTTTAGTCAATAAGTCTTGAAAATCTTATTTCAAGAAATCTTACCAAGATAATTTGCACTTGTTCCACTGGCAGATTTGTCTTATTTATTTTTCTGCTTAATGCAAGATTTTTTTCACGAGATATTTTGACTAGAGATGAGAAAAATGCACTCGGTAATGTTTAGATTTTTGCAGTGTTGTGTTTTCCTTTTAGATTTGATGACTGTCGAACACATTTGGATGCTACATTCATCATATTTTCTATGACTAGTAAATTATACTCAGCATGAGAAGACACTTAAAAAGAAAAAAAAAAAAAACATATATTGTAATTACCGCAGACATGTCCCGGTTAAAAATTCTCTGCAGAATATCAGTTAAACCTCTGTCACTTAACAGATCTTTGGACATAAAAAGCTTTTGGCTACATTTCCTGTCAGAGTGAGTTGTTAAAAATTCTCTCAATAGCCACAGTAATGTCTCAGTGGCACCACACGTAGCTTCCAACTGGCTTTCACAAAGTCTGTCTAAGCTGTGACCTGTCTCTGTCTGAAAAGTCTCAATCAGAAGCTTTTAAAGTCACTTCAGTGTCCTACTCACGCAGCTGCTGGGTGCTCTACAGAGACAACCTTCACTCCACTTCATGAATATGCAGTGGATGCATCGCAGCCTGTCTATTTATCACTCCTGTTCTTGTTTTTGTAAATGACCCGTTTGACCTAAAAGGCGGTAATTCCGGCCGTTCGGTGTCCTTTCAATGGGAGGCTTTCATTCCAGGCCAAGCAGAGCACAGACAGGCCCGCTCTGTTTTGTTGCGGTTCGGGTGGAGCAGAGGTGGCACGAGTTAACAGAACCTTTTATCCAAATCGACAGGCTCCAGGAAATTGGCTAAGAAGTCGCTAGTGACCCCCCCCCCCCGACTCGGTGAATCGGAGCCTGGGATCGTGTGGAAGAGCTGTCGTCACATTATTCAGTGACAGAACATTTGAGAGTGTGATAGGAAAGAGGACAGATTGAGCTTTGAATCTTTTGCGATGTTTCTGCGACTGGAGCTCGTCTGAATAAAAAGTGAAGTGCGGAGTGTTGAACCCAGATTGATAGAAAAGTAATTGCAAATAGGATTATTGTAATTATCGGTGTACTGCAGACATTTTAATTTGTGTCGTGAATTTTCCCTCAGAGCTTAAATAAACTTGGAAGGAACTACAAACCATGAGCTAATCCTTGCATGTAGTATTTACTTTTGCGCCATAAAATATAATTACGTCTCAGATTTCAGAAAGTGCATTACTGCTTTTTAGGTATTCAAGTCTGAGTCGCTAAGCTACGGCCTGTATTTTTTTTTTTTTTTTTTTTATGTAGAAGTCAGCGCACTGTGTCAGGGCTAAGCCACGGTCATGCTGTAAAGTATTTTTAAAAAGCGGCGAGCTGGATTTGGCTTCATATTCAAAGGCGGAATGTGAGGGACGGCTGCATCTCGCATCACGCCTCCCTTGAACGGAGGGAAGCTTCTCAAAGATGTGGTATAATAATGATATAACCAGACAAACAGCTGCTTGTCCTTTACAGACATAAGAAACCGACGCTAGGAAACAAAAAGCAGCCTTGATTTAAGACGCTGCTTTTAAGAATTTCATGGGTTTCTTAACAGGTGGTTTCTTAACATTGGTCTTGAGGCAGCTGCTCAATTTGTGTACTTTATGTTACTAATGATTCCAAATGTGTTCTCTGATTATATTTCCTGCTCCTGAAGGTTTTCCTCATATATATCTCACTATGTGTTTTGCAGTAGATAAACCAAACAAAACATAATGAGATGAAGTATTTTTGTCTGCAGCATTTGCATATTGGCAGGAACAAACAAAACATTACCAGACTTCACTGGTTTGCATTTTAATGTTGCCCTTTGCTTCTCTATGCAGTTTTTTTTCATTATTATTATTATTATTATTATTATTATTATTATTATTATTATTATTATTATTATTATTATTATTATTATTATTCCGTTCAATCCTTTATTTAGAAGTAGCGGAAAATATGAGCATAGTGCATATTTTTTGTTTTACACTCATAACTCAAAGGACACTTCTGTTAGAAATTATCATTTTAAAGTGACTCAAGGCAATGTCTGCACCCTGTCAGCACCTATTTTTATTCTTTTATTATAAAAATTCTACTTTAATCCCCCAACTTCATCCTCATCTTTGTCCATGTTGCAGCTGACAAATCTGACAGAGATCCATGATCAGATCAGTGGAATGGCCCGGTGTCCCTACAACCCCCTCCACAACTCCACCGCCCTCATCACCTCCAGTGGGGAGCTTTACGCGGCCACGGCCATGGACTTCTCTGGGCGAGACCCCGCCATCTACCGCAGCCTGGGCGGTTTGCCACCACTGCGCACGGCACAGTACAACTCCAAGTGGCTGAACGGTAGAGAGCTGCCAAAGTTTGAGTCTAGATAAAGGTGTTACAAGGTTTTGCAGGTTTTTTCATGGGGAATGGCAGGAAACGCAATGAAGGAGAGCATTGTGGGTTTTTTTGTTGTTGCAGTTTTTGGATAACGACTGCAACTCTGTTCAGTAGTTCGCTCAAGGAGGCATAAGCATAGCAGATGTTTATCCAACATGGCAGATGGAATTTGTATCCTTAGGTTGATTAGTTGTATTCCACCTTAAATCACCACTCTACTGTAGAACATAGTACTGGAAATTTAGAAAAAGAATCATAATTTTTCTGCTTTTTTTTTTTTTTTTTTAAACCACACAATAATTACAAAGTTACTGAGCAACTGGAAAATCTCTATATTTATCTCACAGCGTCTTTGAGGAGCTACAAACTCTTCAGATAGTTAATGTCCGTGTCTGACAGCTCAGACCCACACTGAATGAATACCTCAGTCAAGACTTAAGAACATCAGACGGCTTAAGGTGTCCAGCCGAGAGGGGAGCAGGTCAATCAGTATCTTGTCAGCAAGTGACTTTATCTGATTCACATTTAAGCGAAATTGAAAAAATAAATTAAAAGCCACCACATACATTGCTTTGCAGCAACCTCTGGGAAGAGGTTTAATAACTAATTTTATGGCGAATTGATTTTTTTTTTTCTCTTCTGTCTCCTTTTGCACTGCCCTCCAAATGTGCAGAGGAGAAGAGGGTTGAAATGAGGAGGAGGAGGGTGGGGGGCGCTTTCATTTAAAGGTGAATTAAATCACCGTCAGAGAGAATAAAGCGAGTGGTTTAGATTCAATAATGCCATACATAAAAATGAACGTCTTAGCTGTGATAGTGTCATGAAGGTTGCATGTTTTAGATAGGGTGAAGGCTATTATGCTGCACCTGTTTTGGTCATTTCTCATCCTAACCTTTGGGTTGGGGGAATGAAAAATTAGTTTTCTTATTACAACACAACACCATTAATAACGTGGCCTGTGGTTGTTAATCCTGATCACCTGCTGTTGTGTAGGCTGCACCTCACCGCGCGAGTCAATCAATCATAACACATACTCATTCTCGTTCCATCTTACTCCCACAGCCTTAAATATTTTTCTTGAGGTGTTTTGTCTTCCTCTCTCTGCACTTCATCTCTCTTTTAGCTGTCTATAATTTTTCTCCGTATTTCATTTTCCTCCCTTGGTTACTTCTCCCCTGAAGTTTTTCCCATTGCCTAACTTTTCACTCCTCCTCTCTCTGCAGAACCAAACTTCGTCTCCTCTTACGATATCGGAAACTTCACCTACTTCTTCTTCCGGGAAAACGCTGTGGAGCACGATTGTGGCCGGACAGTGTTTTCCCGTGCAGGACGCGTTTGCAAGAATGACATCGGGGGTCGCTTCCTCCTGGAGGACACTTGGACCACCTTTATGAAAGCAAGACTCAACTGCTCCAGGCCAGGAGAAATCCCTTTCAACTACAATGAACTGCAGGGAACGTTCTACCTGCCGGAGCTGGAGCTGCTTTATGGCATTTTTACTACCAATGTGTGAGTGACAAGACATTTTTACACAATTCCAGTCACACCAGTTGCCTTTGCTTATGCATATTTACTCCTTTGTGGTGTATTTGATTTTGCATTTAGCAAACTTTTCAGCTGCTCTGCCACCACGAGTAATTTGCGAGCAAATCTTAGCAATTTGCTCTGTTTTATTCCAGTCTGTTATGATTTAATTTACATACAAGTTCTTTGAAATCAATACAGTCTTTATAAATAATCAGATAAAGTCAGCTGATTTACATTTTTTTTTTTAAGTTGTAGTGTTATTTTTTACAACCCTAGCTCAAGGGCTCTGTATAATTTTCATTTTGAAGGATCTAGCACCGCTTGTTGGTGTCAGATAAAAAAGATAAGACTTCCTTTGGTGTCGTTTTTAATTTACTGATGAAATAGGGTCATGTATAATTCAGTGTTTTTGACGTTACATTATAATTTTTGTTGACGCATTATGACAGCAATCGACATTAAATGGCATTTGACCTTTTTTACACACAGTATACTGTATAAAAATGAACTACACATGGATATGTTGTTTAGGCTACACCATATAAATGCAGAACAGCCGCAGATATGCTCGCTTATGCCTCTCATTTAGATCACATAACTGAAGCTTTGTACTTATTAGAAGTCTACACTGAATTATGCATACAGTGGTGGTAATAGACAGCATGCATTCATGGATGAAAACAATTATTTTCTAAACATTAGAATCTTCCCTTTTTTGTCTCTTTATCTTTTTTCTTTCCCGTACACACAAACACTCACATGTGCACACACACTCAGACCATTATTAAAAGCTGAGTAATCTATTCTTTATGGTCAATGCCTTCACATTGCTGAAAAAGTCTTTTGAAGGGTATTGGAAACATTTCCCCCTGCAGGCACAGAGTTTAATGAACAGCAGCATTGGATTATAATTCACATCGCCCAAGTCTCACAGTTTGAGTTGAGAGTTAATACTCTCATTCTTTACTTTCTCTTCGGAGGGAGGAGGCCAGTACTTGTTGAAACTGACAGCTTAAAAAGTCAAAGTTGTATTTCAGGCCCGAGATCTGTACAGTTAATCAGACAAGCCAAGCAGCTTAATTGTGTCCTATTGCTGGATTTATAATCCAATAATGACGATCACTTATGTTGGCGTCTGCGGCTGTCTGCCCAGGGTTTGATTTGTTTTGTCGGCCAAGAGCAACACAAATTCGAATAGAGGTCAGCCTCACAAATATCAACAAAATGCGAGTTAAGTTTCAGGCGGTTGCTACTGTATGTCTATTTGTAGATGTCTGTTTTTTAACACATTTCTCTGTTTCCTCCTCCCTTTTATCTCGTTCTTTTTGTTCTGCCTTTTCTCGTTTTTCTCTTCCTGACGTTCAGAAACAGCATTGCTGCATCTGCGGTGTGTGCCTTCAATCTCAGTGCCATATCACAGGTTTTCAACGGGCCCTTCAAGTACCAGGAGAACTCCCGGTCTGCCTGGTTACCTTACCCGAACCCCAACCCAGACTTTCAGGTAACCAAACTATTCCAAAGAGGCCTGGTCTTGTTTTTAATTCTTTGAATCTAATTATCTTTTTTGTTAGAGTAGCAACAGAAACAACACCATGGGACTTAATGTACTGTGTATTTGAGTTGTAAGTCAGAGTTAATCTAATTTTGTGTTTTGTACTTTGTGTGTTCTCATGTGTAAATGTGCATTCATCCTGCAGCAAGCTCTTCATTTTTATTAATTTCTTCTCTCTTTCAATCACCCGTCTCCGTCTGCTCATAAATACAGGCATTACGACCGCTCATTATAAAACCCAGTGATTTTTACAATGGCACAGGCATTCATATAATATGTCTCACAGCCCCTTTCTCTGAACTATAGGCCTTTCTAATAAACCGTCCTTGTTTTGTGCTAGTGGCACTTCATGTTTATGCTCAGTCCTAAAACCAAGCAACACGGGGACACCTTATCCCTATTCAATACCATGCTTTTTGCTGATGACATAGAGGGAATGTTTTATTAGCAGAAGAAGTGGCTTGTAGTTGTAGCAGGCTTAGCAGATAGTGAAGGAGCTAATCCATACAGCCCTCCACCAGGGTTTCAATTCCCTTTGAGGTCTGACTGCCAAGTGGAGACGCGCACCTCACTTCCACTCGTGTTCACCATCACGGGTCCTCAGTTTTGTCGAGCCAGCAGACGCACATGCACCGACCGAGAAGTTTCGCACTCATACATTATTTGCTATGACATGCTCGTGCAGACAAACTGCTTGGTGCAACTGAAAAAAAAACCAAAAAACATACGACTCATGAATCTGCAACATAGAATCTGTACCGTTTGCTTTTTTATTCACATAAATGTAATGCATGAAAGCATATCACCCTCCGTTTGAGTGAAAATCGCTCACCTTGAAAAAGCAATTTTCCCTATTTACACAATCTAGACCACAGATTCAAACTGTTCAACAGCCAGTACATACAGCGCAGAAGGATTTCTATGTATCATCGGCTTTTTTTAAGGTTGTGTTCCTCAAGGATAAACCAGAATCAGTTCTTCCTCCCCATCCCTATCTTTCCTCTTAAGCTCGGACACAATAGCGGCTCCTCGCCACTGGACCGATGCACACTTTATCTAGGTTCCAGTGACATCTTCATCAAGCATTTGTCAATGTTGGAGGATTAGATTTACGAGCACAGGATTTATGGCCTGTCCATTTCTTTCAACCCTTTGTGCACACACCTACACACATGCATTGATGCACACCTACAGAAAACCTCAACCATAAACACAGTCATATCCACTGTACGTAAATATGGCACCTAAAGTACAGATAATAGATTGGTGCCAAATAGGGATAATTATGACTGTGAACTCATCACTCACCGCACACACCGGTCATTGATTGAGAGCTTAATTCCCTGTTCGTCTGGAGAGAAAATCCCTCCATTTACTCGAAGCACATGGATTGATCCTGGTGGGTTTATTCGGGCTGTGAGTCATGTTCGTTGTGCATTAGACGCTAATACTATCTTTGTGTTGTAAAGGTTTTCTGTCAGACTGTAATTGCTTACTGTGGGAAGACATTCATTGTTAAGCTCCATATGTAGGGAAATATGTTATGTTACAGTAAACTTCAAGCCAAACATTTACGGAAATGTCCTTAGATATTTCAAGTTAAACAGCATCGTTCAAAACAATTCACACCCATTCAGTGCCAAAACTGACACAATGTTATAGTCAGATCTTAGAAGGATGCTGAAATTTTTACATCTTATGAGATATATTTTAAACAAAAGGCCATTTTTGCAAAAAAACAAGCTGTAAAGCAACACTATCTCTCTTTGGCGCTCATCATGCTGGCAGAGCACAATGCACTGATGATGAGCGAGACAGCTGAATGTTGTATGGGCCCTCATCCAAATGATGGTTCTGTCCCTCACCTTGACTGTACTGTGGAAATCACACATCCATCTCTCACTACATTCACAGATGTCATAGATTGGCTTTGGTCAGAAATACCTAACTTTGTCGGTCTGTGGCAGAAATACAATCATGCAGACCCTGGGATACGATGGGATTCATACACATGCACTCTGTCCAAGGGCAGCTCACCAAAGGCAAACCACTAAAGGAAACCCTATACATGCTATTATGTAGACCCATGATTACACATTTTAATCATATCGAAGCAACACAAAGGCACACAGTTCGAATGAACATTATATGCATATACACACAGTGTTGCTTTTTTCTGCCCTCCAGTGATTTAATTTCCAATGTCCTGATGTAGCAAGGACTCTGATCTGTTGCCTATCCTGGGGAAACCCTCCATGAGTCTCATCTATCAGCCCAAGGAGGGCTGGTGATTGATCCATATAAAGTATCTATGCTGCTGCCACTGTAACTAGTCAGCATGAACTAATAGCCCCCCAAGATCTAGTTTCAGCTATGGATGAAGTGTTTGGTATAGTTAGCCCGCAGCAAATACAGCTCCTATTGTACGACGTTAAAAACAGAACACCAGTGCTCGACCAAGAACATCTTATTTTCGTTTTCTGTTCCCCATGTCTTTGTTTAGACCTATTCTTTATGGATGGGGCCCCAATCCACAATCCTCCCAGCCCAGGTCCTTTTTATACTCAGAAGGACATGCATGGTTAGCTTTACTCATCCAGTTGTCCCTCAGCTGGACCGACTGAATGTCTCACCTCACACTGAACTTAGAAAAATACAGTGAATCTTCTCTCCCAAAAACATGAAGAAAAAGAAAAAGAATTGCTTAATGTTCCCTGCAGTCCATTTTTTTTTTTTTTGTATGCTATCAGTGCTTTACTGCTGACAGCAGTGCAGAATGTTCTGCAGTGTGGTGTAATGGGAAATTCAGCTTAATAATCAGTATTTTAAAATGTCACAAAATCCCCTTATTTAAATCACTAGCATTGTTTAATGCATGTCTATTTGTAGTGTAATTTGAGTAAAGATACTTCCAAACCTGGGACATGGTCAGATATTTTTATTACTATATTAAAACCTCTCATAAACTTTGCCAAAACTGAGCAGCACAGTAAGTATGAACCTATGATTTCTTAATATTCCTGTCTTTAAAATCCCATTTGGAAATAGTGTACTTTATTGTGCTCCTTTTTAAAAAATGAACTCATGGAAATATCAAGCATATCAGATATTTCACGTTATGACCAAGCATTGTGGCTGTGCTACAGTAACTGATCTTCACTGGAATACTGATTGGAAACTAGGAGGGAACACAGATGGATAACACCAAATGAATGTATGATAATGAAACGTTGCTTTTGAGAGACACTTTTGTCATTGCAACTGTATTATTTTGCAGACGGGTCTTAACTTCTTGGATTCAAGTCATTTTAATGGTGTATTTTTATTTTATTTTTTTTTTGTGGAGCCTTTTGTTTGAGTTACATTCAGAGGAGGCATTTATTTCTCCAATTTTATGAATAGCAGAAATTAAGTTGTCTGGATGAAGACCTTTTTAAGATATTAGTTTATTTTCTTGGTTAAGAAGGAACAATCAGAAACATTATGACTGGGTACCAATAAAACTCAGCAGCAATATATATGCATATGAGGAAAAATCTAATAAAAGAGATAACTACTTGTTCAGTCAAACATTCATTCATTTTCATTTCATCGGCCCCAATGTATTGACTATTAAGCCTTAAGGTTGTGAGGATAGCAAACCATGGAAAGGAGCTGCAATTGACTTTAAAGCCTTGTTCAGTTAATCATTCAATCCCTCTTTTTCCCATCTCTTGTGGCTATGAAATCTTAAGGTTATTAAAATGGCTTCCTCTTCCAAGGATGTAATGCTTGAGTGTTATGAATAAAGTCAGTCAAACCTGTCCTTTTCAACTTCTTCATCTCCACAGTGTGGCACCATCGACTCTGGCTCCTACATAAACCTGACCGAAAGAAACCTGCAGGACGCTCAGAAATTCTTACTGATGCACGAGGTGGTCCAACCCGTGGTTCCGGTGCCCTACTTCATGGAAGACAATGTCCGCTTCACTCATGTGGCGGTAGACGTGGTACAAGGCAAAGACACACTGTTTCACATCATTTACTTGGCCACAGGTGGGTACCTCTTAAGCTGCCAAGGTTCCCCTTTGCACATAAAAAAGAAGCCCTGGAAGAATAAACATTAAACCAACAGATCTGTAGTCACAAGGAGACATCAAAGCTCAATCTCCTGACTTAAGCCTGATCCCTACGAATTTCCATATGTCCTCCATATGCACTCAAATGCATCTCATATGTCTACCCTTCCAGTACAAATGCACAGACAGATGCACACATATCACACCCCGTATCGCACGCATACTGTATAGTTCTTCAAATACAATGAGACCGCCAAGAATCATGTGTCGAAACAAGACAGACGGGTAATTAATAACACACTCGGCTCCCATTCTGAACTGTGTGGCACCGCCTGCTTATTAGTAAACTGTTTGATCATAACAGTGACAATATGCACAAGGCAAAATGCTGAGAACAACAGTATCAGAAAGGCATTAGACACACAACAGCATCTGTTCTGTATTATGATGTAACATACTGTATGGATTATGTATGGCAGTGCTGAATGGGATTTGAGCAAAAGTGACCCACTTCACAGTGCTAATGTGCCATACACCCACTGGGAAATGTCAACATGATCTTCCTGTTGTAGCGTCAGTGTTATTTTAGGATATCTCACATGCAAGTGCAAAATATACACACGCTCTATCTCGTATACACACAACCTGTTCTAGTTCGCTGGCTTTGTGCTTGGCATTTTCCTCTTCTCTCATTGTTTGCATGGGGCTCTGATCAATGTACCATCAGACCGGAGCTGCCCACTCTGCAGGTTCCCCAGACACTAACCAGACACTAATGAAAACATTTGAAACGTTGCCAAGGCCATTGGCTAGCGCATATACTGTACCTAATCACATGATATTATTAACGGTCAAACGCACTCTGCTGATTGGAGCCGCTCTGGGGAACAAATTGGCTTTGAATGTGGTCTGAAGATGTTAAGGTATATAGTTATTTTGTATAAACACGTGGCTTGAAGAAGATAGAAGCACATTCTCTTGTTGTTCAGTCTTTGTTAGTAACTTTAACCCTCCAGCAGCATTTTACCCTTTGGAGTCAACAAGAACAAATTTGATTCACAACAAGAAATGTTCCTCAGTCTTTAAGGTTTTTCAAATTATCAAAAATTTTAACCCACTCAGGGTTTAGTATTAGTGTCATCAACACTATCTCTGGGCAATACTTAACTTTTTCATTCCTACCTCCAAACTATCTTCAGTATTAGCAATTCACCCTTTTTCCCTTGGCATCACTCTGTACCTAATTACTTTTTCCTCACCCAGGGGATGCATGTATAATAGATTATGTTTGTATAAGCTCTTCCAAAAGACAATCTGCCCCTAACTAAATCTCACGGGGCCTACCTTACGTAAAATAAAGGTCAGGATGTATTCACAGTGACAAGGTTTTCAGCACTCGCCTTTCTCAAAACTACAAAGTGGTTTTCTTTCCTTAGAATATCCAGCGGAAGGAAAGTAGGCCAAAAAAAATCAGATATTCAGGTGCCATATCAATTCCCTAGTTGCAAGTACAGCACTGCATGATGATGGCACAACCAAGCCTGGCACACCAACCACCACCTTTTTTTTTTTATTATTATTTTATTATTTTGACTGACTTATTTCAGAGTCCCCCTGTTAGGAGGTACAGTTCATATCAAGTTCACAGCAGCTTGTGTGCAGTTTTGCTCATCTAGGATACATTTTTGGTTGTTTTCCATGCTTCACACTCCCTCTTTGCTATTCTCATGCAGCTCTTTTCCTCCCTCACTACTATTCTACTGCTTTTCTCTTACAGATAAACACCCTCCTTCCTCTATGTGACCAAATCTTCTCCTCCCCTATCTTTTCCAGATTATGGTACTATCAGAAAAGTGCTCTCCCCTCTCAATCAGTCTATGGGGAGCTGCCTTTTGGAAGAGATTGAGATTTTCCCGCCTAGGAAGAGGCAGCCGATCCGAAGCCTGCTGATCTTGCACAGCCGCAGCGAGCTTTATGTGGGTGTAAGAGACCAGGTCATCAAGATCCCACTCAAGAGATGCAGCTACCATAAGAGCAGAGAGTGAGTACATGCACAAACAAACACCATTAATCCCAACAGAAACTGTCAGAAGCAAATGCGTGCAGTGAAAACTTTTAACCCTCCCTCTTTCATAAAAATCTGCTTTATCGGAGAAGGCCAGGCTTGTGTGTGTTGGTCAGGGGCCGTCGCTGAGATTTAAAACCTCGTAAATCAGCTTTTGTCTGAGCCACTGGAGGTGCATACGGCTGCCCTCTGTCTTCCCGTCTCCTTCTCTTCATCTTGTTGCCGTTGACCCGCATACACAGCCATGCGATTCCTGCCTTCGTCGCACATATCTGTAGCAACCGCGCGTGTGTTTATCAGATATATTGAGTTTCTGTCGGTCTGGAAGATGCGCCGTCAAGGCATAAATATTGGCAAAGAAAACCTGAGACAGAGGCCAGAGTGTGAAGACTCAACACCAGATTGGGATCCCATCCATCAAAGCGTGCAGAAAGGAATCGCACCTGCTTAGCTTATCTCGCACACAATAAGCTGTTATTGGAAGAGTTAGGGCTTCATATTACAGGGGTTTGCTTTTTTGAAATATGCTGCAGCCATTAGGGCACTTCATCAGCTTGTTCGATGTTTGTAGAGCAAGAAAACAAGACAGCCGGGGAAAAAAATAAATAAATAAATAAAACCAGTAAATGCAAGCTGACAAGGAGAGTTATAGAGTTCATCAGTGTCATTTCTTTGAGCTTTGCATGTTTGAAATATTAGTAGACTGGCTCTGTCTTTAGCGGTGTGTGCGGTGTTGTTCACTGATGGCTGGTGTACAGTTATCAAAGCCCCTAAGGCCCTTTGAAAGACAGGTATTAGCTTCTCCCTTTCATTTTGTGCCGTTGTCACCCCTGATATCCTTGTCCGAACAGATACAGTCCATAAATCTCTTCTTGTTGTTAGCCACCCCAGACATTACGTCAATGGCTTTGTGTGTGTTTGTGAGTGTGTGCAAGAACGCAAGACTGTCGGCTGTTCCTACGGTTTTTTTTTGTGGCTGGATGCGTACAATCGTGTCCCCTTGCATAAGTGCACTTATATCTGTTACTACGGTTTATTGTTATGGAACGCACGGACAACTTTAGTTACATTTCACTAGGGGCATGTCAGGATGCATTGATGCCTGTGGCTCAAAGATATGTCATTGTGCTGTCACCTCAGCCTTGTATTTGCATGAAAACAGTAACATTAGGCGTTTTATTGCACTCAATAAAACCTCCTGAAGCAGATACGGCGAAAACAGACGCGCCTATCTTCGCGACAATATCCTCACAGTGAATATTTGTCGGCCTGATAAGCTGTTTGAATCAGAAATATATGTGTGTAAGCAAACATAAAACTATAATCTGTGTGCTTTTCTAATATGCCTGAAGATTACCCAAAAAATCAGTCAGCACATTGTGTAAGACACAATTTTTAGGATGCTGATCCAGTACAGGTATTGTAGAGCATCCCAATGTTCTGCATTCCCAAATAAACCAAATTAACATTTTCTTGTGTCAGTTTTGTACACCGCTTCCATCCTTATCTCTCGCCTCTTCTGACAGATGAGCAGGTTCTCTCACTTTCTCTCCTCTGTAATTTTTTTTCCCCCACTCACCTTTCTTTTCACTCCCACCCCATCAAATAAACTAACCACCTCTCAGTCTGTTTTTTTTTCTCTATTTCCTACCACCTCCTTTCTTCTTCTGTTTTTTCCCCTACCTTTCCTCTCCCACCTTATCTTCCCTATTTTCGGCTTTTCCCATTCATCATTTCTCTCACCGCAATCACAAGCTCTCATCTTTTTTGTGCGCGTTACGAGCAGTGATTTGATTCCACGTCCTGCCAAAATGCAGTGTCATCTGTACTGACATAAGACGGGATAATAAAAGCTCATTATGGCTAAACTTCCGTCTTTCCTCCTCCACCGTTTTCAGAGCGTGTGTAGGAGCCAGAGACCCGTACTGTGGTTGGGACATGCTGCTGAAGAAATGCACCACCCTGGAGGAAAGTGTCAGGATGAGCCAGTGGGAGCAGAGCATCACTAAGTGCCCTGTGAGTATTACAGTGCTGCTCCCTGATCTATTCATACCTCATTTTGGTTCACTTAGGTGTTTCTTGCTTCCGTTTCTAGCTCCATAAAAGCTAGTAGAAAACACAATTATCCTTACTTGGCCTTCTTGCTCAGTCTTCTTTCTACATGAATAGAATACTCGCAGTCATCTTCACTTCTCTTCTGTGAAAGATACAAACTGCTCTGTATTCTCTCCAGACGCTCACAACTAAGCAACAGCCCTTATAACCAGACGGAGAAACATATCCTTGTCAAAGAAAGGCATCTTGGGACTGAACAACTTGACTTAAAGGGAGCGACATGTACCCCGGGAATGATCAGGAGCGCTGCTTCAATCATTCACCTCTGACTGCGTGTTCATTAGCAAAACAGCTCTTCCATTTATTTTAACGTGCACCAAATTTGGGAGCAGTATTAGGGGGCGGTAAGCCTATCAATTTCAGCGTAGCAGCGCTTTTTTAACATTTCACAGATATAATTTTCAAGCCGGTCACAGTGGAGACTGCTGTGCACCAGCGTACCCTTTTATGTGGCTTCATGTTCAGAGGAATATTCGGTGCTCTAGTCACCGAGGACCCGGTGGCATCTGTCAGCGTGGTTTTGGCAGAAACTTGGCCAGCACTGCATGCACATACTATTTGCATTAAGACATATGTGCATGCAATAGCACGTACACACACAATCCTGTATTTATTTGCTGTACGCACGAATAGCAGAATGCATTTTTAATTATTCCTACTCAATGTTGGCTGCAAATCAACATTTCTGCATGAGTTGGAGGCAAAACAATTTTCTCTGCATATGAGTATTTAAGATAATCAAGACCCGTTTGGTTTATTTAGATGACATAAACGTTGCATATAAGCATATTTTACATCAGGAGTATGATTAAAGATAATACCAACGCTTCAAAGTCCAGTTTAGCCACTAATCCTTTGGTTTTGATGCATCCTCATGTGGCCACATACCACTGCCCACATCACTGCAGGAATATGCATTTACTCACTTAACCTTAGTCTAACCAGGTTCAGTCCATTTAGAGGGAGTATAAATTAGCTCTGGCAGTAATAAATTCAGCGATGAGAGAGAAAAATGGCTATACAATAGAGGTTTTGAAGAAGTACCAGAACAGAAAAATTACAGGAATTACAACAGTTCAGTGCCAAAAACAAAAACTAGAAAAAACAACAAGTAATCTATTATCACAGTTAGACTTTCTCTCCCTTTGAGTTCATTAACAGTTTGAAAAAGGCAAAGAAACTGAAAGTCGGCTATGTTGCTTTATCCAGGAAAGTGGAAGTCTGGCACTGGAGGCCAGTAAGGGGTTTTGTACACAGAGTTGTGTTGAACAGCGTGTAGGCAGATACACTTTACCAACCTATTCACTAAAGCCAGCTGGCACTACTTCCACAAGTCTGCGATAGAAACAGCAAGAATTGGTTTCTCTGTGGGTTTAGGGAAGGTATAATGAAGTACGTCTGAGTTTGTCCAGTATGCACTCTTCCTCTTACTATTTGCATTTTTTTTTTTTTTTACCAAAAAGTCATTCAAATTGACACCCAGAGTCTCAGTGTTTTTTCAGTAATTTCAGTCTGTGTAAAACTTTCCACAGACATGACACGTTTTGCTCTGCCTCTCGATGATATGTGGAAGCGTCCTATTGGCTGTTTTTTGCTCTTCAGCCAGGCCGTCGCTACTAAATTGTCTGTCGTAGCCAAGCATCTTCAATCTCGGTGTACAGCAGAGTTCAATTACCAGACATTATTTCTACTTCGGCCAAAGCAGCTCATGATCGTGCTCTCTCATCTTTTCACTCGAAAGCGTTCTTTGCATTCTTGAATCATCCTGAAATGTAGCAGCGACATGGCTCATATCATCTGCACTCACGAATCTCACACCAGAGCCTTTTTGTATTTAGCTCCAATGCCCAGGACATCACTCGTAATTCATAGCTCCTGTAATATCGATGCCGTCCTGTTTCGTTCTGTTTTGCTTCGAATATCTATTTATGCAGCCACTTTTATTTCCTCATATTTCTACCATTTCGGTGGGCCTATTCACAGCTTTCATTTGCCTTCCTGAAACTCTCTTTTTCTATCTCATCATATCCTGAGCCAATTTTCATATATCTTTCTTGTGTTTACAGCACACTTTCTATCCCTGTAACTGAACAATTTTGGATGTGCTGTGGATGTTATAATGCGGTTATTTTTGCATCCATCTGAGGAAAATTGATTTCTGTTTGCATCTGCCATGGGCTTTGTTTCCCAAAGTAGCACATTCCTAAGAGCATCATTCTAATGCAATGGCCTGTTTCTGAGAAAAGCCATTACTCTCTTTTATTTTTGACCTTCTTTGTTACTAACAGGTCCGTAATGTGACGGTCGATGGGGGTTTCGGAGCCTGGTCGGGCTGGTCTACTTGCAGCCATAATGACGGAGGAAGCGCAGGATCCTGTCTGTGTCGAACACGAGCCTGTGATAGCCCCGCCCCTCAGTGCGGCGGCCAGACGTGCTTTGGGATCAGTGTCGAGGTTGCTAACTGCTCGAGGTAAATCTCTATAGGCAACTAACAGTTTAATTCAGTTTAAATGTGTTATTTTTTGTGTCATTTGCACATTGTAATTTTAAGAGTAGATCAAAAAAACTAAAAAAAAAAAACGAGAGAAATAAGGTTAAACATTCACTGCACCTTCACACTTCCTCATTATGGGACAACATGTGAAATCCCAACTCAATTCCTTCCATGTTGAATATTCAGTGTCAGTTATTTTGGGTTAATGTGTTGATTGGGTGGTGTGTTTTTTTCACTCAATGTGCTAACATACAGTCTTTCAGATTTTAACACCACAAGTGTGAAATTAACCACTGCAATGATTCGATCTCCTCCCTGTTCATAGACGCATGATAAAGTATATTTTGCATTTTAATGATGACATTTTTGTAACACTGGGTGATTTCAAGAATGTGTAAATGAAGGGTTGGTAGTTTGAATCCCGCTCTGTCCTAGTCATGTGCTGTTGTGTCCTTGGGCAAGACACTTCGCCCTTCTTGCCTCCAGTGCTGCCACTCACACTGGTGTGTGGATGCGTATGAATGTTCAGTGGTGGTTGGAGGGGCCATGCTTCCATCAGCCTGCCCCAGGGCAGCTGTGGCTACACATGTCGTCTACCACCACCAGAGAGGGAATGAATAATGGATCTACTGTGTGCACTTGGAGTATGTGTTCATAGAAGAGCGCTATATAAATCTAATCCATTATTATTACCTCCGCCAAGGAGGTTATGTTTTACTGTGCCTTTGTTTGTGACCATCCATCCGACTTTGTTTGTTAGCAACATAAGTCAAAAAGTTATGGACGGATTTTGATGAAATTTTCAGGATATGTCCACTCTGGGTCAAGGAATAGATGATTAGAGGCGATCCGGATGACGGTCTGGATCCAGGAATTTTTTTTAAAGGATTCTTTATTTATCAGTGTGAGATAGGGCATGACGGCACAGAGCTGCATATGAGGCCATCTAGTGGAGGAAAGTACAAACACAATCTTAAAACCAGAGCGGACATATCCTGAAAATTTCATCAAAATCCGTTAAATCTCATTGCATGTTCAGAAATAAATCACACTGGGGTCCCTTTTCCACTGCTTTTCAGTGTCAGAGATAAACACATCCATCCATTCATCTTCTATACCCGCTTTATCCTCACTAGGGTCACAGGGGTCGCATGGAGCCTATCCCAGC
>JAQQZY010000014.1:24404655-24415634 GCA_030068375.1 Ostorhinchus rueppellii
GCTTTTCTAGTTATTATTATTATTATTATTATTATTATTATTATTATTATTATTATTATTATTATTATTATTATTACCTCCCCCAAGGAGGTTATGTTTTTGCCAGGGTTTGTTTGTTTGCAGTATAACTCAAAAAGTTATGGATGGATTCTGATGAAATTTTCAGGATATGTCCGCTCTGGGTCAAGGAAGACATGGTTCAAGTTTGGAGCCGATCCAGATCACTGTCTGGATCCATGAAATTTTTAAGGGATTCTTTATTATTGCTAGATAGGGCATGGCAGCACTGATTTACATATGAGGTCATTCCATCTAGTGAAGGAAAGTACAAACACTACCTTAAAACCAGAGTGGACATATCCTGAAAATTTCATCAGAATCTGTCCATAACTTTGAGTTATGTTGCTAACAAACAAACAAACAAACCCACAAACCCTGGAAAAAACATAACCTCCTTGACAGAGGTTTAAAAAAAAAAGTACAAACACTACCTTGGCAGAAGTCTGCGCTCTCCAAGTGCTTTTCTTCTTCTTCGTCTTCTTCGTCTTCTTCGTCTTCTTCTTCATCATCTTCTTCTTCTTCTTCTTCTTCTTCTTCTTCAAGATTTTTCTTGAAAATTGGAAGGAAATTGTCATCTTTAAATTATTATTATTTAGAAGTACACCACATTTTTGGGATAAGTAAGTGTCTTGCCTACCACTGAGTGAGGCAAGATTAATATGGAATTGGTTGTCTTTTCACATTTTTAGATCTTCGCTTACAAAGACAGTACAGTCTTACAGGGAAAGGACAAAAATGTCATCTCCTCATTATTACCACAGCCTTTATTCATTGCAGTTATATGTTCCTAATTAAATGCATTTATTCCCTTTTATTCATTCATGTTACACCCAAGTCAGCTCAGTGTGCAGTGTAAATTCAAACCATATTAGAGGCTCTGTGTGAGTGAACAAAGCAACCAATGTCTCTTGTGACACATTATGAAAAGTGTGGCTTGGTGGGCTATTATGAGTGTCTTCAAGCTATACTGTAATCATGTTGTTTTGATTATAGTCTGGCATCTGTAGATGAATTACCTGAACTGATGTTGAACTGTGTGTCTCCATAGAAACGGAGCTTGGACTCCTTGGACATCCTGGTCTCCCTGTAGCACCAGCTGTGGTATTGGCTTCCAGGTTCGCCAGCGCTCCTGTAGTAATCCAACCCCTCGCCACGGTGGACGAGTATGTGTCGGCCAGAACCGGGAGGAGAGGTATAATACACACAATTACACACTTTTACATATAGATATCAAATGTTCTGATATTACAGCATGTCCGTGCGCGCTTAGATTCTTTTGCATGTAAAAGGAATAGGAAATCCATTTTTTACTTTAATTTGCAACCTGCAGCTCGGAAGTACGACTTTGACTGTGACTTTTTCTTTTCTTTTTTTCACTTATGTCCAACTTTGTGACAGCCAATTAAGGAATAAGTGGGATAGGCCTGTGCTCGGGTAATTATCTGGCTTTCACACACAGGCTGAGTTTACTTTTTGAAGCTTTGGAGGCTTTGGTGAGAATAATCGCCTTGTAAAGATGTATGTGTGGTTTCCAAGCAACCTTCAAGGCCTGAGAAAAAAAAATAATAATTTTTTTTCAAGGAGAGTATGTAGAGAAACACAAAGAGTCATACAAAGTAGCCCGAGTAGAAAAGGTCAAGAGATGAGTATTCATAAAGTTTTGTACATCTCTTGGTTTATTCTACGAAACTTTTGTTTAATGTTTGCACAGTCTTGAAAAGCTTTGTGTTTGGAGGTTAGACAGAAGTTGCAATAGTACCCTACAGTATCTTATTTCAATAAATGTAAATAGAGACCTATGTGTTAATTAAATGCATATGTTTGGCGGTTTGACATCATGCTGTTTTTTTTTTTTTTTGTTTGTTTTTATCAACTTCATACCTTTAACCAGACACGGAGGCAGAAAAAAATTCAAATAAATATATTTTCAGAGGATATAGGGAGAAGAAGAAACCAACTGTTGCCAATGGTTACCACGGCAACGGAAAAAGCATTGTGATGGGCGAGTAATTGGATATGGCCTTCAACGATGAACCTTATATTACATTCTTTTTTTCTCCTCTTTTCTCTGGACTCTTTCATTTCCTCTCTTCCTATTTTCCTCCACTAACCTCCCACCTTTCCTGACTAATGCTCCTGGTGGAACAGTCGGGCAGAAAAGGACCAGTCCACCAGGAGCTCTGAGAAAAATACTGTATACGGAGTGACAGACACAGTCAAGTTACTCACGAGCCACACAAAGAGACCGCTGGCTCAAAAGAACACAGGGGGCCAGAAACAGATTTTTGCCACCCACTCTTTTTTTTTCTTCTTCTTTTTTTCTCTTGCTTTAATCTTGTTTGTTTCATCTCCTTCCTGCGTTTCTGTACTTGCTCTGTTCAGCTATTTAAAACACCTTAGGCCAGTTAGAGGCCAGCTGTGAGGGCTGGAAACGGATGGCGTGTACGAGTGCAGATGTGTGTTCAGGTCCATGAGAAAGGGAAAAATTCATCACCATTAATCAGCTGGGGTGAGTGGACGTGTGGTTTTGATACCCCTCATTTTGCCTTTTTAAAAATAACTCGCCATCATTCAGCCTCCACAGATGATTATATGTAATACTGTGAATCAGTGATCATTTTACTATTTTCAGGTAATATAAACATGAGATATTTTTGGATGACCATTTGGGATACTGCAATAACAAAATCGCAGACAATGCAATTCATCAGATTGTGTTGGATTTGGCAAAGTTCAACACATAAACACATCTGGTTTGTTGTTAACCCTTAAAAACCTGAGCAGCTGCCATCGACTAAAATCGTCTACTGGTGCAAAATGTTTAATCGGAGTCAGAATCAGATTTATTGTCATTCAATAAAAGCATCCCAGATGCTGTTACAGAATAAAATTTCTAAAATGCACAGCACAAAAATAAAACACAGGGGAATTCCTTTAAAAGCAACAGCTAAAAGAAAACAACCCATAAATGTCATAGATGTCCTTAATAACTTTTGGACCACTAATCCTATGAATAGAATTTAGTAGAAGCTTTGGAGTGAACATGGAAATCGTCTTCTGCAACAATGCTTCACCAATAAAACACATGCTTTTGGATAAATGGCAGTGGTTGTAGATGCTGAAAAAGTCTTTTTTTTTTTTTTTTTAATCAGTTTTCTCTGTTTTGCTATAATAACCTTTGAATTTACTCTGAGTTTCTATCAATACTGTCATGGTCAGTATAGGAAAATGACTGATTTCCACATCAAAAATACAAAATGTAGAGGATAATATTAAAATACTACCACTCAAGAATGGTTAAATATGCTGGATGCTGAAAAAATCGTATTTTTTTAATCAGTTTTCTCTGTTTTGTTATGATAAACTTTGAATTTACTCTGAGCTTTTATTAACATTGCCATGGTCAGTATAGAAAAATGTCTGATTTCCACATCAAAAATACAAAATATAGAGGATATTATTAAAATAAAACCACTCAAGAATGGTTAAATATATATAAAAAAAATCATTTAGAAGTCACAGAAATAGCTTTAGGTCTTTTAAGATTTAATTCCAAATACAGTATATGTATGGAAATAAGGTGAACTGATTAATACTATGTATAGCAGATGTTACTTTGTGCATAATTTATTCACTGTACAAGCTTAAATAAAGGATTTTTAAAGTAGTTGAGCTCAGGATAACTAGCTGCAACAGTAGAGGCACTATATAGTTGTTTTTTGTTTTTGTTTTTTTTTAATAGAAATAGATTTTAGTGCAGGCCAACAATGACCATATTATTTTCAATCATGTAATAATCCTTTTCTTTTTTGTTTTCATATCACTCAGCTAATCCAAAATCATTGTTTTGTACTTAATCCAAGAGGTGAGGTGGTGTAAAATAGCAGAAGAGTCTTGAAAGAACTTTTTCTTGGCTCTTAACAATTATTTTTCATTCTATGTTTGCTTGCCCATTTTCCAACCTATCCAGATGCCCATAAATATGAGCATATTCACGTGTGTCAGGCATGTACTCCATATTGCCAAAACACTGGGTGAGACTCACTTCAAGCTCGGCCTCAGGAACAGTGTCCAAAAACTTGCTGTTGTTTGTAGTTGCCCGTGTGTGAAATAGGTAAAGTCCTCTGTACAAGCGTTAATCCACATGGAATGAAAAGAACTGGCACTTTTTCAGCTTTTGCGCACTAAATGTTTCTTTTAATGCCATGAGAGGCTTTTATTTTATGGGGCACATACCTCCTTTCTGAGGTGTTAGCTGTCTACAATAAGCCGTATTACACACTTCCTTTGTCCGCTGGGTCTCGGTGCCTTATATGGATTTATGTTTACACATGTCCGTGCATATGATGTGAGCCTATATGTAAACATGTTTGTGCTAAAGTAAAGGCTCAAAGGCCGAAACTAAAGCTTTTTCTCTGTCTTCTTTTAGCAAATAGTCTTCCAATAAGTTTGGCCCTGATTGTTTGCAGCAGGCAGAGCTTTTAGAGATAAAGCAAATGTTCTGAAACCGATCGTGCAAGGCAGCGCTATGGGCTTAAATCTGGCTAGTTAATGCCTGCGTTTATGAACCTTCTGTTGATATTTCCCTTAGCACGCTGACATTGTCCACACTGCTTACTCAGCCTATAGCGAGTAATTAGCAGCGTTTTAGTCTGTTCAGCCCTGTGTGTTTTCAGAGAAAGGAGAAAAGGATTAGATACGATGGACCAAAGCCACAGACATGTCTGAAGTGATTAAAGTGTGTATGACTACGATTTTGAAGCTCTAAATCTGCTTCATATTGATCGGTGCAGTTTTTCATTGCTCTGTCATGCAAGGGGCGCTCTGTGGTTCTGCATACAAGCTTGCATCCATTAATGTCTATGTGTGGCTAAGTGCTTATGTCTGTCTTTCTTTTCAGGCAAGATGTGCAAGATTGTAATCCATACTCTGGTTTCTCATTTCTTTTCAGCCCCACACCCCAATTCCACGATATCATCACACTCCAAGCATGCAGATTAGTAAAAGCAGAAAAGAATACACTGCTCTATGGGTTTTTACAGTCAGGGTATACAGAATGTAACTTCTGATTTACCATGAACAATAGTAGAGTGTTTGGGAATAGCACAATGGAAACATTGAGCCGGAACCTCTGGAGTTTAAGCTATTTTAACACAAATAGTATTTTTCTCAAAAGGCAGCTTTGTCAAAACACAACAAAACTGTAATAAAAGCAATTTTATAGTAAGTGTAAAAGTTATAAAGTAAACTATATTGCTCTAATAAGCTTGGCAATCGTTTGCCGTTATTGTATATTGAGTTATAAAGTCTTTTAGACATTGCAGTAATCCAAGCTTGTAAAACGACGTAATTAGATATGATGCATGTATCTTGTGGCTTTTTTATAGACCGTGTCAATGAATTATGCAAAATGCATATGCATGTTCATTGATATTCAAGATGAAATTTTCTTAGATCTACTTTTATGCATGTTAAGTGTCCTGAAAGTGAGCAACACATGCACACATAGACCACAGACCTGTCTTTGGTGGCATTCTTTTATCAGATGTTTCACAGAGCTTCTCTGTTCTCCGAGACCACATCAAAGTGAGGTTTTAGGTTTGCAATGGTTTGTTCTCAGTGAAGTTTACACGCCTTTTTAGACAGCCCTGTCTTGTGGTATTGTATGAAGTCTTTGTGGTTAGTTCAGTTCAGTGGCAGAGCTAAAAGCGGAGTGACGTCTTTAGTGCCCTTCACTTATAATTTTAGCATACAAAGTCAGATAACGTAGCCATTCTGTCTCCTAGTAACTCCTAAAAAGAAACCGTTATGAAAAATTTCCACCATTTCTATGTGACCTACGCAGTTTATTCAGAAAAAATTTGCTCATCTGTTAAGTCATATTGTCAAGGATTTCAGATTATACCTGAAAAAAAGGTTAAGTCGAAGATTAAGTAACTGAAAATGAAGGAGGTCACTGTAAAAGAATTACTGAAGTAAAACTAAAGCTAAAGCTAAATGTAATTGTGTTCCGTGTATGCTTTACGCTCTGCTCTCATTAACCCCACTACCTTCACTGGTCCAAGGCTTTCATCAAATTAGAAATTTTCAAGTGAACATACAGTAGCCAAGCATTTAGTACCAGGTATTTTCCTCAGGAGAGTGAATAACCTTTTTACTTGTGATGTTTTGCCATATTGTTGGCTGTGTGAGATGTCTTTTTGATTTCACTGAGTAGTCAAACTGATTAAATGCAGCTGCACATTCATCTGCTTTATTTCCAGGTACTGCAATGAACACCTGCCCTGCCCGCCACATGTCTATTGGTCTGCTTGGTCGGCATGGGAACGCTGCACCGTGCCTTGTGGCGGAGGCATCCAGTCACGACGGCGGACCTGTGAGAATGGCAACGACTGTCCAGGGTGTGGTCAGGTACAGTATATCACGCAAAATAAAAGCTGTCATGTGCACCATTTATCTACCCGTCTTCCTGTTTCACTATTGTCTGGAATCTCAGCCTAAGCCATCTGATGCAGTCAGTGGTGATGAAATTGGAACATCTAACATGACCAAATCCCCTGGCTATATTTATACAGTGGCAGCATCCATCAGATTTATTACCAAGACCTATTTAATACCACACACACACACAGTAATCACTCCACATATGAATAGGCTTATTTCCTGCCAGAATGCTTTCTCCAAAGCACGGATGATGCAAGGAAGTGTTGAAATACGAGCCTCTGTGTTGTCCTTGTTGACAGAATGATGTGATGCTTGTGTTATTTCTGGTGCTATTTTCACATACACACACACTCTCGCTCTTCCACGGCCTTGGTAAAAATAAGAGAGAACGAACATGATAGCTGTATCTTCTCGTGTCCCTCTTGGAAATGGATTAGAGAATGTGGGTCAGGGCCTTGTGGATGCATTGGATCCTTGAAGTGTGTTTTTGTTTGCTCGTTTGTTTGTGCGTTTGTGTGCATTTGTTACCATTTTGACGGAGTATGTGATTTTTGGATACGTGTAAGGCCAACATTAATCCGCACCTTTTCAAAAAAGGCAGACTAGTATATTTAGAGTTTAGTTTATTATTAGAATTACATCAGGATAGCACACATACCATGCAGTGTTTCTGCTGTTTAAAAGTATCTCTGTCTATGAGGATGAAATGATCGGGTAAGAAAAATCATCTGAACTAATGCTGGATGTACAGCGTTCTATGAGCCAAGTCACATTTAGCTAAAAAAGTACACCCCACAGTTTGTGTAATGGCCCAATGTAAAGCTAAATAATACACTGCCAACATTATGAAACATCCCACACAAGGCCTTTCAACCCCAGGAGTATATATAGTATCTGATAATTGCCCGTGACACATTAGTTGCTGCAGTACACCCAAATGAAAATACTGACCTCCCATTAAATAGCAATTTAACAGTCACGCCATATCATCGACTGCTACATGTAACTGCCTCCTCTCTCACATATACCTTCACATTAGACATCAGCTGTTTGATTTCTGTCATTGTGCAGCAGGCATTATTCTCACTGAAACATCCTGGGAATGACGGGCTATTCCTTGAGGAACTGAGTTAAGTAACGGTGAAGAAAAGTGATTGACAGCTCAAGGGAATTGCAATATCTGCTGATTTCTGCTCCCGAAAGGAGGACTGTCAGCAGTTGTGGGTACAATTTGATGTCTCATATGTCTGGAGACGATCTCAGGCTCAGATAGAAATGATAGCGGCGAGTTGCATGTGTATATGGTACGGTATAGGGAAGGAGAAGGGATAGCTTTAAGTTGATTCCAGTGGAGTTCAAAGCGTGTAGCATCGCCTCAATGCTCTATTTCACCTAACTCTCCACTTCCTGTTTCACTCATTAGCTTTTTGACACTTTTCTTCACTGTTTTTTAGACCTTGTTGTCCCCTTTTATTTTGTTTTGTTTCTGCATACACTTTCTGTCTTCTTACATTGTGACATGGACTTAATTAGGGCCGTCTCTGCCATCCGACGTTGGAATAATTGCATGCAGACTTCACAGACACCTTTGCTTTCACAGAGAGAACTGTTTGGACAGCTTGCCTAACTGGTATTATTGCTGCATATTCCCTCAGATCAAAGAAACATGTTGCTGGTTTTCATTTAGAGCTCTGATAAGGTGCTTAATGGCACAGATGCTAATGTACAGCAATTGTCTCACTGCACTTTAAGCCCCGAAGAAATACAGCTCAAGTGTTCGAGGGCGGCCGGTTTTAAATTCCAAGCAACATGCACGCATGCCTCTAGAATTAATACAGTCATAAATTTGTGTTAGTGCTTAAATATTATGGATGATGGGAATATGTTCTTTTAATTTTATCAAAGATTCCTCCAAAAAGTGAAAAGTGTGATGGAGTTTGGTTTTTATGTGCCATCTGTCTTGGTTCTCTTCCCCCGGACAGATCCACGTTTAATTAAACAGAAGGAGACCGCATTCACGCACAAACACATTGCAGATTCTGTCATCACAGCTACTTTGTAAAACAAGAAACCCTACTGAGACCTAAAAAGATGAACACTGTGTATGGCTTTGACGCTTGTGCACATATATGTGTGCACATTGGTGTTTACCTGTCAGGGCTGATGCAGCCGCAGCCACCTGTGGTCAGCTCTAGGCCTTTGCCAGTTGCCAGACATTAATCAACAGCGATGGGCCAACATCTGCTTGATGCTAGATGGAGATTTGTGAGGGGGAGAAATGTGAAAAATACAATTTTTACCTCTGCCAAGGAGGTTATGTTTTACTGTGTGTGTGTTTGTTTCTTACCATCCAACTTTGTTTGTTAGCAACATAACTCGGATTTTGATGACATTTTCAGGGTATGTCCACTCTGGGTCAAGGAAGAGATGATTAAGTTTTGGAGGTGTTTTGAATCACCGTCTGGATCCAGGAACTTTTTAAAGGATTCTTTATCATTGTGAGATAGGGCATGAGGTCATTCACTGCCATCTAGTGGAGGAAAGTACTAACACTACCTTAAAAAAGTACAAACACTACCTTAAAAAAAAAAAAATACAAACACTATCTTGGCGGAGGTCTACACTCTCCGAGTGCTTTTCTAGTTTTTTTCTCTATTTCTGATATTATGACTACTAATATCTTTAATGTTCGTTGATTGGAAGCTCAAAAGATAAATTCAGGATGTGTTTTCGTCTCAGTTAACAATTTATTCTGATCACAGGTAAAATATAAAAATCAGTGCTGGTCTCTCTCTCGAAAAGAGCCCACCCAGGAACTCGAGTCGCAGGAAAAAAAAAACAAGTTCCAGGTCCGGTTGACAGTATCTTCTTGGTGACAATAGGTTGGACTTTTGTAACATCGTACAACTGCTTCTTCTGATTGGACCTAACCTATTGACTTGACTTGCCAATCGTCAGTTCCCACCTTGTTCCTGGGATGTGCTATCCAAGGTGTGATGATTGCTGTATGTTACCTCCGCCAAGGAGGTTATGTTTTTGCCGGCATTTATCTGTTTGCTTGTGTTCAAAATAACTTGAAAATTTCTGAACGGATTTGGATGACATTTTCAGGAATTGTTAGAAATCGGACGAGGAACAAGTGATTACATTTTGGTGGTAATCTGGATCATTGTCTGGATCCAGGAATTTTTAAAAAAGTTTCTTTATCATTGGGAGATAGGACATGATGGCACTGATTTGCATATGAGGTCATTCAGCACCATCTAGTGGAGGACAGTTCAAACACTACCTTGGTGGAGGTCTATGCTCTCCGAGTGCTTTTCTAGTTTCTTATTGTACCTATTGGAGTCTCAGCTCCCTGTAGCCACAACATCTCCTCCTGTGAGAAGAACTGACTCTGAATTTATCAGTAGTGGTGTTCATGAGTTTACTGTGAGGTCACTTTATCAGTACATTAGATCACTGTGAGGCAAAAGCCAGAAAACAATGATAATAATTGAAGCTTGATATTTAACATTAGCTGAGCTTTAATGAACATCTACATGATTAGTGAATTAAATATGGGAAAATACATGACTTTCATTAAAAAAAAAAAAGCACAAAATACAGAGCTTACTATTATTATTAATGGTGATAAATCACTTAAGAAAAGTTAAATATGGAGGAAAAATCAGTTGGGAACTGCCACAGACGTAACAATGGGTCTTTATTGGTTAAATAAGTAAAGACTGGGTTATTATAAAGCTGAGATTTTATTAGTTTTTCAAACTGTGCTGAAGTTTTGGGTTAATTATAACAATACATGAACGTTATTGTAGTAGAGGTAGATTTCAGTATAGATGTGTGCTTTTATTTGCACAACTTCTCCTTAGTTTTGATTTAGTACCAGAAAAATCAAAGCCTGTTTGGATTGCAGCATAACCATGAGAGTAAAATGTTTGTAAAGCTGTCAAATATCTATATCAAATATACACTGTTGCAAGTCGGAGTGTGTGATATATATTTGCTGAACTGTGCACACACAAATGTTAATGTTTCCCACAAATTAGTAAAGACTCGAGAACCAATAAACTCAGCTTGTACTGTACTGGAGAAAGAAAAACAGGAAAGAAAAGAAAATAGAGTTACTGAGAAAAGTTAGCCAAGCAGATTTTCTGTTTGTCTGTGTTGCGTTCATGTGTTTTTCAGTCCAGATGAAGAAGCTGGAATAAGAGAATAAGGGTATAAGACAGGAGCTTCCATATGCTGAGGCAGCAGTGTTAACCAGTATGCCCACTGGAAAGACCGCACTGATTCAACAGACAGTCTACAGCACATACCTTTACCCCTAAAATGGGTCGTAATGGACAAAAATATCGATATACAACATACACTGTGGGGTTTTCAGAATATTCACATATTCATTCATTCATTCATCTTCTATACCTGCTTTATCCTCACTAGGGTCACGGGGGTCGCATGGAGCCTATCCCAGC
>JAQQZY010000014.1:24425649-24452637 GCA_030068375.1 Ostorhinchus rueppellii
AAGTACAAACGCTACCTTAAAAAAAAAGTACAAATGCTACCTTAAAAAAACAAAAACAAAATCTACCTTTAAAAAAAGTACAAACACTACCTTAAAAAAAAGTACAAACGCTACCTTAAAAAAAAAAAAAATACAAACACTATCTTGGCGGAGGTCTGCGCTCAAAAATCTGTGCGTAACATGGTAAAAAGGACAAAAATTACATGCTGCTATGTGTTCAAATATCTTTTTATTCTCTCACAAGTATATTTTGGGAATCAAACTAATTATACAAGGCAGAATTTTTCACAAAAATGGCTGCTGCTGTAAAGTCACTCACGATTTATATTCGTTCAATGGACAGGTTCTGCATGTAACGCAAGTGGACACAATGGGGTACACATAAAATCTGGAATGAGACTGAGACTCATGAAAAATCCATCTAATCTGAATTAGATAAACCACTAGGATTGTCAAATTTAACACTGTCTTTATTTACAGTGGTATATAAGACCATTTCAAGGAGTGTTTTCCACATATAATGAACTGACACCTAGGTAGCTTTTCATGTCCCAATTTTGGTCCTATTTTTTGTCTCAGTATTTTGTTAAAAAAAAATGCATTAATTTTGGGATGGCTCAGGGCAAATGTATCATTTTTTTTTGCATTTGTCTGGGGTCATCATTAGGTACATCCTGGGGGGGATTATGTCTAAATTTGTCTTTTTATTATTGGGTCTGGCAAAGTGTCAGGTACCAAAATGAACCCAGTTACGTAGAAGCGCACATATGTTTACATCTGTCATATAGTTGGAGTGTCTTGTCTTGTCTCAATATGATTGTTAAAAATGGGACAAAAAAGCAAGAATCATATTATCACTTCTGCAATTTAAGTAAATATAAGATGCTCAGTTTTGCCACTATTAAAAAGGGTCATATTTTACTAAGCCCACTTTTATTAGTCTTTGGTTCATGTATTTGTGTATTTGTACCCTAATAGTTCATAAAGTTTGAATTGGAACTCTATAGGTGCTGCAAAACTGTCTTTATTTTGGCAAAAATCGAGTGGATTTCTGCAGCCTGTTTTAGTTACTGCTTCATTTGTTGCGTCTATAACTAGTTACATCACAACGTTTGCACAAATAAGGTCAAAACTTCTAGCGAACATTTCTCCAAATACGACGTAATTGTTTATCAGCAGCAGCGGTTGTAGTAAAAGCTGAAAATATGTCCAAACTTTGAGCCTATTACCTGAGAAGTTCAGTTGTTGGTTGTATTAATGAACACAAGTGCTGAAGGGGACAAGAAGCATAGCCAACAACCTGGAGGGGGCGGGGCGTGAAGTGGCTCATTTGCATTTAAAGGACCATTATCATTACTCAGAAATAGGGTTGAAGATGGACCTGTGGAGTCGAATTAATGACGAATTCAGACCCAAATATAGCTTTTACACTTCATGTAGACCACAGGGAAATGTTTTAAAATGCATAATTCCATATATATATATATATACTTGTTCCTCAGTCTTTTGGTAAATACATAAATAAACTGCAGATCCACAAGAGCAGCTTCATGTGGAAACTCCAAAGTTCTATTCTGTAAAACACCTTGTCCTCAGACATGACTCTCTGTGAAAGGAGAAAAACATTTCCTCAACATCTGAAATCTTCTACAAGCTTTGCCACATTTAAGAGAACCACAAATCCTGCTTTATTCAGCAACAAAGCCGCACGTATTTCTTTCAATCTGTACCCAGGTAATACTTTATAGGCAATATGTTGTTTACTTCTTTTATTCTCTAAAAACCCTTCTAGGGACAAGTGTCGCAAATTAGCATCAGCTACAAACACTCTGATACTTCCATCGGATTGCTCTTTGTGCTCGTATCTGTGCCTATCAAATGAACCATAAGTAAGTTAAAGCGAATCTGTATTTCTTTTCCTGTCTTTTAATTTTTTAAAATATTTTCTTGTCCTAGTGGAATACCCACTGAAGGGGTGGTTCATAGCCCACTCAGAGGAGATCTACAGAAGTCACTCTATGGACTTCAATAAAAGGGCTTGTGATATTTTTTTCACTCAGCTTTATTGTGTATATACTACCTTGCTATAAAATACATATGCTTTAGCTGTAGTTGATGAGGTTGCCTTTGGAGACCTTGAATGAGGTTTAGCTTTAAACCCAGTAATTATCTCCTTAGCCCTCTGCATCAACACTAATCCTCAGAGAGTACAGGCAGAAACGCTTACCAGACAAGCCTCATTAAATATTTACCGTGTTTGGCCACCATCAACAACTCACACAACAAACACCCACAGATCGTTTGCCTTTTCCCCCTATTCATGCCATGTGTTGGATTTTGTTGCTGTAGGCGGCCGTCCGCAAGACACTGAGGAGTTTTTTTCCCCCTCCTCTTTCTTTGTTATTGGCTGATTATCGCAGATTGCGGGCCAGTCTGTGATGCGTGATGATGTTAAATATTAATGTCTGGAGATGATTACTGCGCTAGATGGAGAGAGGCAGGAAGTGCGGTGGAGGTGACACCCTCATTCATCACGAGGCCCTAACAGAATCTAAATCCTCCCTGTGTTTTTAACCTTGGTACCCCAGGGTGGGGAGACAAGGGGGGGGGGGGGGGGGTGCGGGGAAGAAGGGGTGAGAGAGGAGGAAACAGAAACCAGGTTGGATAGGGAGAGACATGGAGAGATGAAACGGAGATAGAGGTGCTGTAGAGGGGAAAGGAACAAGGAGAGGGGGGGGGGGAGCTGCCACAAAGCCATCTATGAAGCATTTGTAAGAATCGGGGTGAAAGGAATAAAAAAATATAAAGATGGGTAGATGGATGGAAAATGAGATCAAGAGAGAGCATAAAAGAGGAAGTAAAAGAAGTGAAAAATAGGCCCGGGTACTGTATAATGTATACGCACCTCTTCTGGACTGACCCGTCAGCCTATCCCGTGTGACAGGCTGACGGATGTGCAGAAAGGAACTCTTATCTTATTTTGTCAAGGTCTGGCAGTCACTCAAGGCCTATTCAGCATAAATAAACAAGTGGTGAGGAAAATGGCAGCCACCTCACCTTCTCTTCGGTGAGTTACGGTGTCATTTGCCTCCGACGTATCACTACCTCCACCTCCTAATTTATTTAGCGGATCATAAAGGAGTCCGTATTGCCTATTACCCACCTATTATCTTCTTGAATCCTATCATCAAATATAGCTGCATAGAAAGAGGAATATTTTTTTGACGGCTATTCCAAATAGAAGTTGGCTGAGGGAAGTGGAGGCAAAATATATACTCATGGCACTTCTGAAAGAGACTCACATATCATGCTGCGAGAGTTTCAGCACTGTGTTTTTTTTTTGTTTTTTTTTTTTTTACCCGGCTCTTGAAGCCAGATGCAGATGCAAGAAATGGTTGCTATTATAGCCTCCTTTTTTATTTCCTCACTCCCCACTTTAGTTTCACTTCTTTCTCTATCAAGTTTTTTCTTTTTTTTTAAGGTTGGTAGCTTCTCTCCTGTGCCTTCTCCTCCCCTCTGTCCCTGCATACCATCCATCCTTTACCCTTGGCTATAAATTAAGCTTGATCAATGACCTTTTCTGCCTGGCTTGTTTGCCTCATGCCATGTTCAGCAAGTGGCGTAATGGGAATGTATCCTTATTCCATGCATGCTAGCAGAATGGCAGCACCAGGAAAATAAGGCTGAGTCGGTTGCTGATTGATATTTGGGAGGATGAGAGGTACTGGATCCAACAATATTAAGCAGCCAGAAGTAGATGGAAGACACACACAAGAATACACAGTGATGAAAGCTTTGTAAAGTCTGTTTATTGCTCATAAAAAGAAGCTGTTTAATTTTGTATTACTCACTGCTGAGAATGCTAAAAGCTGTGCTGTACATTACTATGCGTAGACAATACACAGGAAAAATGTTTGACAGTGTGATTTTTTTTTAATAGTTGCTTTAATGATTTATCTTTTTCTCACCAGACGCAGCAAAATCACCTGTCTACAATTAAACGTGTGCGAAATGAAAATTAGTGTTTACTGTATTGAAACGTGTCGCTTTTCTGTGTCTACAGGAGTACCAGTCGTGCAACACTCTTCCCTGCCCCGACCTGAAGAAGACCACACCCTGGACGCCGTGGACGCCCGTCAATATTTCGGACAACGGCGGCCACTACGAGCAGCGTTTCCGCTACACGTGCAAGGCTCGCATCCCAGACCCAAGTCTCTTAGAAGTGGGCAGGCAGAGGATCGAGATGCGCTACTGCTCCAGTGATGGATCCACTGGCTGCTCCACTGATGGTTAGTGCAGAATGGCACTGCAAGAGACAGATGGCTTCTCTTCAGCTATCTCAGCTTCTGGATGTCACTGTGTTATCTCACTCCAATTGGCTCTCTGTGTCTCTGCAGGCTAGTTATTGGTCACCTTGCCTAAAGCATTTACTCTTTTGTGTTCCTGTTCTGTTTTCTCACGTGTTTTCTTGCCGTCTTTCCCTCTATCGCTTGTAGAAGTTAGACTGATGTAAAAATCAGGACTTGTGTTTACACTTGCATCCCCCTCGACTTTATTAGCAGATCAAAGCGTCAGACATGTTAATGAACTTCCAAACCACAAAGCCGATCAGCAGTTTATGACTGATTTTAGTGCGCTATCTCTCACATTCACACGAGGCTGCACCGAAGCACATTCCTGCCACACACACATCCAATACGCAAAGTTCAATTATAGATGCACAAATACACTGTTTATCCCTTTTGTTGGTGTGCCACGCAGACTCAGTTGGCCGCACCCCTTGTGAATTAGACACTGTAAATACCCGTACAAATGGGCTGCTAATTGAGAAGTTGTTTATGTTGTCGAGTAGAAGGATCCATAGTCATATTGGAGGAGAGACAGGCTGGGTGGCACCACACCACAGCAAAAAGGTTTCAGCTACAGATGCAGCTGTTAAAGTTTGTTTATGGTCTCAGAGGGTAACAGAGATTTTTTAGGGCTTTAGAATTAGCGCTTGGTTAAGCTGCTGCAGCCTCCCATCTGTGTCTCTGGGTGGTCCACACCATTCACATGCCACGTGGTGTGTAATCACCATAGTTATTCCTAATGTACACTTTGAGGGTTTTTTTTTTCCTCCCTTCTGATATCTCCTCTTCCTTATTTCAGATTTTTTTTCTATTTCCTTATTAATCTACTCTTAATCTTCTCTCACTTCACATCAGTGCCATTGTTGGTACAGACTGTTCTTTTCACACTTTTAAACAGCATTTACATTCTTCTGAAGGGTTTTAAATAAGCACTGGCAGGTAGACAGAGGAAACTTAACTTCACATTCAAAGCCTTTAGAGGAGTGACAGCCACACATCTGAGACATTAGCAAACCAAGAGTCGAGCTTTAATAAGTCTGTCTTGTTTCTGATTAGCGGAAGGAAGTCTCACACACAAAGTGTTTCATTAGAGGTTGTCAGCAGACATCAGATCAGCTGTGGCGGTTACGCCAACGGAAAAGAGATGGCTGTGTGTTCAGCAGTCATTTTTTGGCAGTGTGTCAGTCTGGTCTGTAGGACATAAGCAGCCTATAGGCAGATGGTGATGTATGAGCTGCACAGTACACGCTTTAAAACCCTCAAACAACCAGTGCACAAACATGGAGGTTGTTTTTTCCTGTCTGGCACCAGAAAAAATTGCAAAACTGTTAACTCAGCTTAGGTGTAAATGATGTACTAGCTGTGTTACAAGTTAGATCCTCCTGAGGGACATTTATACATTTCCTGTAGCAAAGACAGACTTCATTACAAGCTCAAGGCCAGAGATTATTATTATTAGCACCAGTGATTATCCTGATGGTATTGCACTTTACACTTATATTGGCAGTGGTAGGTATGCAGTTGGCATCTCCACTGCAGGCATTGCATCAAATCTTTGCCCGTGTTGAATGGCCTTGTGAATATGTAGGATTTTACATGAGAGCGCAACTTTTTTTTCTTTTCTATTATGAATTCGCTGAGGACCAAGCTTCTTTTCAACATCAAAACTGCTGTATTCATGGTTTTGACTATTGAAAGCCTCATGAAATGCTCAACTGTGCTCTTTTGAGCAAAAATGTAAGCAATGTCTTCATCCTTAAAAATGCCCTTTTCATTTCAATTGTGTTCCGCAGCCTGACTGAAAAGAAGGCTAAGGTGTGCACAGCCCCTTGTGTGATACTCTCTGTTTGTCCCGTGTTGATTGTTCATCTCCAGACTTCAATATGATTCACTTCTCAGAGGAGTTTTAAGTCATAACTGTCAAAAAAGGGGATGGACTCCACCGATCCACTTCTTCATTTCAACTATTATCAGACTTGCCATCCATCTGGTGAGCACTGGTGTGTGTATTGGTGGGAGCGTGTGAGTAGGTGGAAGAAAGTGTGTGTTTGTTTGTGCTGATCTGCCCGTTTTGCGAGTGGGTGGATGTGTGTGTCTGTTTGTGTGTATGTGTGCGCACATGACGCTTTTCCAATATGTCCTCCTCCCACCTACCCGCCTCTCCTGGGTTGCCTGAGCCCTGACGACACCAGTTAACTTTTTTTTATAACCGAGAGGACGTTGCAGGGTAATTACAGCCATAGTGTTGGCCTGTATTGATGTTCGCAACCAGGCCAAAGGATTCCAAGATCCCTCTGAGAAGATGAGCACCCAAAAGGAATGGTGTGTCACCCGATAAAGATTTACTATTTGCATTAGTCGGCTCTCTATCGATTACAATCTTCTGCACAACATGAAGTTTTCCTGTGGGGCCGCTATAAAAAATGCTGCCACATGACTGTATATGTGTTTTAGCCTGTCACACAATGAACACTGAGGCGAAATATATAGAGATAGTATTTGCAAATAATATTATTCTCCATTTAAAGAACAAAGCATTTCCCTCGCCCTCCCTGTTTTCTTATTTAAAAGCAGTGTATAGCATTAGGAGGTGTGTTGTCTTCTTGCTGTTTCACTGTCTCACTTCCTTCCCCTTTGATAAAAAGCCCATCCTGTCATCCATGTTGCCTGAAATCCTCTTCATCTCCTTTTGCCAGCGGCAGAATGTCGCAATATTTGTGGCTTTGAGCATCAGAGCAATCCAAGATAGCTGACATTTAATGATTTAGACTGTTTTCAGAGATGCGGCGCATGTTATTGACGCACACCTGGAGGTCTTGTCTGTGATAAATAGATGAGAAGTTTTAATCCTGCATCAATAAAGACGATGAATTTCTGCTTGAGATATGCTCATCGCTGTTCTGACCTCTCACCAGTTTCTCTCTTTCTTAGTTTCCCCTTGTCTTTCATATTAACATCTTTATCTGTCTTCTTCATTATGGATAATTATATTATGAATGTGTGATTTAACCAAGCATTCACAATGGGCTTTTATATAACATACTGAGAGGTTTCATATCAGTGATCATAGCTTAATGATGGTGATGAGTTAATTACTTAAGATCTGTAGTGATTTAAAGACCTCTCTTGTCATGTACGCCCAGTGATTAGTCTTGCTGTTCTTGCAGCCATTTTTCCTTATCTAATTCATTTGCCTGAATAAAAAGCCAAACATTTGATCATATAAGTAATTGTCTGTATAGACATATGGATTTAATCGTCCCTCTACAGAAATACTACGGACAGTTTATTAAACTGAGCTTCCCTTTTCCTGCCAGTTCGTCTCTTCTGAATAAGGCAGTAATTTGTGTATTAATTCAGAAAAAAATGCCAAGGTTTCACCCATTCATCCTGTTCAGCATCCCGCTCAAGGCAACATCAGTAGCGGAGACAAAATTACTAAAAGAATGCGGTTTGCAGAAAAAAACTGAATTTACTGTCGTGTTATGTCAAGAAATGAAAACACCTTCCTGTCTTTCATCTGCCTGTAACTAAATCATCATTTAGTTGTTATCACTTAGTTCGTGAGGTCTCTGCTGATATACTAAAAGAGTCTACTGCAGCAACAGACAACATAAATAATGGTTGCTGCAAAGCTATACCTCTGAAACAGATATTCCTGCCCGATTCAATCAATATCACTATAGAGTAAAATAGGAATAGGAAGTTAAATGTTCAGTCATTGTAGTGTCATGATGCCCCAATAGGAATCCCAAGCTTTAAAAGGTTCTGAAATCAAGCATCCAATGCAGTATTTTTCAACATTTGCATCTTACAAAGACAGTTGCAGACACACTAAGGGAAATGAAAGCTCAGGAAAGATGAAAGACGTTTCTGTAGAGGGATGTGAGTTTGTAATTTTGCTGGCTTGTGTCGATGAGTGATGGCTTCATTTTTTTCTCAGGGAGAAACGGTGGTATGTCAGCAGCCTGATGTGTTTCACTTCAGCTGATCTGGTATCAAGGCCAGAGCCTTCTCATGGGCGACAGATTAGTTTCTCCTGCACAGATGTCATGAGCAGACACTGAGTAGGCACAGGACAGTGCTGAGGGACGCCCGTGACGGATGACAACCGTCAAAGGCATCCCTCTTATTGTCTTTCTGCTTTTCTGTCCTGTCCCTCTCCCCGCAGTCAACACTCTCATTTCCCATGGTTTTCTTATTATTTTTAAAGAAAGCAGATTCCTGGCTGAGAAGATAAGTCAACATGGAGTTGCTCTGAGTTATTTTTCTGGCACTGCTTCTTGTATTGGGCTGTGTGATCTCTACATGTTTGTATTCTTTATCTGGTATTAAACGGCAAACATTTCTGGATTCATATGTCTCTGCTGGTTATGCTCCAGATAAAAGCTATGTCATATGGTAGTCACATTGAGATGACAGTCCTGATCAGTTATTTTTGACACCTCTGGAATGCCAATAATTGACCGTTTCACCTCAACCCTTTATATGGACTTTGTAGGGTGATGTAGTTATGGTGACAGAGCCTACAAGCAAAGAAAACTGGTCCTTTGTTGGTTTACAAAAAAAAAAAAACATTCTTTGTACAGCATGCCTGCATGAAATTATATAAAAAGAAATGCATCATGCTTTCAGCTTTTGACAGTTCCTTCTAATCAGGTATCAACCATAAGTATTAACCAGAGAAAAGTTTGACGTTGACATGCTGCCTTTGTGATAAGCTTGCCTTTCTCTGTCTGCACTGACATTGGTTCAGTTTCCGCTTTGTTGCCGCTTTGTTGGTTTTTTTTTTTTTTTGGGTTTTTTTTGACCAATCTGACTGGATTTTACCACAGAGCTCTGATACACTTCAAATTACTGGGGAGAGGGAAAAAGTTTCTTTGATGGAAAGTTTAGGTAGAAAAAGATTGACCCCATTTGTCAGCAATTTCAACCTGTTGCAGTTGAGTCATTCTTTTACAAACTCCTACAATTACCACAAATATACACTCGAAGCCCACTACTTCAGCTAGTTGAACCCTAGAATGGTTAGAAACAGGTGTTGATATATATTGTTTTGTACCCAGCTGTTATTTTCTCTTACCTCTGATTGTATTTGCTACAGGTTAAAGGGCTAGAAACAAGTAGTGATATATATTTTATGTAAAATTATTTTGTTGTGTTTTATCTGTGCATTATTTACAAAGTGGCTGTAATTGATAGTACTATTAGTGTGAAATATGTGTTGTTTCTGCTGCTTATAAACACATACATACACATATACTATATACCTGTCACACTTTGATGCCGTCTGTTAATTCTGTGAGAACAAAACAAGCAGCAGTGACATTAAATGGGAAAGGTGTAGAAAGTGATCATCACAGAAAAGATGCGGTTGCCGTCATTTTCTTGTCAAAGTTCTGTTTTCGCCAATAGATTGAAGCGGCGGGGACTATTTTGTGCATCCTCCTTGACAGAGCACTTTTGGGTAAATTGTCAGTCAGAAGAACAGCAATCAAATCACGCAATACGTAGCTACATTGTTAGAAAATCAAACTCCCCAAACACAGATAAAAGGGAAAATAATAACATGCATTTGCAACATAAAGTTTACAATTAAGCAGCTGGCATGAAATGTTGTATTTTCAGTGCCAGCTGCACTGATAATCTTAATTTTTCTTTTTAAGGCATTTCAGCTTCATAAGTCTTTCCTCAGGTGAATTAAGCACACGTCTTACTGCATCTATGAATCCCTGTATTGGTGAAGTGAACGTTTGAAACTTTGTTGTAATGTTTATTAAAATTGGTTGTTTGTGCTTCTGTGTTTCCCTACGTGTGCACTAATCCCTCATGTTCTTCAGGCATGAGATTTTAATTGCACTCTAACAAACTTTTAATTGGTTCTTGCGTGTGAATATCCCTCTAGAGGGATGCTGGGTCAACTAGCACTTGGCAGACCCCAGGACAGCTCAGGGACTACTGTCACATCCTGCCACTGCAAGCGACCAGAGGGCCTCATTTTCTGGTTTTATATGGCATGACATATGAAAACACAGTCATACATTTGTAAATACTTACTGTAGTCAACACAATCACAATAAATGAGCTCAGTTCCTTCCACAGGGAGATATTGTCGATCTGATAGAGAAAGTAAAGGATGGGGAGGAGGGGAAAGCAGTAATTGGGATTAAACGAGCTATTCTGAATCTAGGACAGGGTGAAAGAAGTAGCCCTTTTTCCTCTTTCGCTGCGGTCAAGTAGAATAGTGTCGATAAAGCTTTACACACGATCATGTTTTTCTTTTGTGCAGGTGAACATAATTGACTTTTCCACATCTCCATCTCTCATGCAGTTTCTTGTTGCTGTCAACTCCTTAGCACCGTCTCCATCTAATTTTCCTCTTTCCATCCAACATTTGATTTTACTGTTGCCTATCATGACCATTAGATTGCACAGTATTGCATGTCTATTTGGCCTCAGAGTCCCTGTTTCGGTTTTTCTTAATCTCACATATGGCTGTATTCGCTCTTTGATGCACACACAAGTTCATACGTTTGTTTACAGAGGATTTTGCCTCTGAGCAGGGTGTGACGTTGACTGAGGAGAGTCTGGAGCTTTTTTTTTTTTAATGTCCTAGTTTCTTTGCGGTGTGACTATTGGATGTTGCGCTGTGTCCTTTTTAGTTCTGGCTCACCCAGCTCGTCAGGAGTGTGAGGATTTATTCTCTCGGGCTGTGTGTGGTTCTTGTGCAGATCAATAGATCCAGTTGCTACCTATTTAAGAGGGAGGGCACCACGCTGTTTGTTTTGGCGACAGGAGGGCAGCCCCTGTGAAGCAGCATTAACAATAGGCACAGTAAATCAGAGCAGTCACAGGCCAAGTCAGCAAAGTGCTGTGTGTTTGTATTGTAGGTTCTAATTGAGTGTACATGCTTGCATCATTCTGTGAGGTGCATGTACAGTACTGAATACCACTGTGCATAAGGGTTGGCGTGTGTCCGTCCACATGACTACAACGCTCTCGTAATGTGTGGGCTCATGTTCGCATGCATGACAGGGATGATTATAAAGCACTGCATCGCCTCAAGAGCGTAGCAGTAGTCCAGTCTCTGCAGACCCAAGGGGGGGTTGATAAAGAGTATGGGTCACAGTAGCAGGCAAGACTGTCTATGCCACGGCCTGCTCAGAATCGATAAAGAGCCGGGGCCTCGACGGGTCTGTCAGCGCTCACGCCAGCTTGATGCTGGGGTGAGGCGGCCTGTGCACTGCCAAGGTCGGCCCTAGTTATGAAGAGGTCGAGGATTTGCGCTAGGTAAACACACTGTCCTCTCCCTGAGAATACAAAGCAGCTGTGCCACGATAACTGTCAGTGAAAAGAGCATGCTGACAAAACAACGAGGCCAAGCTGGAGGACAGAGAGAGCGAGCGAGACGGAGACAAAAAGTATCGGAAGGTTAATGTGGGAGACGGACAGAAAAGAAGATAAAGGTTCTGAAAGGCAGTGAACAAAATGATAAGATAGTGATAATAGCCAGGATAGATTTGAGATTACAAGGAGAACTGTACAAATAAAAGGAAGGTCGCAGGGGCACTGTCGACAGATTGAAGCCCCGGATCTGCATATTGTACTGAAGTCCATCGAAACGGCACAAAAACATTTTCACCTCCACTTTAAAGTCGTTAAAGTGAGAAATGATGCAAAACAGAGACCGTATTGGCCAAAATATGACTTGGATTATAATATGAAAAAGTAGATAATAACCTAGTTTGTTGAAAGAGTGAGTCATTATAGAAGTGCCCGGACATTGACTGAATTTCATTGGAGGTGATTATCATTCACTCAAACAGATGAGTTGATGCTTTTGATTCACAAAAGGCCAGCAGCATTATGCCTTTTTTTTTTTTTTTTTTTTTTTTAACTCCGCTCTCTTTCTCTCAGCACTAGGCCCATTTCCACTGCACTGATTAATGCGTGCAGTAATTATGGTTTAATAGAAATTACAGTTTCATATTTCATTAGGAATCCTCTATTCGACTCATTCCAGATGAGAGTACACAGATTAGTCAGCTGATGTTGTTTGATGAGCGGGCACGGTGTGTGTTGACAGGACACACTCCACTCTCACTGAATCAATCTTTAGGAAAATGACAAGAGGTCTGTGAAGAATTAAATGATGAATTACATTTGTGCAACTGATTTGGAATTATCTATCCCTCCTCCTCTACTATTATGTCACAAAAGAAAAAAGGGAGTACAGTGGCTTTTTATAATAATATGCAGGACAAAAAGTAAAGTTGCTGATTTAGAACAAAAATGAACAAGTGCAGGTATATGGAGTGGGTCTGGCCTTTATGTATTTATTTAGAATTAATTTACTTGTGGAAGAAAACCTTGTGGAAGTAACACCAAACAGGGATAGGATACTGCTCCTTCAGCACAAATGGAGCTAAAGCTTTTAAGAGTGTCTTCCAGCTGCAAGAGTAAAGACACATTCACTGTTATCAAGCACTTTTATTGACTCTCTGCCCTCTTCTTGCTGTTCAGAACAAATACACATAGTGATGCCAGGAAGGGAGGACAAGTATCATCCACTTTCTTCCCAAAAAAAGCAATGAAAATTGCCGTGTTTACAGGAAATGTTGTCTAAATGCTGAGAAAAGCTAACCATACCATAAAAAAGGCATTCATAGTTATAAAAGCATCCACTTATTTTGATTATATTCTCACTCTTTTGTCTCTGACAGGTGAGGTGCTTCGTCTAGGGAGGATCTCAGGCCACACGGTGAATGGTGGCTGGTCGGCCTGGGGCTCCTGGTCACAGTGCAGTAGGGACTGCAGTCGTGGAATCCGTAGTCGAAAGAGGACATGCAGTAACCCAGAACCCAAGTATGGAGGTCAGACCTGCCTGGGGCCGGCACAGGAGTACCAGGAATGTAACATCACTCCTTGTCCAGGTAAGAGATTTAACACAAATATAGTATCTGCGGACTATCCACAGTGGAAGCATGGAGATAAAGGCAGGAGGAGATTACTTATTCAGCGTTGTGGTTCGTTCATCACAGGAAAATATACACAGCTCACCATCGCACTCAGTTTTTCTCTTTGAATTAGGAGATAAAAAAAATTACAGTGGCAAAGTGACTTACCAAATCATCAAGAACAACAAAAGAAATCAGTTGCAGATAAGAGGTGTGACGGAGACCCCAATTTTCACCAGGAATCAAAGAGACAATCCCTGTGGCGCTCCAGTATGTAATTACATTGCCGGGTAATTATGCTGCCAGCTATGGGAGGCCTTATTCTGTTGTGAAAAGCCCTGAGACAATGCATTTTCAACACTCCTCTAGCACAAGACGGCAAGAGGAAGCTTTCTAATTAAAAGAATACTCTGTCTGACAAGAGAAGTAAGCTGTCTAAATGGAAATCCAGTGCTTAGTTTGGCATAAAGCACACCTGGTATCCTATACAGGAACCAGGCAGACAAGCAGGACGGTGTACCAGATGATTATTAATCAAGTGCCCCGGAGAAAAGCTTTAGGAGTGTTGTTAAAAGCCTGAATCTGCGCGTCATTTTCAACGCCCGCAATCTGTCTTCATAACTTCTGCCACACTGTAACCAAGCAGAAGAGACAAGACAACGAACAGCACATCGATGCTGTTTTTACCGTCTGTTAATTCATTTAGTGATACTGCGTGCCATTCAGTCCCGAACACAATAGCTAACTTTGTGAGCTGTTATCAACCTTGTGCGTAGACAAAGACTTTGGATGGATCTGAGAGCTTTAGAGTTGCTTCATCCTGGTTCGCACTGCTTTTCACGGTTTCCACAAGTGCTCCTCTTGGGTAACATGGTGAATGAATGCGTTTTGATTCCACTGCGCCACATCTCTATGCTAATACATGTTCTACACCTATTCTGGGATGTTGACAGTAATAACACCGAAGCTACAATATGTTGATGAACAACACTGTGCTGCTGTCCCCCAAAGGAACTGACTTAACATAGCCTGAATAGCAATGAATACTAATGCATACCCAATTAGCACCCCACTGAAATTGAGATATTATTTTGAGGTAAGCAGACCGTGCAGGTAGACCAATGGGCTAATCTTGTGCTATTCTGCATTTGTGTACTTTGAAAGAAAAGGAAAGAAGAGGGGTTATGCCTACCATCCATCTGGTTTGGAAACAAATGAATCCATGTTTTTCTTGCGTCTGTGGCTGAGATGAGACGATCCGTCATGGAGGGCCAGGAATCGACTTATGTGTCACTTTGTGATAGAGAAATTACACTGAGATGACAAAAAGCATCTGCAACTTCAATTACCTGCACGGTGCTGCCAGCTATCCTCTGGTCTTTAAAAGTAATTCTCAAGTGGTTCCGAAGAGGGAATTTCTCTCTGCCACGATGAAGTGAGGCCTCATCCAGATCATTGGTAAAGGATATTTAGCTCTTCATGGTTAAAGATTACCCCTGTTTCATTGCTGTTTTTCCACCTCTTTTTATTCCTCCCTATGTTCTTCTCTAACACTTTTTTTACAGCTTCTGAGTGTGTGAATTTTCACATTTGTTAGTTTTGTGTTTGCCACTTGGCGCAGCATGAGGAGAGCAACAATAACAGAGATTGTAATGGTCCATTTATCTTTATTAATCAGAAGAGAGTTTGTTTACTTCAGAGGAGGGGGGTCGGACATTTGCTATAACAGCTGGATGAAGCACAGTTCCTGTCACTTCAAAACACTCGGTTTCACACCAGTACACACATACATGCACACATATACAAATTGCTTCACATTTCTGTGTCACGCATCACTCAATGAAACGACTTGGAATGACTTCCGATCACTTGATGTTGAGAGGAAATTGTCTTTTCAAATGACCTGGAACCCAATCCCTAGAAAACATGAAAACATGATTTTTGGGGAGTACTCTGCCAGAAATCCAGAAAAATATTAACTGTTTCCTGTTGCTTTCCATCATTAAGTGAATCTGTTCACACTAATGTAATCACTCAGGCTTTCAGGGTGTTTGTGTATTACCTTCACCAGTTTATCATTTAAATCCATCTTTGGATTGTAGGAAGAGGAATGCATTACCTAATGGACTGAAATGTTGCTCTTATCTGTCCTCCTGCTGGGTTTAGTGGACGGCAGCTGGTCATGTTGGTCTTCATGGTCCAAGTGTTCTGTGACGTGCGGAGGAGGACACTACATGAGGACACGAACCTGCAGCAACCCCCCACCAGCTTACGGAGGGGACATCTGCCTGGGCCTGCACACTGAAGAAGCACTTTGTAACACTCAGGCCTGTCCAGGTATTCACACATAGTACCCCCCCCACACACACACACACACCTACCTCAGTGATAAGCAGCTTAGGGCCTCGTCTCGGCCACCAATCCATCACAGGTTCATTGCTTATTTTCTTTAGTCTCCCTTGGCCCCCTCGGAGGCCACTCATGCATGACTAATACGCTGCTGAAGGCATTTGCAAAGTCTTTACCGCACTCACACATTTATATGGATGTGTAGCAGACAGGTTGTGAGATATGTTGTCATTGCCATTCCCAGAGAGTTGGTCCAGCTGGTCTGAGTGGTCCCACTGTGACTCCAACGGGGCCCAGCTGCGTGTGCGTCACTGTGATGTCCTGTTTCCCACTGGAAACCAGTGCTCTGGAAACAGCAGCGAGACCAGGCCATGCTCTCCTGACTCCAATTTTATACCAGGTGAACACACACATTACTGTAGCCTCATTTCTTTAGTAATGTCTTGGGCTGTCATGCATGACTAAACACAGTTTAACCCAGACACACACACACACACACACACACACACACACACACACACACACACACACACACCCCATATGCCCACAGCGGTAATTCATGTCTTTTCCTAGAATCCTATGATAATGAAATACATTCTTGATCCCTCTAAGGGACTTGTGCCAGGTCAAAGGTCAGGTTCAGCGACAGGGCAGCTCTTTTGGGGATGCTGGGGATTAAGTGACTTGCTCAAGGACTCCTGAGTGCGGCAGGTGATTACACGAGGGCGCGAACCCATGTTCTTCACTTTAGGGCAGCAGTCTCCCTACACATTCCACGAGCCCTACTGCTGTATTACTTTCATTATGAGCCTAGGAGTGTTGTCAGGCCATGTAAAATAGCTCTTACACCAGCAGTTTCACTTTTTTCTAATATTAGAAGGAAAGGAAGAACTGGCCCCTCTACGCTGCACAATTTAAGTTGGTTTAATCTCCAAGAATCCTTCCTTTTATGTTTTATTTCTTCGGTGCTGTTTAACTCATGTAAAATCCCCTTTAATTATCAATCTGTATCAATTAGACATATGACTATTGACTTTAAGGATTTTCTAACAACTTCTTTTAAATATTGGATAACATAGTGGATGATACCATTGCAACAAAACACTGTTTGTGATCGATTCAGACTTCAGAAACTCCTCCAGAAACCCAAATCTCCATACACAAACCCACACCCCATTAGTATTGATATCAGCTTAGACATCTCCCTATTGATAGCCAGTAATGTGAGGTACCCAAGAGCATTGATTCAGCTGCTCAGAGATCATTAAAGCAAACCCCTGTAACAAATAATGCTTTTGTTTTTCAGATTTTATCACCACTATGAAACGTTTGTGTGTTTAGCAAAAGTTAAATATATTTTTCCGCGGAATTTATTGGTAGAATCCTCAAACTTTCAGGAATAATGCGTTTTTAGGTAGAATAAACATTTGATTCAAACACCTATTTGTAACCTTTCTGTATTAATTAGCAGGGTTATAATACTCGTGAAAACCCTTCACGGATCTTTATAGAATTACCCATTTGGCTTTATACCTTATCATCCATCCCCTTTAATGGGAAAGGCAGTCCATTAAGGTTCATTAGTAACGTCTTGTACTTCGTTTCCTGTAATGAGAGCTGATACTTTTCATAAACCACTCCAGGTGCCACAGCTGTGATTAGCTTGCATAGTTTTTTACGATAATCTGCTTCATATTGAGTACGGTCTTCATTCCCGTGCTCACCTTCAAGGGTACAATTTGTCACGATAACAGGGGATTTGGCCCTAACTCTGCCGCCTTTTGCGCCTTCTTATTCTTTTTCAGAAGTCTCCATTGCACGCTCAAGTCAGGAGGAGAGGCGATGTGGAGGTAATTTATATATATGTGTGTGTGTGTGTGTGTGTGTGTGGCTGAAGTAAAGGAGATTGAGAGCAAAAGGATCTTACATTATACACTGTAAAAAATAAAACATTGAATCAACTTAAAAAATTTTCTTCACTAGGTCACATTTTTTTAAAAAATTAGTTGAGTGAACCGATAATAATAATTCAATGTAATGTTATTTGGTTCACTCAACTAACTTTTTTTATGTGTGACCTATTGGAGAAAAAAATGTCAGTGTTTTACTTTTTACAGTGTACAAGCACAGTGTCTCTGCAATGAAAAGCTGTTTAAAGGCACGTCAATCCAGTTTAACTCCTTCACTGCCAGGCGTTTTCAGAACAGAAACCCCCATACTGCCAGGCGTTTTAGAGTATTTTGGCTGATTTTCAAGACTCGCAGAATATCGAGTTCTAGGACTACATAAACATGGCACCCATCAAAATAAAGTGTAAAGTCTCTTCTTTCATGTGGAAAAAAAAATTGTTTCCAGCTTTTTCGGTTCTCAAGTTATTGAACTTAGAACACAGGGTGGTTTTCGCCCAAAAATGCCTGAACGCTAAATACTTCCACAAAGTTGCACCAGGTCGTTTCCTAGCAACCCCCCCAATGAAAGCCGATTGACGCCAAAACACGTCATCGGCAGACAACGTTTGGCTTTGAAATGACGCCAAAACATGTCAATGGCAGTAAATGAGTTAAAATTCAACCAAAATTTTTTTAAAAGTCAATCTGACCGTTAAATATATCTGAGAGTAGAGTTTTGTTTTGTTTTTTGTTTTTTTTCTAACACTTTGGCCAATCCATAAATACCAACTGTCATTACTTCACAAAATAGAATGTCATCTAAAGGGCATGGCAGTAGGCACCATTCTTTCCCCAAGGTTTAACAAAATAAGACAGTAGGTTCTGTAGCTTTAAAGCTTTTTTGTGTGCGTGTGCAAAAATCCCTAATTACCTCCCAGTGCATCTTAATTTAAGAAGTCTGAGAGAAAATGTTTTCCTAATCATCCTATTTTGGTCTGATTATTCCATAGCAGCATGAAACATCATCAGGTCATCTGTCTTTTATATTTAGTCTTTTGATTTCAATCAGAAGGAGAGAACTGCAGGAGGAAGGCGTGTGTTTTCAACTTCTGCCGTTTTTCCCCTGATTCGCACCTCCTGCAGCTTTAATTTGCTTCATCTTTTCAATGAAGTCCAAATACTAAAGGGTCTACCAACATTGTAATTTCCGCAGATCTGGAGTGAATACATATAATGACTTTTAACCGTGTTCCCTGCTGCAGCAATCCAGATATGAAAATGTTGTCCTGGCCTGATGAAAATGCAGATAGACCCATCTTAGTCACCATCAATTGCACCCCGTGCTCACAGCAGTAACCTACATGAGGAGCAGTGACGCTTTAGAGACTGGTGTTCTGCTTTGTACGCAGGCTCCGACAGCTGTAGCTATCATTACTTAGCTTATTGGAAGGAAGCCATATGCACCCTGTCAGGAAGCTCTGCGACGTGAAGACAATACTTTACAGCTCTTCCCTATGTGTTTTAGAAACGAAATTAAGGATAACCCTATAGAGAAAAGTGCTATAGTCGAAATAGTTCGTTGTAAATAAGCATTCTATTTTCTCATTTCCTTTAATTAAATATTTCTATGAAACTGTTTTATGGTTCATAGGGGGGGAAAAGTACATCATTGTGTTTCTATACGTTTTATCCCTCTATCCATGCAGATCCTCACTTGGCTTACTGCATTATTAATGCATAAATGAATGCAGCAGATAATTTCTTTTTTGTCCTGCCAGACTCTAATAATTATAGAAGAGTAATCAGAGAAAAGCACAATTATAATTAAATCATTAAACTGCTGAAATTAATGGGAAATTTCTTAATATGCTGCATATGTTTACAGATACACAGAAAATAGGTTTTCTGTTTTTTTTTTTTCATTTAAATTGTGTTTGGTGTTATTAAATTGTTTAATTTTTTCGCCTTATGCTCTTGTAAGTGCTGCTTTACATCTGTTTGAAAAATCCCCAGCTTTCATCTTTGGTATTCTATTGTCGTAGAGAGCGAGGGTGATAAGAATATAAGAAGGAAAAAGGAAAGAAGACACAAATATTCTTTATTTTCTGCCACAGTCCAGAAGGGTTTTTTATTGCGGAACACTGCATCATTACCATATGAATTACAGCTTCAATTACTGTTTCCACTTGTGTGAATTGACAGGGAATTACCCCCAGACTCTCGCTCTCACACCCTCCTTCTCTGTTTTTTTTTTTTTTTTTTTTTTTTCAGATTTCAACCTCTTCCACATGATCGCCGTGGGGCTCAGCAGCTCCATTCTGGGCTGCCTGGTCACCCTGCTGGTGTACTCGTACTGCCAGCGTTATCAGCAGCAGTCCCACGACGCCACCGTCATCCACCCCATCTCTGCCGCGCCACTCAACACCAGCATCACCAATCACATCAATAAACTGGATAAATACGACTCCGTGGAAGCCATTAAGGTTTGTGGACAGGTTTGCGCTAGGTTCACTGCGGGTCATGTTTGACTGATGTCTGGTTGCGTCGAGGCATTTTGAACATTTCCTTACTTAATCAATTACACACACTCCCACTCGAAGTCAGCCAGCAACAGTTCGCCTCTTCCTCCAGTGTCGGCTGTGATTAAATACACTTCTTACTGCATGACTCTCACTGTCACACCACCTCCTGTCGAGCACTGACACTCTCTAGCCGTTTAACAGACAGTGCGTACATCTTTTCTCCGTGTGCTCCTCTTCTGTGTGTCTCAGTGTGTGACTTTGTTGTGTGTCAGTGGTCATACACTGCTTTCTCATAACCTACTAATTTAATCAGATATCAGGGTGTGGGCAGGAAGTCAGGCGAGAGCACTATCTGCACATCTTCTCGCTTATAAAGGTTCCTTTCATCATTATTGCTTCCTAAAGTGCAAATAGTCAGATGTATCAGCGCCAGTGACACAGATCCAGCTCCTCTTCTGATACAAACAGCCCCCACTCTGCTGATAGACCAGGCCTTTTAGTGCCAGACTGAGCTGGTGATTAGTGCTTGTCCATGGCTGTTCCCTGCTCCAGCTGGGCTTTTTTCAGCATTTCCCAATGCTCTGAATTAAGAGTTGAAACCAATTTTAACACCATGTGGTATTTGAACAAAAAACAGAGCTCTAGAAGCAATGGATATATGTGTGTTTTTTATTAGCACAACTCTAAATATATTTACTTTTTTCCTTGAAAAACAGCCTGGCACTAGCTATCAATTTTAAGGCTCTGGCACCTAATGTTGATAAGTGGCTGTAATATATTCAAGGTCACTGGCATAAATCATCATCACATTGGAGGCAAAACCTTAGCTTGGCATAGCAGTGAGTCTGATTTAGTTACTGTAATTTAATATTCACAAATCAGCCTTTTTTTTCTGCATTTCTGGCCCATCACAAAGTGTACGATTCACTATTTAAAAGGACTATTTGATATCGGATATACAAACTGACTAAACGGTCGGGTATCTTTTTTGCAAAACTACTTCACATAGAGAGATGTATTTAAAACAGATATTGTCATGGAGCGAGAAGAGATCCTTTGGCTCGAAGCAAAAGTCTCTGAATGTAATTTCATTGTAGAATATAGGTGTGAGAAGCATTCATCTGTCATGCAATTAGAGTCAGGAGCATAGAGCATAATTCAGTTAGCTCCGTGGCGGATAGAGGCCGATATGAATTTAGACATGTGAAAATACAAAAGGAGCTGCATGAAAAATGAACATAATTCTCCAAAAGTACATTCTGTCGCCAACATCACACACTTAGCCTAAATGGTTTGGATGTTGCAGGGAGTTTTTAACTATAAATTGCCTCTTGAGTTTTTATAACAAGAAATAGTAAACACATGAAGCCATATTTCAGAATGAGAGCTCAGGCTCAAACCTTGATTATTATTATTATTATTATTATTATTATTATTATTATTATTATTATTATTCTCTATGTTGTATTTTCATAGACACTTTACAGGTTTTCGTGCCAGCTGGACAGTAGTTTATGCTCACATACCTAAGTCACCGTTTGGCTGTACTGCAGTTGTGTGTAACGTTTATTCCATGTCCAGGCTTCATGTTAGACAGAACATGGCTGTAGTCGGGTTTGTTTGAGGATGACTCTTGCCAATTCCTCTCCCCCTTGCAGCCAGATGTGTCGGTTCTCTTGCCCTTGGACGACCCCGCCATGCACCAGCCTCTCTCTGCTAACATGGGGGTGTCCATGCGTGGCCTGGAGATTTTCTACTAACCACTGACCACTGACCTCTACAACATCCCGCCTCTTGATCCCCCCCAACAACTCTTTGACCCTATCCGCTTCTTCCTCTTCCCCAACGTGCCCCTTCCACTTCCTGTGGCACTTCGTGTGTGTGGCAGGTTGGAGTACAGACTCTAGTTTCTATTTCTCTCCTCAGACCCCTTCATGCCTCCATTCGTGCCCCCCCCCTCCTCCTTCCCTTTTCCCTCCCAGCTTGTGAGAAGGCAGTGTATCCCTCCCTCCTTTTTTTCTCTCAACAAGTGCATTCATTTGCATGTTTTTTGTGATTTTCTTGTCTTCCTTGTTTTGTCCTTCTGTTTGCGTTTGATCTGATGGCTTGAGAAAATAAATTCATTCTTCTATTTTTTTTTTTTTTTTTTTTATTGTATCGTGCCCCTCTATCACCTCTCTATCACTAATGCCACTTCATAGCATAAGCAACTTATGTTTACAGCGCCAGAAACTCAAAAGTAATCATTCTTCAGCCAATTAAGGAGCTTTAAGACAAAGTAGCACAGCTGTTTAAAGGCAGCCGTGGGGCCACCTGCAGAGACACATAACCGTCACTGTGGCTGCGGGTGGGTGCATTGCATCCCCTTTGTGTGCAAATCACATAATGGGAAAGAAGCAAAATATATGAGTTTTTTTGTCCAGCGCACTCGTTCCCTATCAGTGTCAGTCGGAAACATCCATCAAGTGCAAATGCAGCATCATCAAGTGTTCAATTACGCTGCCCCAAGGGACTCGCAGCACACACTCCACAACAGACTGGATATGAACACATCCATTTGCCAAATTGCTGATGTTGTATTGAGCACCACATCAGAGGCTCATTGCATGTTTACCGTGTCACACAGGGACAGGGAAGATGCCCCCATGGCTCTTGCTTATTGTTTAACCGAAAAGTGACTCTTTTGATCGATTTTTATGGCTTAGATTGTCCTAGAGGACCAACAATCTGAGGACCATAAAAACTGCTGATGCTGGGTATTAGCGATGACAGAGGTGGACATACGGATGCGTATCAAAATAATTTCGCCCTGTGGTGGCTTATCATTTTTCCAGCCCGTTTGCAAATGCTTTGACCTTGCTCTGTAAAATCTATGCTTCATAAGCTGAGCGGCCTCCCTTTGATTTGTGTTGCTCTTTTTTTTATTATTTTCTTTTTGGTTTAGATGAATTTGCTTTAACCTTGCCATCTGGGCTGAATGATCTTTTGATCCATGTGTCACAAAGAAGTCCACACTGACTCCTCTCTCTTTGTCCTCTCCTCCGTCTCCCCTTTTTTCCTTTTTATCCACAGGCCTTCAACAAAAACAATCTGATCCTGGAGGAAAGAAATAAGTACTTCAACCCCCAGCTTGCCGGGAAAACCTATACCAACGCATACTTCACTGACCTCAACACCTACGATGATTATTAACCCTAAATTCAAGAGCTCAGACTCCATACCATAGTTGGGACAGCAATGCTATCATCCATGTTGACTGTACTCTTTTCTGTGTGCTTTGTATTGAGATTCGTGACACCATGAGTGGCATAGTCCCACTCGGAGACTCTATGGCAGCTCGTATATAATGAAAACACAGACACAAAATGTTGCCAACAGAGGGAAATGCCCACTTTCTCTCAGGTGCCTTGGGGTACACTTGGAAAGTACATTTTTGCAGGCAAAGCTTGCCTTGACTGTCTCAAATAAATGGACAACTGGAAATCTGTTTTCCCACCATGGACAAAAGGATAAAAAAAAAAAAGACGATTTAAAGATTCTGGGGGAAACGATCCCTTTTAACTTTCCTGTGAAGCCTCTAAACCAGACCTGTATTTGTAACAAGGGAAGTTACCACAAAACCCCTTTGCATGACTTCATCTGATGTGTTTTCTCTGCTGTTTTGTTTTGTTTTGCATGATTGATCGCATTCCAAAGTTTGGGGATTTGCAAGCAGCTTTTGCTGGTCAGAGGTTCAGGACTTGGTTTTTGCTTGTCGAGTCATAAGGCTGTGGTGCTGCCTGGTGGCTTTTACCTTTAACTGCTACAGCAATCTCCTGATGGATCAATATCCACTCCAGTCCTTGAATCAGGATGTAGATATTTGAAGTCTGTGGTCGGGTATGGTCATGTTTTTGTTCTTTTTCCGTTACAGGCTAGCAGTGATTAACCTAATGTTTCTTTTTCCTTTTTTTTTCTTCCTTTTAAAGTTACATATTTTTTGTACAGAAGTTTTAGTTTCAATCCCATGTCTGTAGTTTTTTCTAAATACATTTATTCAATGTCTCCAGTGTTTAAAAAATAAAACATTTCTTCTAAAGAGAAAAAAAAAACTTTATGTGCATTCTGACAAATAATTGGAAGTATTCATATCAGCCTGCATCAAGTTGTGTCTTTGTCACCGTACTTTTATATTTTTTGTAAAGATAAAAAAAAGGTTTTTGAATTTTGATAGTGTTCACTATTCTTTTGGACTCTGAGTTAAACATGTATTTGTGAGAGCAGGGTGTTAATGGCATTTACTGTACAGATGGAGCGTAGTGCATACTATTCTCCTAAACCCCAACTGGAGTGCTACCCATATACTATAAAATAAAATACATTCATATTGTTGAGATATTTCTGTTCAAAGTGTATAAACAAATGTTAGGTTATTCAATGGTTCAGTTGCAAATAACTCTTTTTACATGTTTGCTTGTGTTAATGTGCATAAATTAAAAATGGCTTCCTACATAACGGACTTGTCAGAGTGTGAGTTATGCCGATCACCGGAGCACAATTCTTTCCTACAATCTCATTTTTGTGCAGCTTTGATGTTTTTGATCACAAAATGTATTTTATCTCTGGCTCTTTTGAATAAGTTAAAGACAGCTTCCGTTAGAGTGAGAGCAGATAGTGATGTACGGCACTCTGTTAGAAGCGTGGGACACTTACGTCCATTGTGGTTTGCTCTGACAACTTTGGAGACTTTGATATTCCTAGAGCAAAACACAGTAGAACCAAAGAGTCATAAGAAGCACACACAAGCGCTTCATAAATCACGCAAAAGCACAGTAAACGTCTCCCTCCACATGCGTTTTAAAGGAGTCTTCAGCAAGGTTCTACAGTGACAAATGACATTTCCAGCAGTGGAAGGATACCTGAAGGATACAAATTGTGTGAGGCAGCGGGGTAAAGGTGGAGGGGGCGCTGTCTGAAGTCCAAACTCTAATCTGTATGATGTGGTGCAACACCACACACCGTGCTGTTCTCCATCAACCTTCAACCTGACGTTCCATCTGTGTGCAGAGGGTAATGGAGGGGGTGTTATTAATCACCCTGCTGTTTGGTAGGTTGTGAGTGGGGGGAGTGCTGATGCAGCCCAATGTAAGGCCTGGCTCTGCATGACTCCGAAGAATCAATCTCCCTTTTTCCCCAACTTCCTTCGTGCTTCTTGTGAAGGCTGTGCAGCAACAGATACTGATGTTTTTCTCGACAACTAGGAAGTCTGCACATACAGAACGTAATGTTAGTGCAAGTGTGAGAGTATGTTTGAGGTTGAAAGAATGTTGTGAGGAAAGTTAGATGTGCTTTGGAAAACACACTTCAAATGTGTGCATATTGTTTGTTGTATATTTATAACACCGAGCCATAGCTGATACATACAAGTGAGTAGTTTTACTATGTACTGTAGTTGAATAGTTCCATTTTATGCAGCTTTATACTGGATAAGATGAGATCAGATAAGATCAGGTAAGATAAGGTAAGATCAGGTAAGGTAAGATCAGATAAGGTAAGCTAAGATCAGATAAGCTAAGATCAGATAAGCTAAGATCAGATAAGCTAAGATAAGATCAGGTAAGATAAGCTAAGATCAGGTAAGCTAAGCTAAGATCAGATAAGGTAAGATAAGATCAGGTAAGGTAAGATAAGATAAGATCAGGTAAGATAAGATCAGATAAGGTAAGATAAGATCAGGTAAGATAAGATCAGGTAAGGTAAGATAAGATCAGGTAAGATAAGATCAGATAAGATCAGGTAAGATAAGATCAGGTAAGGTAAGATCAGATAAGGTAAGATAAGATCAGATAAGATAAGATAAGATGAGGTGAGGTAAGACTTGAAAAGCACTCTGAGAGCGCAGACCTCCGCCAAGGTAGTGTTTGTCCTTTCCTCCACTAGATGGCGCTGAATGTACAGGTGCCCTCATGCCCTATCTCCCGATGATAAAGAAACCTTTAAAAAAAAAAATTTCTGGATCCAGATGGTGATTCGGATCACCATCAAAATTTAATCAGTTGTTCCTCATCCCATTTCTAACAATTCCTGAAAATTTCATCCAAATCCGTTCGGACTTTGCAAGTTATTTTGAACATAAACAGACAAACGCCAGCAAAAAACATAACCTCCTTGGTGGAGGTAATGAGGTGAGGTACGGTAAGATAAGATATTCCTTTATTAGTCCCACAAGGGAACATTCCAGAGTTTATTATTTCTCTGACTTCAAGCATGCACTGCAAAAAATTAAATTTAAGAAATGGCAGCAACTGACTTTTTTTAATCATTTATTGTTATTTACAGGCTTAAAACATGACAAAAATGATAACGCAGTTTAACATGACCCTTGACTAATTTGAAAAATCACTGAAAAATCCCTACAGCCAGTAAATTGTACTGTATATTTATAAATCCAACAAGCCATAGCTGTTCCATGTAACTGAGTATTTTTACTATGTGTGGTAGTTGAGTAGTTGGATAAGATAAGATCAGGTAAGATAAGCTAAGATCAGGTAAGATAAGATCAGATCACGTAAGCTAGGATAAGATCAGGTGAGATAGGATAAGATCAGGTGAGATGGGATAAGATCAGGTGAGATAAAATAAGACCAGATAAGATAAGATCAGGTGAGATAAGATAAGATCAGGTAAGATGAGATCAGATAAGATAGGATAAGATAAGATGTGATGTTATTGATTCACAGTTGGGGAAATTCAGTTAGTCACAGCAGCTGCAGCGGGTAGCATACAAATAGGATAAACACAGCAAAGGTCAAAAATAAATACAACTATAAAACTATAGATGCAATAAAACTATGAAAAAAGTGCTAAAGTGTAATGTACCAAGAATGAACCCAGGAGCGAGACCAGAGACAGGAGTAAAATGTAAATGAGTTTACTGAAGGTT
>JAQQZY010000014.1:24548025-24569645 GCA_030068375.1 Ostorhinchus rueppellii
GATAGATAGATAGATAGATAGATAGATAGATAGATAGATAGATAGATAGATAGATAGATAGATAGATAGATAAATAAAAGATTTTTAACTAAAGCACCCCTATTTGGAGGACTTGTAATACTCAGAGAAGTTGAATTCAATAGGGTTCTTCCACTCGGGGATCAGTATGTTGGTGATCAAGGGAAAAGAAATCCAACCAAATCTGTCCTAGTTATTGCGTTCACATGAAGAATATCCAGCGGTGGTGGATATGATGGTGGTGGTAGATCTGGTGCCAGCATATGGGGTAAAACCATTATATCCCTGAAAATCAATTTTGGGGATATAATCAGTCATCAAAGTGGATATTTTCAGACAATTATGAACTTAATAATTAGTCATAGCTCTACACCAATGAGCATTTGTGAAGCAGCTAAATCAATTGAAAAGACCCCGATTCCTGTAATGTTTTGGTTTTTAATTAACAAGTAGCTCGCCAGTTTATAAGATGCTCCAGAAAAGGAGTTTATTTGAACTTTGTGTCTGTGAATGTGGCCTCAGTAACAGAGCTGTCTGGCTGACTTGATCCGAGTGCTCAGATCCCGTCCATTAGCATCCTGGACGAGGTTCTTCTGATCTGCAAACAGCCTCAAGTAAACTCATTTTAGTGGGCTCGTCTCTCTCCTCTCGCCGCCTGCCCTAAAGGGATCAATACCAATATGAAAAACCTGGATTCCATTCTGAGTAGACCACACCGGCGCCTTTCCCTGAATACAAATTACATCACATCACATACCCACACTATAACAGCCTGCAATACAATCCCAAGGGGAAGGCAGCATCTACAGAGCTCTCCATTTGGGGTCGAAATCAGAAGCGGTTGCCTTTCAGTGCCATTTAGATGATCAGCGGGAGGGGGGAGCTGCTAGGGAAGCTGAGGTAAAGACTTGGTAAACATCACAATCATCTCATAACTTTCATCCGTTTTCTTTGCTGCTCAGTATGAGCAATACTTAGTGGCTTTCCAGGCATACAAATAGAACAACAAAAAAACAAAACAAAAAAAAGCCTAAATACAACAACAGCTCGGGGCTTCATCATTGAAATTACATTGCAAAATTACACCATTATACATTCAACACACTGAATTAAAAACATTTTCATAATACAGGACAATGTTGCAAAACAAGACACTGCAGCCTAATTGTAATCAGCTGTCTGGTTAGACTGATAAGTGGAAGCTCAATATTCGCAAACATAAACACAAACTTTAGCACAGCTCATGCTAGAATATTTGTCAAGTACACCTACTGGCATACCTAAGTATTAAACTAAGTACCTAAGTTTTAAACTGAGCAAACTGACTTTTTCCAAAAGAAAAGCTTGTTAAAACTGTTAAGGAGATTAAGCTTAACCATTAAAATTAATATTTGTTTAACTGTCTCTGCTCCGAGCTAAATCCGTCACATTGGAAACTGCATTCTGTCCATGAAATTCTTTCATGAAGGTTAGACAAGTAATCAATATGTGACTACTGGGAGGCATTATTAAAATCTCTAGGTAACACCAACAGCGCTACTGACCTTAAAGACTCTTCTTCCACTTGTTAACAACACCGTACACTTATACAAAGTACTTTTGAAAACAGCTATCGATTAACAGTGGGGGTGGAAGGGGTGGGTAGGTAAGAAGATCGAACTGTCCCCATGTTGTTTTGTTGCTAAGCAGACCCTTCTTGAGCCTCGAAGGCAGATTCGACGTCCTGTTGACAAACTGGTGATTGTTATCTCCTATCAGAGTGCAGCGTCAGCCACAGAGGCTTTGTTTGGAATCTCAAGTTCGATTCTGTACAATGCCGCACACCATGACAGGTTTTTACAATCCTCCAGCACAATACACAGCCAGCAGGGAAGAGGTTGAAGACACAGGCGGGATGAAGAAAGGAGGAGAAAATGGTGTAGGAGACGATCGAGTGAGCTGATGAGTTGGTTTATGACTTTATCCTCCAACAGTGTAAATAAGAACCTCAATGGAAAATAAATAATAAAATGAAAAAATTCAATACAAGCAATTAAAAAATAAAGTCTGAACATTCAAGGATGCATTTGATGAGTGGTTTTAGTTGTATTATAAAACAAAGCTTTACAAAAATCAATCAAGGTGAGAATATTTTAACGCACCAATAATCATGTCTGCAAGGACAAGCTATTATTACGGCGATTTTTATTTTATTTTTTAATATCTCAGATTTTTCAACGGAATATGGGCATTACAGTGAGGATCAAAGTAGGACTGATATGCTGCCAACACTATCTTACACCAGAGTCCTGTTCCTTTGGCATGAACTCGATGATTAAGTGGAGGCGCCTGTTGACGACTGGTGTGACCGGGTCAGTCTGATAACTTCAGCTATCTTCAGTGCTCCTGCATCCCAAAGGCACAAACACCTCTCACACCAGAGGACCAGTCACCGCTCTGTGAATCTGCTTCAAGTCTGCTACACACAGTCCGTCACTTCTACCACCTTTGCCAGTGCCGAGTCGCTGCTCAGTGCAATCTCTGCCAACGCCACCCGCCACAACACAACAGACGTCCGAGGGATTTAGAGACAATTGGAGTTGACTAGGGCATAACCTCATTCATACAATGCCACCCAAGAGTTAGACGTGTCAGACTGACTAAAAAGGCTTACGCTGCTTTCTGACAAGCCTTGGTGGCCATGGGCCCAGTTCAACAAACGGGCATCAGGCTGGATAGAGAAACCTCAGTCACATTAAATCCTCCTGACAGGTTATCTTTGTCCAGACTTGATTTGAGCAGTCAATTCAGATGCTTCTAAAAATTGAACTAAATGTCACAGTTCCCTCTTCCTTCAGCTCTCTTCAAGACTTACAGCTGTGGTTTAACAAGTTAGAGAGGGCTACTCAATAAACATAATCTTCACACCTCCTAATCATCAATTACTGGTCATGATTTATCCTGACTGCTTACTAGACTCTTTACTTTTAAATCAATAACCCATGCGCTGCGCTAAAACACCGCTGTTCGTTAGAGACGAAGCCATAAACTTGAGCATCAGAAAGGGCTAATTTATTCCCGTTGAGACGAGCAGAGCATCAGGAATAATCCTTGACGTGATCACAGCCTTCACCACTAGATTTATTATGCTTAGAGAAGTACATGACATTGACGTTTATAGGCTTTCGTTTATAGGTCTCATTTATTGTCTCTGCAGATTACTCAAAAATATGTATAGATGACATGCACTTAACATCACTTGAAAACTGAGTATTCATTAATGAGCGTGCAGTTTTAACCGGAATAATCTGTATCGTACAGCCCACTGATTGCCACACAATCTAATGCTTGACAGGCATAAGCATTTAACTGACCTACTTCAATGCATTTGTATCGTATATAACATTTCCGCACACACACACAAAAATCTCTTTATTGTAACATTTGTAAATGTCACTTATTATTATAGTGTAATCAAACATAGTAAAATACGCCTACTGTACCTTTGCTGCAGAAAGCCGATGAATGGGGCGACTCCCGTGCCTGGTCCGACCATTATGAAAGGCACCGATGGGTCAGGGGGAGGTCGAAAAGAGCAGGTGGGTCTCAAACTCACATGGATCTGGGGTCACAGACCATTAGAAAGCATTTTAAAGAATGAGAGTAATTACAACAATACTGAGAATCCATTGTGGATTTAGTAGTCTATTAATTGATCTACTTCAGGGGTGCCCAACCCTGGTCCTCGTGAGCTACTATCCTGCATGTTTTAGATGTTTCCATTTTCCAATACACCTGACGGTCGTTATCAGGCTTCTGCAGAGCTTGATGATAGGCTTATCATTTGAATCAGGTGTGTTGCAAGAGGGACACATCTAAAACATGCAGGATAGTAGCTCACAAGAACCAGGGTTGGGCACCCCTGATCTACTTCATATTCTAACACGATACAAATAACAAAGCACAAGAGCTACAAAACAGGAATCCATCAATCCAATCCAATCCACAGAGTCTGTGGTCAACCAGATTGATTTGCCCTAATGTAAATTCATTTTTTAATGAACTACACTAAATTGGCGACATGCACTTTTTGTAATCTCGTGCATTAAAAGTGAGTTTCCAAAGTAGCCTGAAACATGTGGTAGAAGGATTCCCTTAAGTCCAAAGTTCTTTTGTTAGATGAGATACTCCAAAATCCTCTGATATTCTCAACTCTTGCTTTTTTCTTTTAAAAAGCTCTTGAACTGTAATATTTGAAAAAGAAGGGGCAGTCCACCTCTCTTGGCATTTTAATGGAACAATCAAAGACAAAGAGACAGCCAAAGGAAGGTGTGGCAGGATTTCAGGCAGACTCAGAAGGGTACATATATTATTTTTTTCTCTGTGAGTGCTGGATATAACCATTAAAGCGCCTTGGAACACTTGTGGTTGCAAATTAGAGCACTTAGAAATATATCAGCCAAGACCAGGAGCCCAGGAATTTGCACATTCTAGTTTCAACTCTTCATTTTCTGCTGCACTCATTACCTTTGGCAGAGCCGGGCTGCTGGAGGAGTCAGGCTTCCCAGGGAAAACCAGGACAGGATTGATGAGGTCAAATAGCCAACCGGTACACAAGCCTCGCCTCCCCACAGGCCGCCCAAAGCATGCTGGGAACTCTACAACATTGAAGACGAAATGTAGCTTTCCCGGGTGCCTAAGACAGGAGCTACAGAGACGGAACCGCAGAGAGCATAAGATAGACAAAGACAGGAGACGGAAGGGAAACAACAGTGAGTGTATGTGTGTGTGTGTGTGCATGGACACACAGTGACAAGCAGAGAAGTGCACATCAAGAGATAACAGGGAGATATACAGAGAAAGAGAGGGGCAACAGGAGGGTTCAGAATAGCCTGAGTATTATGACAGAAAAGGAAAAGATTACCCAACAACTCTTTTTTTAGAAATATTTCAAGATCAGCAATTACAGATAAGAGACGTGAGGATGCAAATTTAAAGTGTGAGGATAGCATCTGACTAATGATGACTGGGAGTGATGTGCTACATGACTACATCTGTTTCACGCCAGACTCCAAACGTTAAAAAATTTTAAATACAGCTGGCTGTGAAAAATGACTTTCACTGTGTGTTTCTGCTATAAACAGCCTGCCATCCCAGTCTTGTGCAGCAGCTGAAGCACTCTGCCGCTCTCTCATCCTTCACTCTCTCTGTTCCTGTGGGCCACTAGAGACCTCTATTGACCGCAGCATCAATAATGCAGGCCTCTAATGTCTCTGCACCATCTGATAAACTACAGCTACCATCTCTCCTGACCTGTCCGTTCCCTGTCCCTTAACGCAAACATGCATAAAAGTACATGCAAGCAGCTAAGCGAGGGACTAATGAGAAGGAGCTGCGAAGTTTGGACTACGCCGTTCTGCATCATCTTTACAGAAAACCTAATGGGTTCTAGCTAAGCGGGAACAACAAATCAATGTCTGACTAAGTGAAGAAAAAAGAAGGGAACATTTAAACTAAGGACAAGTAGCGAAGAGTTGCACAGCTTTTTCAGTCCATTTACTGGTGCACAGTGTCATGCATCACAAAATATAAACTTCATTTTTATTTTTTTGTCATCCTACCTTGCTGCTGAATAAGGTCTGGATTGCAGTTTTGGCAAATGTTCTGAAAGGAAAACACAACTGTCAATCATCCTGCTGTCTACCTCGGATTATTGTTACACAGACAACCATGACAAAGAGGAGACAGAATGAGTGAAAGTCATCGTAGTCTACTGAGACGTCCTACCTACCAATCTATCCTCAATAACCCCCACCCAGGTTAGAGCCTTGTTTCTAGGACACACTTCTATATTTATGAAATTACAAACTCAGGGTTATGGAATCCCAAGTGTCCAGATGTGGAGCCAGTAGGAAACACATTGCTTATGCAGACCTTATTTCAATGCCAGCCATGAAGGTGCCCTCTTTTGGCTAATAGGTAGATTGGATTGCATCTGTGAGGAGATGTCAGTGAAATCAGAAAAACTTACAAGACTTGGAGTTAACTTTGCCCCCTTGTAGCAATAGCTATGAGATGACCAGCACTGCCTATTAAATGCAGGCAAGGAGAGTGATTGAAAGTTGGATCACATGTGCAATGCGGTTGTTACACGCTCACATATATTTTTTGCATCTCAAAGATAGATGAACCTGAGAAAGTAAAGCTGTACCATATGTACCAGCTGAGCCCTTACAATAACACATTTTTCTGCTAAATTGCTCGGAAAGACAAACAGCTGGACTAAATCTGCTCTCTCCTCTCTTTTTGGACCGAAACAGCTCAGGGTGTTTTGGAGACAGCTCTGCAATTTGAAATCCATTCTATTGACCTAACAATTTTTTTTTTTTTTTTTTGCATGCTGCACTTAAAAGTAACCTTAGAAAAAAAAAAGAAAAAAGAAAAAAAGAGGCAAATAACATAAGCCCAAACAGGAGTATCCCATTTCAGATTCCTTTAGATACTACAAGATAAAACAGGCTGAAAGGCTAATGCTTTTATTTTTAGTGAAGCGTGTTTTTATTCTGAAAACGCTGTTCACTCCTTAGACTCAACCGTACTGATTAAAGAAGACACTGGCCTTGCTTGTAATAGTCAAAATGCTTGTACTATTGATGTACTCAAAGCTATTTTTAAAGGAAAACATAATGAATAATTAGTACTAAGAACAAAAGAATTGATAGGGAAATAATCTGTTTTTTCACTTTCTGGTTAGAGGCACACACCACATGAAACACACTACTCCATCAGACTGTGAACCATGTACATTAACACAATCCTTTGCAGTCGCACCGTGCTCCAGTTGCTGCCTTTCTATCACAGTGTGACAGTGTATGTCCGAAACACAAGACAATCAATCCATCATCTCACTTCACTGCACCATGATGATACTGCTGGTAGATACAAAGGATATATCACTTCAAACCACAGGTTTTTTTCATTGCACTGAGTTGCTTGAGGATACAGCTCATAAGATATATTTCAAAAAAAGGTCTTGGTTCTAAAAAAGAAAAAAAAAAAAGCAGTCCCTGGATCCACACTATGTTTTCTGAAATTATCATTTTCATGGTATCATCGATCATACTGCACAACAATATAATCTATTCTATCGCAAAAGTCTCTCTCTTTGAGGCAATTTATATGCAGAGTTACTATTTCAGAAAAAAAAATTATATAGCAATGTGTTGGGACATACTGTGATATATGGATAGTTTCTTTGGTTGTGGATGAAATTAGGGTAGTAGTTAGTACTGTGGCAAAGATTCTCCCTGGGATGATTTTTTCCTGTAAATGATAAATTCAGGTTACTTCAGGAAAAAAATGGCCATGATTTCTCCCAAGAATGCATCATTTTTTGTGTGTGGTTTTGTGGTACACTAAATTAATTCAATGTGAATACACTTGAAATGCAGTGCGCTCTCTGTGGCCAGGACAAATTTCAAGCTTTTCCGAGAAAGGGGTTACAACCTCTTGAGATACAGACACATTTGCTTTACTTTACTTTGCTCCTTAGGTCCCAATCCTGCTAAAAACAGAATAAAAAAAGCTGGTGGGTACAATTTCATTTGAGCTCTGTGGTAAAGAAAATTGAAAAAGATGCTCACGGACAGCATTCAGTTCCCTGCGGCTATGACCCCAAAGTTTTCATCTGACACATTATATGAAACAATGGACTTTATAACAGGAGAGCTGAGTCTGGAAAGCAGGTATCTTTCACAATTTATACCTGGTATTTCCTTTCATACCCAGTCTGCACTTGGCCAAAGACGTGGGCCTACACAGATTTCTCCTCATTATTTATAGTTAGTGTATAACAGCATAAACTCTGATCAGCAAAACACCTCGCTTCCGGCTGGGGTAATGAACCGTGAACAGCACGAGAATGCAGCAGTGTAACGCACTGCGTCATGACTGACCATTAACCTACGACCCAAGCTGACCCCATGCACATTGTGTCCTTGCAGATCTCAGTCCCCTACTAGTAAACAGGGCCCTGTCCCTTGCATAACAGCTGTTACCCCAAAGGCCCTCCAACACCACATTTTTCACTAGGGCACAGTCGTCCCGATTGCCAATTTCTGCATCACTTCACCACTGAAAAAGGTGCTGTTGTTGGCAAGTAGGCCAAAAATATCTGACACTGGGTAGGCCAAGAGCTGTGACACAGCTGTTTTAGAGGACAACCCAAGTTGTAAGAAAAAAGCTGTGGCCAACTAATTTCACTGTCTGGTAAGTTTCAGTCAAAGCTTATTAGATCTATACTGAATGACCAGCCAACTATCTAAATAGGCAGAGAGAAAATTTTAGGTTTTTACTAACTTTTGCCTTAAAGGATCAAAGGAGGAATGGTATAGAAGCCAAACAGCCTCACAAATTGATCAGTGTTATCAGTACGAAGGGAAAGATAGAATAGATAGTTCTAAACTCATAGGTAAATAAAATATTGTCATAATGTTCACAGCAGCTGTGGCAAAATTCAATGTGGAGCTTCATGGACTAATAAACAACGCTGTGGTTCCTTTGGGGAACTCTCTGAAGTACGCTGTCCGACCGTTCACTATTTCACTACATTCACTAATTAACAGTTCTGTGTAAATCAGCCATGAGGTTGAGCTCACAGCCTTTTGCTTTACTGGGGCTACAGTGACCCCTACAGGAGGGACATTTTGTAAACCCAGAAGTACCTGGATAACGCTTGGAAATGCACAAGGCACAATTTGCATAACCTGAGGTGTTTTTTCAAAACTGAAATGGAGTCAGTTCTTCCACTGATATTTTGTACAGCTGCAGTTTAAATCCCAGTCTCACATCAATCACTCTAATTCCCCATTTGCTTCTAGTAGCACAGAAGCCAGTTTTTAATTAAACAAATGCATCTCTTATTATAATTGATTTTAAAAAAAAAAGAAAACATGTTGAAAATGTTCCAAACATAAACCTGCTTTCTTGGTAGTTAGTGGATAAATGCGGAACATAATACTGAAATCCTATGCAACATGGAAGAATGATGTTTGAGAAACTTTTGAACTTGTAGGGGTTGACATATATCAAGTTTTCTCTACTGTAGAACATGCCACAGTAAAATAATATAATAACTAGTTTAATCATTTTATCCTTTAAGGACTTGCAAACTCCCATCTGACAAAGTAAGAAATTCTGACCTATGAGTAGGCTGAGAGGAGGCACGCAGGATGGAAAAGCTTTGAGAAGCTCCAAAATGCTGAGGCTTGGGTCTCTCACATATAGGTTGTAGTCGGCTGTGCCTTGTTTACTGCAGAGCTCCTGCAATCTCCTCTTCTGCATACTGTCCCCAGTATGCTCAACCAGCGCTCGAAGAAATGCCTGACGACAAAGAAATCAGATGTTAAGCTACTTCAAGCTATTTCACCTCTCTTGGAGGCCGGACCCCTACATTTTTGGGTTGAATTTTTTGCTGCTTTTCATTCATAGCTATAAAAACCGGAGCCATGTCTGCCACTTTTCTAGGGGAAAAGTGTTAGAAATGGAAAGCTTTCTAGGTGACGACCTTGAATCCTGACTTTTTTTTATGAAGCAAAGTCACTTTAATATGCACAAAGCACATAAAACTGTCAGACATTTTAAGGCCACAGAGAAATCCGCAAAGGCAAAGAGACATTATTGAAACGAATGAATCAAAATCAATTAGTGATCAGTGATCAGTTATAATGCTACAGTTGCAACTGAAATGTTGCTGTTCCGATGGACATTCATCAGTTGTTAATCTCTTTCCGTGCAGACATGTAAATTACTGTAGAAAAAAACAGAATATTAAAATGCACCTTCAGAGCAACTTCTGTAGTGATTTCACTTTATTACGACATCATTTATCACTCTGATATGGTAATCAGCGCTTCCAAATATTTGTCATGTGAAACAGTTTTCTATAATTTCAGCAATTCATTATAGTTTATGAGTGTATGTATGCAGAGATTGGTGACACATTGTGGTTAGTTTGCTCTGGAAATAATTATTATCCTCATCTTTCAATCCATCTAGTGTAACCAGCTCTTAAAGCAGCATTTGATAAACAATGGTGTCTGTCATTCCCTGGCTGCAGTAATTAGACTTCTACATTTAACTTTTGTGAGTAGAAAGAGTGAGTCAGAGTAAGGTAAATATACAGTGTTTTTTTTGTGTTTAATGCCCTGGTATTGAGATGTCTGCGAATTAAGTGGTCCAATGAAACTGTTGTATTTTTTCATAGATCTGGAGTGTTTAAAAAAAAATTATACTCGCTTTAAATGCCTCTGTAAAACAGATTAACAACTTGGATTGCACAGACAGGTGTTGTAATATAAAACCTTTACAGCCTTGTAAGTCTGTGGACAGCAGTTTGACCCATAGCAGTCAATTTATGTGCAGAAATTTAATAAAACAGAAAAGGAGTTTGTGCAAAGGTCGTGGTGGCAGATGACTAGTGTAGTTACAATGCATCATGCCTCGCTGACATATCATCAGCAGGTTTTGGAAGACTGAAAGATTTCATTGTATAAAAGGAAGATGGAAAATCTGAGAGTGATGTTGAATTCTAAAAATGCTTCACTTTGTTCAAGAGCTATTGGATTTTTTTTTCTTTTGCCATAGTGTGACATTTCACAAATTGAAAATTGTCATTCAGTTGGCTGTATGGAAAGAATACCAGACTACTGATGCAGTGCATGTAACATTTATAAATGTTATTACAATGGTAACAATATGTCACTTAAAACTGCCTGCAGGGTGAATCCCTGGTCAACTGTTAAGTACTTGCAAAGCAAAAGACTACAGCTATTTGACAATTCCAGACTCTAAATGTAACTGCAATAGGGGATAATTAGTTCAACCCCAGATTGCTTGAGCTTACTTTTGGCATATCTTAATACCAATACACTAACCTGGGAACCAGACATATCAGCTTGAGATCTGCCTTGCTCTGGCACATCAGTCTGGCACTGCTCCCATTCAAAGTGATTTCCACTGGCAGGTCCAATCACAACCGTTCACCTAATTTGGGGCAGTTCTGAGGTGATTTGATATGATACCAGGCTACCAGCTGTGATTCTTGAAGTCAACTACTGCCTTTTATATTAGTAGGAAAGAGACCAAGAGACCTACCCCTGCATCATGCAGCTCTGTTCTAGTATCAAAAGAGTTTTATTTGTCAGTAGCAAAGAGAAAATGTTCTGTAAAAGCCCAAACTTATAGCCCTTATTGTTCTGAACCGACCCTTTCATTTATTTTCTCAGGCTTATTTCAGATTCCACATGCCCCATTTACACTTACCGCAGACTTTAATTAAGATAATTGTTAGTTAATTGACCAGGGACAGTTAACTTTGGTCACACTACAACCATTTGCACTGAGCTTTATTCATTAGATACATCTGAGTTAGAAATCTTATGTTATTTTTAAATGTTTCAAAAATATGTTCTTCTGATTCTGCTGCGGTTAATTCATTCATTCATTCATTTTCTATACCCGCTTTATCCTCACTAGGGTCACGGGGGTCACATGGAGCCTATTCCAGCTACTTAANNNGGAGTACCCGGAGAAAACCTACGCAGACACGGGGAGAACATGCAAACTCCACACAGAAAGGTCCCAAGGTCCCGCCTGGGAATCGAAACCAGGGCCTTCTTGCTGTGAGGTACGAGTGCTAACCACTGCACCACCGTGTTGCCCCAGGACCTTCTTGCTGCTGTTACTATCATCATTGAATCTGAGAAAGTGAATGTGATAATGTGAAGTCAATGTGATACAGTTAAGGAAAATCATTTTTTTGTTTGTTTGATATCTACCAATATGACCAATTAAATCACAGCAAACACAATTCCATATAATTAATTAATTAATATGAACAGTATTAATATGTCAGTGTGGCGTAAAATGGTAAAAAATATATATATATATAAAAATATATATATACATACATACATACATACACACACACACACAAGTTTTAGTAGCCTGAAACAGCAAAATAACAGTAAGCAGCATAAAGTATTTCATCATATCAGCAATGTCTGGACATACTTTCTTAGGAATGCTTCTTATTTCGAGACATCGTGTCAGCAGGTAGAGCACTGAAATGTTCGGGGGGATGTAAGATGGCACCTGGGCACCTATAAGCAGGAAGAAATATTGTGTAATTACAACAACAATGTAAAGAATTTACTGAAATGCAAAATGTAGGTATGCAGTATGACATCATTAGTGTCAGTGAATTATTAGTTCATTTCTGAAATGTATGACTGTAAATGTTGTGTATTTTTAAATTTTGACAAGACTCTTTGCAAAACTCTTCTTCTACAGTATACTGTGTATATATGAAATGATTTGACATATACACCTTTTTTCTTGTTATCCTTTTTGAGAGATACAGAGACACAATGTTTTCTCTGGTCTTGAAGGCCCAGTCTGTGGAGCAACTCCTCCACCTCCCTATCTGTGTTTGGGCAGAACACATCAAAAGAATCCCCAGGTTGATATGTTACATCTGGGAGAGCCTGGAGATTAAAAAAAAACTTTCAGTTCAAATTCCACCTAAATGACTTTAAATATTATAAAAATGATTATCATGCAAAGCTTACAGAGATTTCCAGCTCTACAAGAAGGGCTGTCTTAACTGAGTCTCCTCTGGTGAGCTGAACCGCTTTGGAAATGGGTACCTCGTGAAGAGTCTCTTTATTTAAAGGTCCAAAACTCTAAAAGAAAACATTTTTATCACTTGGGGGATAAGAGGAGATAGAATGAAATATGAGACGTTTGGTTTTATTCTCAACATCACTTCTCACCTCCTCCACTGCATCCCCCTCCTGAAGTGAAACATCCAGGTAGGAAGGAGGAAGCACTGGAACATTGAGAGCTGACTCTGACAGCGGGGGCAGGGAACATGTCAGTGAGGCTGCCAATTCAACATGGGAAACTCCACCAGCCTCTGTCTGAGCCTCCGGTGCTGATGAAGAAACACTGCCAATGCCTCCAGACAGGGATGCCAACCGTGGGCCCCCCGTAGGAGATGCTGGACTAAGATCAGAAATGGCAGTTTGTGTAACAGAAGCGGAAGATACAGCAGCAGATGCATATTTGGAGTCAGTTTCTTGGACTGCCTCACCATTCTGGTGGTCAGTGAGGCTTAGTAAGTTTAGTTGAACATCCTGTATAGATGGAACAGGAGTCTCCTCAGCTGCATCTAGGGTTACCCCTTTCAAGTGAACAGTTTTATCAGAGTCCATTTTGGATAAGGCTTCTTTGATTGCTTTCCACAGACCTTCAAGCCAGGGGTCCACAACCACCTCTAACCTGACAAAACAAAGTTCGAAATGCGATGAAGTAGTGGATAGCCGTGTAACAAAAACAATGGCAAGAGGTATTGCTGTGCAGGTTAAAGTCCAACATTTCACACAAAAGTTGGATTTTTTTTTCAAACTTAATTTCTTACCCTACACCATCATCTGCATATCCTGTCGCATAGAACTGTTTGGCTCCAAGTTCCTGTAGACGACGCTCAATTGTTTTCCCACAGTTGCAGAAATTTGCATAATTTGTGTCTCCTAAAGCTGGAGCAGACAGAGAAAAACAGATGATTTTTAAGCCAGCAACTGTTCCGAAAGTAAACACTGCGCAGTGTTGTGCATTGTAATGATTTACAGTGATAAAATATGTGCAAATGAAGTCCACTCTATCTGCAGGTGAACTTCATAAAGTGTCAACTCTGACCCTCATAATAAAATTTACCTAAAAGTGCATAGCATAGATGTTTATAGTGATCAGAGGAGAGGGTCTTCTTCTTGATGCGCTTCACAAATTGGAGGGTATTGTCTGGTGGTTCCCCATCTCCAGTTGTGGACACAACAAAGACTACTGGGTCAGTCTCCTTCTCCAAATTGTACTGGAACCAGTTGCATGAATAATTAGTGCCCAGTGCTTCAATAATTCACATGAAAATTCCAAACTACAATGCCCAAAAAATTATTACACCACATCACATTTACTGAGATGTACCTGTACATGCTATTGTGTATCCAGTGCAAGAGAAGCTAGACAGCTCTGCTCCAAGTAAAAATAATGTTAATGTGCAACAGCTACCTTGTCATTCTGGTTTAAGCAGCTGAGCTCAGCAACCAGCCCATGTTCCTCGGCCTCTTGAGCAATTCCCTCTGCTATGGACTGGGCTTGGCCCTTCTGAGATCCATAGAGCACCACAAACCGGGGCTTCACTGCACAGGGCATTCTAAAGAGTATAAAACATAATACATGCATCCTCATATCTGGTAAGACGCAGTGTGCTGTATATGCATGTCCAAAAACTGTTGAGAATATGCAAATGAAAGAAGTTAGGTTTTGTAACCAGTGCATGATTGATTACAAAAGCCTAATGATCTAGTCTGAATCTGTGCAGTTTCACAAACAACTCCTAGCTCCTGTCACTACATTCAAGAGACAAACAGCCATGTGACACACGACACTGAGCTATACAAACACTTACTGACAGAGGAGTTTCTCTATCAAACTTACCTACAAACTGTAGTTTCACAGGAAACAAAAAAAACTGGTACAGAAGCGGCTTGGAAACATTAGAGTAGAGCGCAGCTACACACCTAAACATCACCACAAAGTCCCCGGACGTTACGTCATAGTTTGACGTCGACAACATTAGCAAAGTGCACGTGGATTACAACATGTCATTAATTGTATAATATTTACATTAATAATACAAATGCAGTCAGTTTATGACAGCCACATAATGTTGCTTCGACTTATAATGTTGACAGCGCTCACGTTTGATAACGAATAAGACGTACGAACAACTTACCCTATACTACAATATGAAATTTAGTTGATACACATGTAAAGTACAGATAGTAAATACGTATGAGAATGAATACAATTTTCTGAAGTAGTTGTTAAATGTACCTTTTCAAAAACGTTTGTTTCACCCAGTCCTTCCCAGGGAATTCGATTACATTGTAATTACCGCGAGAGCATCCAATCTTGACGTGAACGGAAGAAACCATTTCACATAAAATACATTTCTTCAGTTTCCTCTTTTAAGATTCTGCACGACGGCCCTGTAATAATTATTGAGGGTAATTTAAAAAAAATTTGTCCCTCTTAGTGTTTATTAGCCTTGAGTAAAAGGGATTTTGGGGTGTATTAAGACGTACTTGACACTATTTGGTTCCGCCCCGCCCATCCTTGGAGCCTTCCAGAAGTCGCCGGCAGACCCGTGCGGCTTGATGCTCAGCTACACTCCAGATTTTCATCCTAAAAAGTCATCATTTTGTCTGTAAATCTCTATTAAGTGTTAAAGTCCTTCGGTCAACATGTCCACGTTGGGGACACTAGCGTTCGATGAGTATGGGAGGCCTTTCATCATCATTAAAGACCAGGACAAGAAGACACGGCTATCGGGCATTGATGCATTGAAGGTACAATGGGCTAGCTAACGGAACGGAGCTTTGGCATGCTGGTGTGGTGTTAGCATGTCGTTCTTTTGCTGCTGGTCTGTAACGTCTTGTACATTACACATGCAAAGTTGATGACGCTTTATGAGATATTGATTCATAGGCATGTCGTTAACTAGTAAATCAAGTCCGTTCTTTAGGGGCAGTATTATAGCATTAGCTTAAGGATTAGCTAGTCATGCTAACACTGCGGCCCATGTGCTTTCTTTATAACGTCAGTGCGTCTAGCCCATACTGCCAGCTAGTGGGTTTTGCTATTTAGGTACTGCCAAAAATGGTTATCATTGCTATATTTTCGTCCTTTCTATTGTACCACATAGACATGCTACACTTCAAATGTGGAATTATAATGCTTATGCGGTATATGCGAAGACGAGGAGTGTCGTGGTTTCAATGTAATCGGTATGCTGACATGATGATGTTTATGATTTGCAGTCTCACATTATGGCAGCTAAGGCGGTTGCCTCAACACTTAAAACATCTTTGGGACCTAATGGTGAGTGGCAGTAAAATTGTCAATCTTAAATAGATATGTAATGTTATTATGTCTTCTTAACCCTTTGCATGTTCTTGGCTGTAGGTCTTGACAAGATGATGGTTGACAGGGATGGAGAGGTTACTGTTACCAATGACGGGGCCACCATTCTCAGCATGATGGATGTGGACCACCAGATTGCTAAGCTTATGGTGGAACTGTCAAAGTCACAGGATGATGAGATTGGTGATGGAACCACTGGAGTTGTTGGTACGACGACATTAAATGGCATTTCCTCTCTACAGTAGATGATTGCAGATTCTCATAATGGCTCCATGTTTGACCTCTGCAAATTTAATTGATTTGATCAAGGCTGCCATTTAACCATATCCTGGCTTTGGTTACTTAATACTGTTTTCCCCTCCTCTTCCATAGTGCTGGCTGGGGCACTGCTTGAACAAGCCGAGCAGTTGCTGGACCGTGGGATCCACCCCATCAGGGTCTCTGACGGTTACGACCAAGCTGCGCGCATTGCCATTGAACAGCTGGACAAAATTGCTGAGACCTTTCCTTTTGATCCCAGCAACACAGAACCGCTTATTCAGACTGCAATGACCACACTGGGGTCCAAAGTGTGAGTTCTGTAAAACGTGTGAATGAACATATTCAAATAACAGTTGTAATGCTTAGAGGATCGCTGTATGTGAAATTCTGTTTTAATATTTTGCTTTTTTTTTTTTTTTTTACTTTTTCCAGTATCAACCGGTGCCACCGACAGATGGCTGAGATAGCAGTGAATGCTATTCTCACTGTGGCTGACATGGAGAGGAAGGATGTAGATTTTGAACTCATCAAGATGGAGGGGAAGGTCGGAGGCAAGCTGGAGGATACACAGCTTGTCAAGGGAGTCATAGTTGATAAAGAGTTCAGCCACCCTCAGATGCCCAAGGTATATACATACCAAAGACCATTTAACAAATATCTCTTACAACAAAAGGCATATTCAAAAGATCATTTATGGCCTGCTTTGTTACCTTCTTCAGTTGTGCAACAATTTTTCAAAATGTGACGCTAAGATAAATTTTTCACTGTCACCATTAGGTTTTGAAAGATGCAAAAATTGCCATCCTTACCTGCCCGTTTGAGCCTCCAAAGCCCAAGACCAAGCATAAGTTGGATGTCACCTCTGTGGAGGACTACAAAGCCCTCCAGAAATATGAAAAGGAAAAGTTTGAGGAAATGATCCAGCAGGTTTGTATTGCAGCAAATGCACATTGCTCATGCATCAGCAAATAATCTCCCCCTGTCATGGATTGAACTTCTTGGCATTTGTTTGACATGTTTTAAAATATTTTTTTTCCCTCTTAGGTCAAAAGCAATGGTGCAAACTTGGCCATTTGCCAATGGGGCTTTGATGATGAAGCTAACCACCTTCTGCTGCAGAATGAGTTACCAGCTATTCGTTGGGTTGGAGGACCTGAGATTGAGGTGAGAATATGAGACCACGAACTGAAACATTTAAATCCTGTTAGAATTAAAGATGTCCAATTTCATTGTTACAGAAATCTTGCTTGCATTTTCCTGTGCTACATTGTTGGTATGCAAGTTTTCAGTGTCTTGTTTCCTGCACAGTTGATTGCAATCGCCACCGGAGGTCGCATCGTGCCAAGGTTCTGTGAACTAACACCAGAGAAGCTTGGTACAGCTGGTTTGGTGAAGGAAATCTCCTTTGGCACCACAAAGGATCGCATGCTGGTCATCCAGGAGTGCAAAAACACCAGGGCTGTAACCATTTTCATCCGTGGAGGCAACAAGATGGTAAGCACAGATTTATGGTATCTGTCAAAATATTTATCAATCTTTATCTTTTACTGTTTAATTTATTGTTTATATCTTTTTTTCTTTTTTTTTCTAAATTATTTACACATCTTCATAGATTATTGAGGAGGCCAAGCGTGCTCTTCATGATGCTCTTTGTGTAATTCGCAATCTGGTCAAAGATAACCGCGTTGTATATGGAGGAGGAGCTTCAGAGATTGCATGTGCTCTGGCTGTTAACCAGGCTGCAGATAAGGTGAGAAATCCTCAAAACACTTGTTTGATCGCGAGACTTTTTTCAGTTTGAGTTAAGTGTAGAATTCCTTTAAATATCCTTCGGACACAAACTTTTCTGTCCTAGTGCCCATCACTGGAGCAATACGCAATGAGGTCATTTGCTGATGCTCTAGAGGTAATCCCAATGGCCCTGGCTGAGAATAGCGGACTGAACCCTATCCAGACCATGACAGAGGTCAGAGCCAGACAAGTCAGAGAGAGCAATCCCTTCCTTGGCATTGACTGTCTTCACAACAACACCAACGGTAAGAGACCACCAGCACTGTGTAGGGTATTATTTTTTAGAAACAGAAAATTATTTAGGATATATAGGATAACCCCTTGACCATTTCATGTAAAATGCTTTAGTGCTCTTTCAAATCGGTAATAGTTTAGCCATAATGTATTGAAGTATGCTAATCTTAATGATCATGTTATTTGACCAAATGTTACTTGCTGTTGGTGAAAACATAAAGAGGACTTTATTAAAATTTCAAAAAAGACATTCTGACTTCTCACAGTGAGAATTACATGAGTATTAAAAGAAATGATTGCTCAATTCCATTTAGTCCTCTCATCTCCTGTTTGAACCCTCATAATCAATAGAACCCAAATTATTTCCATCAATATTTTTTTTTCTGTCACTTCCTGCTGCTAAAAAAATACCTTTTATTTGCACAACTTCTCTAGGGGGTTCAAGAAAAATACTCACAAGAACAGGGGATGACATAATTTATGATTGTGTCTATTTTTAATTTTGTGTATAATTTTGACTTTTTAGAATGTTTGTGTAATCAGATGAAATGAACTTCTGCTATGTTCTGTCTCCTTTGTAGACATGAAGCAGCAACATGTGATTGAGACCCTAATTGGCAAGAAGCAGCAGATCTTACTGGCTACTCAGGTAGTCAAGATGATCCTAAAGATCGATGACATCCGAAGTCCAGGAGAGACTGAAGACTGAAGCCCTCCTGAACACCCAGAAGGCTCGGCTGTGTTGTAGAACACTTGATAACTTCTTAAGTTGTTCTAAAAGTTTTAGGCACTTCCCCGAGCACCATGTTCAAGTCGCACTGCGTTACGGTATTTATCGTTTGATACAAAATGTTCTGACCTGTCAAATAGTATCAAAGTCACCATTAAAATGTCGGTCTGTTGAAATATTGTAGGACTGTGTTTCTCTTAATTCATGATCCCATAACTCATTTGATATTGTTTGTTTATAGACATTTAATGCTTTGACAACATATGGAAGAACTTTACATTTGCGAGACAAAGGCTTAGATGTATGAAAATTTCATTTTGCTTTATTGCATGTAGCTTATTGCCAAACTTGGGGTCTCATTTAACCGGACAACGTATTACAACCATATAGTTTGATAAGGCAAAAAAGGGAAAACCTAATTTCATTTTATCACCATTTGTACAATGTAGAGTATACATAATACATATATGAAAATGAAATTAAATGGCTCAAATTCTATGTTATATATTTAGCCTTCATGAAATCTGTTATAGATGCATCCTTTTGTTAGTGCACTGACTGCGTTACAGTAGTTCTCTACACCTCTGATTTACATGTACTTATTCAGCCAGTTGAGCAGGTCTGTTCTGGCCTCCTGGATGTAGGGTTTGTCTGCAGGGTTGATGTCTTCCCTCTTGCGGTGGACAAACCCATGTGTCTGTCCAGGGAAGATCTTTACATGATATTCAACTGTGCATTTCTCTTTCAATTTGGCTTCAAGGGTGCTCACCTACAAAGGAAGATGATGAGAATCTCAAGCTTGCGGTGTTAGGTGAAAGAAGCAGAAACCACCATTAGTGCTATTAAAGTATTTTTTTATGGAATATTAATAGCATTTGTATTTAAGTGTTTTGGAGGCATATGAAAGCACCTTTACCTGGTCAAGTGGAATAATGTCATCTTTCTCACCAAAGATGAACAGTGTGGGACACTTGAGGTCATACCTGTCCTCCCTGTCACGGACAATTCCTGCGAAGCATCAAATCAGCCACGATAAAGCATGTTCTCACGATAGTTTTGGAGATATTTCAGCTTATTTGAAGTCTATATTAATCAAGGCTGCATCAAAAATGGTAGATAATATTTACAATTTTCTGAACATACCATAAACTGACACTCCAGTTTTGATGTCAGGGCATTGCAGAGCCAAATAATGTGTGGCAACGCCTCCCCAGCAGAAACCCACAACTCCAATGTGTTTGGCACCGCATTTTTCTTTCAGAAACTTCACTAATACATCCACCTCTCTGGGAAATATACAGCACATACATACACCCAATGAGAAAGTGTCTGCAAAATGATGCATGGAGAAAACTGTTCCTCTGAGGAGGTGATAAGTTACTTGTTAATGTTGGTTGGCTTTCTGCCTTCAAGCCACTCCTGAAATGTGGACCAGTCATGTGATGGAGTCCAGGGTTCCTTTCCAACAAAGAAGTCTGGACAAACAGCACTGTACAAAGTCAAACAGAAGCACTGTGTTAAAAGCAAATATGCAATAGTTTTTTTCCCCCCATTCATCAAGAAAAGCCCTGAAACTTAATAAATAACCCATCTTTATGAGCAGATATAAAGTTCTATATTACACACATATATCCATTGGAGGCCAGCATATCAGCCATGTATCTAGTGTTGGGAAGTTGCCATCCGTAGATGTCTTGTATGACAATCACTGCCTTGTCAGATGCAGTGTCTGGCTTTATTACGTAGGTTTTAATGTGCTCAACCTGGACCTCTTGACCGAGCCCTCCATACTCCATCCCATCTCCGATATCACAGGGACATGGTCTGGCCTCGTTTGCCATCTGTTAACGCAGACACAGAAATAAAAAGGCAGAAAAGGCCAGCTGTAAAAGAGCTGCAAGTAGTAGGCGTGAATGCTGACGTCACCAATAAAATGACTTAATGAATTTCTGCACGGACTGTTTTGATTGTGAATGCACCTGCACAAAGCATCTTGAACTCACACCTCTATATCCTAAAGTAGCGTTAAACTGTACAGATGTAAGCAGTATTATGGAACATACCGTTAAGTAGCCCGATGACTGAAAGAGTGAAAGGTGAAACTGCGATTGCAAAAGTTTCATGGACAGAGAGAGGTAGTGACGAAAAAATTCTGCAATAGCCTTCAAAGTAAAAGTATAATATAAAATATGCAGAATTTAAGGAATTCCACAAAATATAATGAACGTGTTTACATGAGGCTGAGAAATATAATAAAGATAAATTATTATGGTGCAGATTTGGTGATTTGTTGCAACACGATGATAAAATAAAATAAAAATTGAGACAGAAATCGGTTTGGCACACGAAAATCAGTGTCAGTACTAACAAATTTCGGACCGTGGACATCCGTTTAGTTCGTAGCACTCCATACAATCCAGGGTTCATCCGCTCTGACCACACGTCTGACTTAAATGCACAGCTGTGTCACATTTGGGGTGACTTCTCAAAAGGCACCGCTGGGATTCGAACCCAGGATCTCCTGTTTACTAGACAGGCGCTTTAACCAACTAAGCCACGGCGC